>OV049926.1:116179517-116779517 GCA_920104205.1 Eupeodes latifasciatus
GTTCCTTGTTTTTCTTACTTAGATAAACTTTGTTAATCGATAAGGAAATGAAATTTAAGTTAAGACACCTAACTTAAAGATGAGTTTTTGAGCACCGTTTAAAAATTGTCTTTAATGTTCTCTAAAGGAGGCTGGTAGAATTTAGATAACATAATGTGTACCTTAACCTTACATTTACATATTTCAAGGGCAAAAGTGACAACTTTAGTTACTAGATTATTTTAGAACACTTAATTAAAATTAAATTAAAACGGATTAACGTAAACAAATAAGTTAAGAAAATTGGTGATCTCTATTCAAGGTTTTTTCTTAAGAACCCGAATATTTGCTCTCTCTCAGAAAAGATCTTATGAAAATAATTTAAACCATTACTAAAGTTTTTCAAAATTCTAAATTTTGTAAAAACAGAGATTTTAGTTGTTTTGATAGAAAACCGCTGTTAAATTACTAACAAATCTTTACTTATACAACTTACTGTATAAGCCTTATGGCTCTTATAAACTCACCCAATTAATTCCACCGTTTAATGATGTTTTTATTGGAAGATAATTCAATATTTTTTTGTGATTTTTTACAAATGCCAACTTTTCCTACATACCTATGTATGTATATTTTAGAAAAACATCCGTGAGTGAGTAATTTCAAAAAAGTAAATAGTTAAGACAGTTTTCGAGAAACAGAAACAACAGAATTCTAAAATTAATGAACCAAATTTGGAATTCAGAATGATTTTTAAAATGCTTGAAATATTCTGAAGTAAAATTCTATATGTCATCAAAAAAATATAATTTTCAAATTTTTTGTTTATTTCATAACTTTACCTCTTTTTGATGAACATTAATCAATGTGTATGTATGTCTGTTATCAGCCATATACCTACGATGAAATCCAAAATGAAATTTAAAAAATTATTATCTTATCTGTACACAACATAAATGTTTATATACTTAAAGGTACCTATGTATTTTGTACCTATAGTAACGTATACATGCATACAGAATAAACAAACAAATTTATTTGAAATCATCAATATCGTTTGATTTTTGACTATGGCAGTTTGATCATATGTTTGTGTATAAAGTATTTTGTGAAGATGGTTTTTACGTAAAAACTGACCCGAATCCGATAGATGAAGCTCTAACAAAATGAATAGGTTCGTAAACTTATTCAAAAATTTAACCAAGGATGAGCGAAAAATGTGCCTGAACTTTTAATATGCTACACTCTGCACTGCTAAGTAGCTGGTGTTTTTTTTAGAAGTTTGGTTTTTAATATGGCAACACTTTTTTCGGAATTGGTCCTTTTTGCTTCAGGCCATTAAAAGTAACCAAACCAGATTTATAATTTTTAAACTAAGAACGAATTTGAATCGCATTATCCTTAGTTTGGCACGAGTACGATAACTTTGGCGCCAAGATATAATAACGGTTTTTGGTAGAGGGGCTTAATACAATTTTTTACTATGGGAGGGGGGGTCTATCTCCCCCCGTTCAGGCTGTAGGGGCATTTTAAAAAAATTATTATTTAAAATGGAAAAAAATAATTAAAAAATAACGGTGATACTTACAATTAAGTTTTATACATTTTTTTAAAACCAACATTCTGTTTTATTAGCCAGTTTTTAATTCAAGTCAAAACTAGTTTTAGTAGTTTTTGAAAAATTTAATTTTAAACTCAAAATTTGAGTAAAAAAAGTTAAAAAAAAGGTTTAAAGTGTAATTTTTCAATACTTCAAGATTATCTACCATTGTTTTTATTTCAGAATTTATTGCTCTTTTTTGTTTTTGATCAAAAACTCAAAACTAAATGATTTTGTGTCTTTTAGTTTTTGAGAAAATTAAAAATAACCACAACTACTTTTTTAATTTAATTCTTTTTTTTTGCTTGAGTGGTCTTATTTTGATAGTAACAATGGTAGGTGCGAGTTTGGGTGTATGCAACATTAATGTGTGTGCGAATTTGGGTGTATGCAACAGTGGGATCTGTAAGGCATCTGCAACCCCCCTGCTTGGGAACACTATAGGATTTGGGGTGGGTGCAAGTTGGAGTGCGTGCAAGGGGGGGAGGGGCACGGTTTGGTGGGTGCAAGATGGGGTACATGCAAATTAAAAATAACCACAACTACTATTTTAATTTAATTCTTTTTTTTTTTGCTTGAGTGGTCTTATTTTGATAGTAACAATGGTAGGTGCGAGTTTGGGTGTATGCAACAGTGGGATCTGTAAGGGGGGGCATGCTGCCCCCCTGCAACCCCCCTGCTAGGGAACACTATTGGATTTGGTGTGGGTGCAAGTTGGAGTGCGTGCAAGGGCGGGAGAGGGCACGGTTTGGTGGGTGCAAGATGGGGTGCATGCAAAGTTACTTTTGCATTTAAATAAGCTGGATTTAAGAAAAATTAATTTACCCTAGGTATATCTTAATCTATATTCGATTATAACTATCAAAATAAGACTACGTTAATACTTAAGCAAGGAAAAAGTAATTTAATTAAATTATTTTTTTTTGGTAATTTTCAATTTTCTCAAGAACTAGAAGACATAAAGTCATCTAGTTTTCAGTTTTTGATCAAAAACAAATAAGAACAATGAATTCTACAAAAAAAACAGTAAATAATTTGAAAGTTTTGAAAAACTACACTTTAAACCTTTTTTTTTAATTTTGTTTGCATACATTTTTAGTTTAAAACAATTTTTTTCAAAAACTATGCATAGTTTTGACTTGATTTAAAAACAAGCTAATAGACAAAAATGTTGGCTTTAAAAAAAGGTATAATACTTAATTGTAAGTATTACCGTTATTTTTTAATTATTTTTTTCCATTTAATGTACATATTTTTTTAAATTGCCCCTACCGCCTAAACGGGGGGAGATAGACCCCCCCTTCCTATCGTAAAAAATGCTTGTTTTTAGCTGTTCTATACAAATCCGTCATTAAACTTTGTCGCCAAAGTTATCGTACTCTCCCCCTTAGTTTTCGAAGTTATTATTGTACTGAAGTTTTTCGTAGACATTATAGCGATTTTCACTTTGACACTAATTTAAAGGGTGTTCCATAATTCATACAAAATGAAATTTTGATAGAAAGTAAAGATTGTTAGAATATATAAAGGTTGGGGATATTGAAACCAAGTTTTCTGTTAATGTTAATTTGATACTTGTTTCTTTTTGCACTTGTTACTTTAAGTTTCGAATCAAGTTTGTTTTTGAGCAAAGCTCAGTTTTTATGTTTTTTCATTTTTTTAGTCTGAAAAATAAACTCAAAGATAATTGTTCAATTTAATAAACGTAAAATCTTTTTATTCGGAAATTTGATTAGTTTGATATTGATTTCAGATAATTCAAAAGGGGATTTGTATGAAATAGCACATAGGATAAATGGTTGCCTCGGCTTTGGTGACAGTTACGTATTTTTTTTAGTAAACCAATATAATTTTATAATAATAGCAACTATCTGTCATTATTACAAATTGATTTTTATTTGATTTGTGGATGTAGAACTTTTAGATCTCATTGCTTTCTATTTTAGACTTTTTTTTATCAGCAGAACTTTTTTAGCAGTTATGGCTTGGTGTAAAAAAAATTTATATTTTGATTCATTAATATCGGGAAATATAGATAATAAAAATACAAAGGATAGGAAGGTGACGTTTTTATTACAAAGCGCAGGTAGCCATTTCAGCAATAAATTAATCCCAAAACTTGTGATAAGTTTTATAATAAGGGTATCTAAAAATGAATGAATAACCTTCGTTGCTTTTATTGAGATTTAGGAAATTTGATGGATCCTTAATTGATGTAGAAACCATACCATATTCGAGTGAGTTTTGTTTACGTTAACTCATAATAAATATTTTCACTCACATAAATGGTGTA
This sequence comes from Eupeodes latifasciatus, assembly GCA_920104205.1. Taxonomy (NCBI): domain Eukaryota; kingdom Metazoa; phylum Arthropoda; class Insecta; order Diptera; family Syrphidae; genus Eupeodes; species Eupeodes latifasciatus. Next base: position 116,183,390 of record OV049926.1, read on the forward strand.
AGTTTTTATATTTGTTTATGAATCAAGCTTGAATGATAACAATTGAATTAAACGCTTCATGAGTATATAACCTCCAATTTTAAAGTTTTGACTTTGAATATACATCCACCGCTTTCTTTCTGTTAAATTTCATCATTATAGAAGCATCACAAGTGTTGTAAATGAAAACACATACATGAAAAGTGGGTGGATACCACTGCTCCTGAGGATATTACCTCAGACTCTGTTAAATTTCATAATTCTAGAAGAATCGGATGTATTCTAATGATTGGGAAGTATTTTATATAAACAATACCAAACAAGAAGCTGGGATGCGACCCACACTGATAACTTCCTATTCCGTCTGTCGATTTGTCTTGCTTAAAACTTTAACCAACAATATTTAAACAACATAATTTTTTGTGTAGTACCCGTGGCATGATGGTTAGTGCGTTGGACTGTCATGCGAGAGGTCTTGGGTTCGATCCCTGCCTGTACCACCTAAAGTTTTTTCACGGGTACTGCCCCTTGCGAGGAATTGACAAATTCTCCAAGAGTTATTCTTGTCATGAAAAGTGCTTTCTCAAATTAGCCGTTCGGATTCGGCATATAAACTGTATGTCCCCTCCATCCCTGCAATTACTCGCACACAGGAATGGTTGAGAGTTGTAAGTCACTAGGCCCTGGTTCTCTACGGAATGTTGCGCCACCTAATTTATTTTATTTTATTTTTTGTGTGAGATAAATAATTGAAGTCAAAATCTTTGTTCTCCTAATACTTAAGTCAAAAAATATTATTTCTTATCAGTTTTTTGTTGTTTTTGTAGAAAATACCTTAATTTATTTACGAGATATCGAGAATCGAATAGTTTTACTAATTTTGTGCAGTATTTTTTTGTAGAATTTAATTTAAAAAAAAAAAACTGACTGTTGGATTTTTTTCAAAACTTTACTGAATGTCGAAAACATTATTTTTTATAAGATGAAATTAGTTTGAAGTCAATATTTTTAATTTTTGAAAAGATATTTGAGTCGAAAATCAATTTTTACCAACTTTTCGAAAAGATATTTGAGTCGAAAGCCAATATTTTTAATTTTTAGAAAGATGTTTGAGTCAAAAGTTAATTTTAACCAACTCAAAAATATTTGGGTCGAAAATCAATATAACGAACTTTTTGAAAAAATATTTTAGTCGAAAGATATTTGATTCGAAAATCAATACAACCAACTTCTTGAAAAGATACATATTTTAGTCGAAAGATATTTGAATCGAAAATCAAATTTTACCATCTTTTTGAAAAGATATTTGAGTCGAAAGTCAATATTTTTAACTTCTCATAGGAAGTTTTTGTAATTGGTCCGATTTGTTGAATTGAAGTCGATTTTTATTTGAAATCTACATACATATATGTCCACTCGTTCTTGAGATATGGACGGCCAAAAAAATTTCCTGAACGTACGGACGTACGAACGCACGTACACACGCACGCACAGACATCTCTCTAAAAATATTTTATTTAGATTCTAATGACTTGAAACGTCGAGAAATGTCTAAATTTTCCATTCGACAAATCGGACCGATAACAATAACTTACTTTGGGATGTTAATACAAGAAAAGTTGAAACACCGACTCGGATTGTGCTTATAATTAGGTAGTAGTGCCAGAACTTGGCTGGTCTCTACCGTGCCTTTTGATCAAGCACTGCGCTTTACTTTACAGTTTCTCTTCAAATTCAAATTACTATTTCTCTTAATGAGTTAATATATTTTTTTAGAATTGAAATATACCTGTCAAAATAACATATTTTTATTTAATTAATTTTGTTTTATTTTCTAGATAACACCAGTTCAAATAATAACGTATAACGGATACACCTAAAAGCATGTCTGGCCATTTTCTGTGGTTTCTTCAAGAGAGAAAGTGTGCACTGTCTAAAATAAAAAATAATCCTCCCACTATTACAAACCTAGTACCTTCACATTCATAAGAATTCCCCTACGTCGGTCGCGACGCGTCGAGTTGTACAAATTTATAATAATATAACCCATAAAACGTATACGGCCTCAGGAAAAAATATATGTATTACTATACGCGAACATTGAATCTTAGAAGAAGCAAAGAGACTGAGCTGAGCCTAGGGTCCATATTATTATATCTTGTGCCATTGCGACTCCGAGATTCTTCTCCTGGTTTTATTCGCATCTGAGTGGCAAAATTGCATCCAGAGTTTACAAAAATACTGATTCCGATCCTGATCTCAAAGCAGTTTCTTCTATGTTGCAATCATGACGGTAAGTTTTTATTTTTGTTTTTATTTATCTTATTTTTCTTATGCCTCTTATTCTTTGTTTATTCTTATGTTTTAACTGCTTCTTTTTCAACGTTGCGCATTGAAACTGGTTTTATCCTATGGTCTTTGGAGCTTGGGCTCATTGGATTAAGTCCCGCGTATAAGTTGTTTCAATTCCATTTGGTTTTCTGTAGTACCTATACGAATGTAGTACGAACCAAAAAAGAAAAACCAAACAAACTTTAAAATGTGAAAGGGATTTAAATCCCATTTTTGTAACCGCCAAAACTTTAAAGCGCCATTATTTTTTCTTTTTTTAACTTAGCTCTAATAGTAAATTAAGGATAATATTTCACACAGTTTCTGGACAAGTCTATTATCAAGTAGGTTTTTCATTTATTCTTGTTATTTCTGAAGCAGCTCAGGTGCGTGATTTCTCAAAAAGTAGGTTTACTACTTGAAAGGGTAAATTTTGAATACCAAAATATGCGTTAGGGTAGGTTTTTTACTTTTATTTTTCTTAATATGGTTTTACAATAGTATCTGCGAAGCTTGTCCGCAGAAGAATATTTTTCAATAATATAAAATAAAAGTAAGCCAAGTTAACGATTTTATATTAAATGCAATAATTTTAAAGTTGCAACTTGTTTAAAATAAGCATGAATTATAATTATAATCGTGCAGAAATACCATATTGTATCCTGGATTCCATCAATGAGTAATACACTTGTTTTAAAACGTCGTGGTTGGTGTGGTATTTTAGATGAGATAGTTCAAAAATCGCTTTCTTAAGGTCCATCCTCAATTTGTCTATGTGCTTATCCCATAAAAAGTGACTGTCAATTACTACTCCCAGATACTTGTAGTTGCTTACTAATTTGATGCATTATTTTTGCGTTTTAGGGCATTAATAATTCTATAAATAAATCCTTTGATTTGTCGACTTGAACTGCGGACTTCCGATATGCATAATTTTTGTTTTTGATGCATTCCTTACCAAGCCTTGTTGTCGTGACACCATTTAACTGCCATGTTGAATTCTTTTTGAATTATATTTGTTGCTGAATCAAGAGAAGTATGGCGAACGACAATAACCGTATCATCAGCAAAAGCGAAGGGAATACTCTGTTTGAAAATTCGTAGCAATTTGTTAGTGTATAAGGCAAACAAAATTGGAACCAGTTTGGATCCCTGCGGATCTCCATATTGCATCACTTTTTTCTCACTCACAGCATCTTTGATTTTAACACAAAATGTTTTGTTTTGGAGATATTCTGTCAGCCAATTAGCCATAGAGACACGAATTCCAATTCTTCTTAGCTTCAATAAGATTTGAGTGATTTAATGGGTCGAACGCCTTACTGAAGTCTATGAAGATTAGTAATACATATAGTATGTGATGTTTCTTATCTAAACTTTCGTTGACCCGTACTGTCTTCCATGAATCAGTAATTGTTTGTCAAAAAAACAAAAACTTGGAACCTGTTGGCAATCACACCTTCCAAACATTTTTTAATAACTGGAAGAATTGATATAGGCCTATAGTTGTTTAATTGGTCCTTTGCACCTCCTTTGATTCCATCAAATCCTGGAGCCTTGTTTTCTCGAAGTGTATTGAGAATGCTTTCAATCTCAGTGACGTTAGTTGCATATGAAAATATTGAACTTTCCACTGTGTCATTGATGATGTTTGACGTTTTCATTTTGCACTTATGAATCATTTTTTCTGTCTGAGAATCCGCCAATTCCATTGCCATTGATGGTGTTGTCACCTCTGTTTTGAATTTGTTTTCCAATGTTTCGTTGATATTCGTTTTCTTTCGTCCTAATATTTCGTTAATGAGAGTCCATGTTTTCCTCGAATTAGTCTTAAATTGTATAAGCTTGTTCTTATAATAGTTTAATTTTTGTACATCTTTGCGTTTATTGATTTCATATGTACATACATATATATAAATTACCTTTCAATTTGTTTGTCCGCGATGGACTCCTAAACTACTTAACCGATTTAATTCAAATTTGTACACCATGTGCAATTTGATCCAACTTGAAAGATAGGATAGCTTACATCTCAATTCATAATCGCAATATTAGTTTATTGCAAATTATTTGTCTATTATTTGACAGTCACAATTATATGTTATCTCCAAACGATTCTAACAGACGGCGACATCTGTTGCCGAGATTGAGAAGGCATTCAATATATGGCGCTACGTCAAATTTCCGAACGTTTCATATAAGCTACAATTTTATAGCATAACCACCACATGTTGCTAAGGCCAAAGTATAAGTTAAATTTGTTTTGTAGTAGACAAAATACAGTAAATTTTACTTTTTCAATTTTTGGTGTTAACAAAGCCGGCTACGTATTACATAGACTGAAGTTTAAATTAATTTCGTATTGCAAAAAGATCCATCAGCACAAATGTTTTTCGAACAAATACGAAATGCATTGAACTGCCCGACAAATTTTCTTCAGGGAAAAAATGAATTGATTCAGAGTATTTTTTCGGATATACAGAGTAATTGATTGAATCATAACTGACTCAGTCATCGGGTTATTTTGGCACCGATTAGTGGTAAATTAAATTGATATTAAAATAGTTTTTAATTCAAAATAATAAATATTACTGTTAGAGAATTTTAAACTATCCGCCCTACCGACCTCATTTATAAGTTTAACTGTCGCATGTTGTTTACTAAAAACTTTGTAATATACTCATTTGTTACAAACTTGAATGAAAATAATAATAAATTTAAAATTTAATTCTTTTGTATTGATTTTTGCTTTACATCAAATGTACGAACATTTTATTAAATTGTGTTCAAAGTCCTTACCCTTCAAATCCCAAAACAGTAAATTCTTATACCAGCTGTAACGTTTCCGTCTTCGTTCGTAAATAATAATTTCATTGTAATAAGGAATAACGGTAGTAGAAAATCAGTCATGAAGGTCGCCATGTTTTTTTTTTTACAAATGTCATCTATGTATGTAAAAAAGCATTTTGGTGTCCATGCACCATGAACTCCTACCGTTCGCCTTAAATAGTTTACAACAATGTAATATGACAAGAAACGCACACAGCAACGCCTGGCCGGGTCAGCTAGTTTTCTGTATAGAATATCCCTTTTTTTGCCTTTTTTAACTGTCTTTCGCTGGTATGTTGATTTTTTTTATATATTGTCAATTTTTGAAGTAGTCTATTATACATGTACAATGTACATCCACTCTGCATCTTCTTCATTCAAAAACCTCTCCAATTTTCTACCCCAATAAGCTGGTTAACTATTGAGATAGAGATGCATAAAGAAATTGGAATTTTGTTAATCTTCATTTTTTCCATACATATCCTAAAAGATAATTGCTGGGTGATCGTTGATAGCATTATCACTGGACAACTGTATTGTCAAGTAGGTTTTTAATTTTTTTTTTTTTATTCCAGAAGCACCGCAGGACGTTATTTCTCTAAAAGTAGGTTTGCATCTTGAAAGGGTGATTTTTGAGGTGGTACTTACGAGTAATATTTGCAGTTAAAAGTTTATTTATGAATACCAAAATATGCGTCAGCTAGATTTGGTATATACATATATAAGAAATGGGTTCACCAAGATATTGAATTAACGCGTAAGTGATAAATAATCATGAGAAATGACTTTTTGAATAGGAAATATGCTTGAAAAGTTAAGTCTTAGTTTAAGCAAGGCAGGTATGAAAGGTTGAATTATGAAAAGCTAAAGTGTGAATATATGTAGTTTTGAAACTTTCTCTGGAAGAAGAATAAAACAAGGATAAAGATTTAGATACGGAACGTGCCACGCTCTGGCTGTAACCGAAGCAAATTTAGAACAAGAAAAAGATATATTATTATTAATGTATGGTGGTGTCTGAAAAATGCACTCAAACTTTTGGTATCCTAAGAAGATCCTATTCAACATTGAGTTGGAATTTTGAAAAGGAACTAATGTATTTAAGAAAAAGAAGGTTCAAAAGGGATGAATATCTATAAGAACACGTTCATATGATTTTTTTTTTCAAATTACAGAAGTTGAACTGCAGTTTTCATTGGAAACTTTATTCTTCATACTCAAGTCAAGGAAAGAAATTTATAATTTTGAATAAATTTGCACCATCCTTTTTAGAATATAGATTTGAAATGAATGCATGTTGACTTATTTTTTTGTATTCAGGTTGTGTTGAAGTATGTATAATGATGAATAGATTTGTTTATTTTCCATACCAAATTTTAACCGATTTTAGAAAAGAGTTCATATACAATCAAAAAAATTCGGAAAGGAATATGGAAGAAAATGAACCTAAACGTGCTTCTATTTAGGCACTCAACCAATCCGCGCATCAACTTAAACATGACAATCATCGTGTTTGAAGATGAATTTCTGCAAAGTGTCAAAGTGTCTTCTGTCAAACTGATACACTTCCTTGTTCTGAAAATGAACACAAAATTCTCCCAAAAGAACTGCTAAGTATGCAAAAGTGATCAATCAATGGTATCGTTAAGGACAATATTATCTTAAAAAAGAATATAGCCTTAAGCTATTCGATATCTCAAATGTATAGGTATTATATGCAGTTGTGGTACTTGTTAATATAGCCACATATACATAGCTCTCTTAATCTTAATCTCAGTGTGGCATATTTTAAGACTAAATGAATGTATGTATGTAATTAGGACAGTTAATCATTTTCAGCTGATTGATTTTCTGACATCTGAGAAGAGTATCTATACTAATAAACATTGATACGTGGAACCTTTTTCGTTTTCTGGTTCTTATTCTTAGAGAAAAGTGTAACGACCCAAAGATTCAATTATTATCAAATTGCATCGTCAATAGTTTGCGTAAATTCACAACGTGGTCGTGTCGATTGTAATATTGTAAAAAAGTAAGTGCAGTGGCGAGTCTGGCGATGTGCAACCATCCGATATGCATCCATCCATCCACTTCTTGAGTCAACGTCAAACGTACGACAAACAAGCGCGTGTGCAACGCCCGTCCACACTCCGATGCACGTACTTACTCGCGCATCTGTTGAAGCAGAACATTGACGTGCACTGCACATGCGGTTTCTGTTGCTGTATTCTGGTGCTTAAAGGCGAAGCTCGATAAAGTTGTAGGTTCGCAACGCATATGTATACGTTTTTACTTCTTACTTGTGCGTATCGTTTCCCGTCCCGAAGAGGAAGAGGTATAATTGCATGTGTTTCAATCGTCTGGCCTCCGCGCCGCCGCCGCGCCGTCGCAACTGACGGATTCAGAGCATGGGCAACTCTTGCGCTACGATGTTGAAATAAGAGTCGTCATTTCGCGACAACAACGCCGCGTCGCGCATCGACTTTTTATTCTTCTAGTGGTTTTGTATTTGTATTGTATCTAAATAAGCTTGTTTTTGTAATCGCTTCTAATCAGACGATGATGAACGCATTTGCTCAGGATTTCATAATCGTTTGGAAATATTGTGTTATGAATTCCACGCACTGTGTATCTAAATGTTCATCAAGTCATGATGAATAAACCAAAACCAAAAACAAACCCTTTTCATTTCTTATGGCAAAAGATATGTGTTTTAGTTTTAGTGATACTGTCATCCATCATATTAAAACTTGGAGGTTGATGATTTATGCGCGCCCAGAATGTGGAGCAGCGAATATATCTTCTGCAGATTATGCTTGTCTATGAAAGATGGTTGGATGTTGGAGAGTGCATTTTCGGAGTTAATCTTTGTGGTTGTCGAAGGTAAAGTTTGCAATTTGCATCTTGATAAAAGGGAAATCCGGTTTTGATATTTATATGGGTCGTTGTTGGGTTTTAAAAGGGTATTTTTTTCGTTTCTTTTCTTTTCTATCTCTATGATACTCTAGGAGGAATTTGCAGCTTATTTTGTTCCATCTTCAAGTGATTTTAAGTTAAAAGACAGACAATGCAAGTTGATGTAACTTTTGAATGAGGTATAGCAGGTATAGATACGATGGGGTTGATGTTGGAGATTTAATGTTTGGTACTTTTCATTTATATAAAATCTTGATATGCAAAACTGGTTTGCGATATGGTACATATCAAAGAATATCTAGAACTTCAAATTTTTTTTAAAGTTAAAAATTGTTTGAAGTAAAAAAATTTATGTTGGGATGCATCCACTTATCATTTATTTTAAATATTATATTTTTTGTAATGACTTAAAATAATATACCCACATTTCAATTTAGATAACTTCGAAAAGTCGAAAAGTTAATCGAATTTATTAATATTTGTCAGTAAAACTGCTTTTTATTAAACCTTACGTCAATACGTAGTGTTAAATGGTTATGAACGTAATATCAAATTTTGAAAAAGAATGAATTCGCGTTTAAAAAAAATAGAAAAATTCCTACACTGGCATAGCAAACAGTCGTAAGATTCATGACGCCCCCTTAATTGTTTTTAATGTTCGTAAGAATTGTCTTGAATTCAAAACTTATCGTACTGCGTTAATGTATATAAAGCCCCTTATATTTATTGTTTATATATGAAAATAAAATTTGTATTTTACTGCTTTGAACTTTGTTGCTAAAATACTACTTTTATCTGAGGGCTGGACCAAGAACATAATATGAATCGGAAACCTAGCCCTATTCCAATCGCTCGTCACAAATTCATTAAATTAAAGATTTTCACTTGTTAGTAATTTAATGATCTTCACCAAAAAGGGTTTGCTGTTAAAAACAAATAAAATTATTGTTTTCACACAATTTAGAATTTGTAAAAACTTTAGTAATGCTTTGAATTATTTTCATACGATCTTTTCTGAGAGAAAGAGAAAATATTCAGGTTCTTAAGAAGTAACCTTGAGTAAGAGATCATCAATTTGATATTAAGTAGAGACTCGTCTTCAATTCCATCTTATTGTTTTTGACGCACATAAATAGTGTAAGGCTTTCTTAAAGTGATTTTCCATAAAATACTAAAACTTTTAAGATCTTAAAAAATTAAAGAAATCTACTTTTTGAAGTGAATTTGCTTTGGATACTCTAGAACTGAGATTTAAACACGAATTTCAAGCATATAAATTCTCCAAACACGGGAAAAGTGATACTTTCTTTAAACTAATGGCTAGTTGAAAAAAAAAACAATGCAAGTTTCATATCTATTAATTTAATATAAGAGCTTTGAATTCCTCTAGAACTGAAGTGAAAAGAGAGTCTGCAACGTGTAATTTGTGAGTGCCACACTAAAGTTTCTTCTCAACTTATTTGTTTACCTAAACTTGTTTTTATTTATTTTTATAGAGAAATTGAGTACTCAAATGCATCTCTTCCTTTAAATTCAAAAAACTAAACATTCTTCTCTCTACAATTTGTATGTTTTTTTTTGACTCCTTTAATATCAAAAAGTATTTTCAAAAGGTTTACGGAAAACAGTAATTGTTTAGAATTTATCTTTGAGAATCAGAATCCAATCCACGAGTAAGAAGACTGATAATCGTTAATAGTAGACTACCGAAAATTGAGTCCGAAAAAAAGTCAACAAAAAAAGCCAGACAATTATTATGAAAAAATATCTTTTTATACGTACATTCGAGATTTTTTGGCAAAGTTGAAAAAGAAATACAATCAAAACAATAAGTACATCCTTTTTTTTGGACAACCCAATTTGCGGATATCTCAAAAACCAAAGCAACCAATTTAGTCTTATGTACATATTAATTTTTCATATTCCCTAATAATCTGCTAATTCATTCTGAAATTGAAACATTATGTTTGAACCTAATATAAATAATTTTCATTAAAAAAGCATTCCAAAATAATGTTGCACTCCAGCCCTGCTTCAATTGTTTCCTTTCCTATTTTAAACACTGTATTGTAAGTCGAAAACTGCAGTCAAATATATTTTCTTTCATATTCATTTTTCTCATCGTCAACTTATGAAATCACATAAAACCCCATTCAATCTTCATACATATTCGCGTTTGAATATATTCCCAGAGCAATTTGATTTCAAATTGTTGCATCATTCGTCGTCTCCGTCATAATATTCTGCATCATCAAAGTTGTTCAGTAACAAATATACGTACAGTGATCGACTAAATAATATGAACACTTTTTTATGTGTTAGGATTTCATAAGGAAACTCAAATATTTAAAGCTTTGCCTGTGTTGTTTACAAAACTAATTATTGCCAAATATAAATTTAGACAGAAGATTCTGCAGATCAAAGTATTAGATCGAAAACCATTTCTTGTCAGTTTTGGTTGTTTTTGTAGGTTTAATTGTTTTTTCTAAAAAAGTTGTAAGTTGGGTTCCAAATGAGTAACTAAAAATTACCAACAATATTTTGCATATGATGAAACAGTTTGATTTCAAAATCTATTTTTGTTAAAGAGATTTTTATCCGAAATCCAATTTTTACAAATTTTAGAAGCATTTTTTGAAAGTTTTTACTTCTTATATAAATCAAATGCACGACTGGGTCGCACAAACTTGCTCCTGTATGCAGAGTCTGTTTAAAAATGTACCTACATAAGATTTAAAAATATACCTGTAAAATAGGTTTGTCTTCAAAGATATAAATGCCATTTGATTTGTCAAAAAAAAAACTCCATTTTTCAATTTTTTTGTTTGAAAATCGTTAGACCGGTTTTATTTAAATTAATTTTTTTGTGTATTTGAATGAACTTATCGATTACACACCATTTTTTGTCGATAAGCTAGTTTCCAGATATTTCATATTTTTTGGGATGAGGTCTTTCTTAAGTTCTGAGCTGTATTATGATCAGCTGAGGCAGGGGATGAATTGTGCGGATGTTTTTGTGGGCGCGATTCATCCCAAGACACAAATTATTCTAGGACAACTCATCCCGGAAATGAAAAATACTTGTAAGCATACTTAACGAAAACAATTGTTTGTGTGTTCAACTAGTTCGTTCAAAGCTTTTTCCTTTGGATAGCTTTATTTTAATTTCATATTAGAAGAACCAGGATGGAAAATAAATTATCTGAAGATAAGAAAGCGGAAGAACATGTATTTTTAAATTGTAAAGCGATCGCCTATTGGTTGGTTAGTTATAGGTAGGTGTCTAAAACGAATAAAGAATAGTTCATTGGCGTGCTCAGCTTTATGCAGATAGATAGATAAAGACATGTTTATGATGATAATGAATTAATATTATTGGTAGGTAGAAGGTACATACTACATTCTTTCATTACTACAAGTTTTCAGCGCAAGCATGGAGTTATTACGTTCACTTAAGTTAAAAAAAAACAACCATACGAACAGGTACAAGAAATTGCTATTCATGTGTTGTTTACAGTCAGACTCTTGTGCGTTTTTGGATTTTAGTTATAAAGTGACACGTAAGCAGTAGTTGTAGAGGTTGTACGTAGTACCTATACAGGTATAATGTGTTTACATACGTTAAAAATGTGATTCTAATAGAAAATACATATACTCTTTCTGGCCCGTTTCTTTAACTTGTACTAAGTATTTATTCTTTTATAAGGCGAAGGCAAGTAAAATATGTGTGAAACAACCTTATTCTTAAAGAATAATATTTTAAAATCATATGTACAAAGGTACCAAGATAATACTTCTTGATAAACACTTTAAAATAGATTGTTGATTAAATATATCATATTCGTTAATCCAATGCAGTGGCGCTTCACGGCCATCGTTGGTATTTACAATAGTTATAGTTATAAAAATACATAAATATGTACCAAATGCATTAATTTGGATAAAAGATAGATATGTAATTAAAATTTTGTCAAAATAATGCGCTTTCGGGTTCATGCACAGTTAAAATAATTAAAAAAAAAACTATTTTAAGATTCAAAATTTTACCTGAAAAATAAGTTTGTATTCAAAAATTTAAATGTCATTTTATAAATTAAAAAAAACCCTTGACTTTTCAATTTTTTTTTGAAAATCGTTAGAGCGTTTTTTTTTTTAAATTAATTTCTTATGTATAAAATGTTTTAATTTTGTTCTAAAAATATTTTTGGTATGCAGTTGTTTAGTGATTGTAACAACTACAATTGATTTTTGTAAAAAAATGTTGACCCGTTTTTGAGATATAGAATTTTGAAAAAAAAGTTCAATATTTTTTTAAAAATCCAAAAAAGAAAATTGCACTTTTGATAATCATATATTGTTAAGGCAATATAAGAGCTCGTTCAAAAAGAAAATAATTGAAATCGGTTCATAAGTTGTTGAGAAAATTAAAAAACAAAATAACGGTTCTATGAGCGGTACCTTTTCGGAGCAATACAAAAATATGTTTTTCTTACTAAAAGAAGCCAAGTTAACAAATAAAATTTTAGGGAAAACTTAAAAAAAATCTATCGGTTTGTTTTTGAGAAAATTCGAATTTTTGTTTTTTGACCAAAAAAATTGTATGGGGGCCACTGTTAGTTTTGATCTTAAAAAAAATGAAAAAACGCCTAACGCGAATCTGCTCAAAACTTTAACACAGAATAAAATCACTTTGAAGTCAATACTCTCATTTATTCGCGATATACTGAGAATCGAACACCAATTTTTTACCAATTCTGCGAATTTACTGAACATCGAAAACATATTTCAGTTTAAAGACTAGTTTTTAATTTTTGAAAAGATATTTGAATCGAAAATCAATTTGTACCAAGTTTTAGTAATATTTGCTTAGGTTTTTATTTTTTGTAGGAAAAACTGTCACTTCGATCTTTCTTAAAATTATTTCAGATGTCGAAAACGTTATTCTTCGTTGTATACAATTATTTTGGAGATAAAATCATTTTTTGTTCGTAAAATATTCGATAATTATCTTTTATCAGTTTTTTTGATTTATAAAAAAATTCTTTTTTAAAAATTGAAAATTATATCAGTTTGGTATCACGTCACAATATATAGTATAAAATGTAATGCAAGTCGCTAGCGTTATTGGGTCTTCAGATATTTTAGGTTAACCAGAATTTTCATTTTTTTTAAAATTGCTAATGAAAAAAACCACCCACTCAATTTTTTAGAGTCCTTTCAACATCTGCATTATTTATATGTATAAAAAAATTTATTTGAAGTCGATATCTCTACTGGTTCTTGAGATTTGGACGGCTAAAAAAAGCCCGAAGGTACGTACACACGCACGCACAGACATCTTTTAAAAATGTTTTATTTAGACTCTAGGGATCTTGAAACGTCGAGAAATGTCAACATTTTGAATTCGACAAATCGGACCTATTACATAAACTTCCTATGGTACTACCGTTTGAGCATAATATGCAGATCGATAATTTCGACATTTGACATCTTTTGAAACCACTATAAAAAAGTTACTCAAAGTTACTTTAAAAAAAAGTGGAGTTATTGTGTGATCCCTCACTGTATGTTACCACATATGTATGCATAATAAAAGAATTGCAGTTGTAGTTAAGCTTCTCTCGTGTGGTATTGGTGATGCTTCTTAGCCGGTATTTATGGGTTCATCTTTTATCGAACTGGTTTCACACTGCTCTTGCTCCTTCTTCGCTCTTCCATCCTTCCATGTACCATGCTCAAAACAACGTTCACCATTCAACTTAACAGCATAGCACCACAATCCAAATAGGAACACGAAGAAGCATCTTAACGTATTTCTTGTATTTTTGTACCCCATTCTTGTTCTTTGCTTCCATGGCGTCACTGAAGAAGTAAAACTTGGAATTGGGTTGGGATTCCTGTTTTTACTTCATTCCTTCACCACCCTGCCCTTCTTCTCTATGTAATTCGTAAACTTGTTGTGTGGGAAGCCAGGTAAGTTACACAAAATGAATTAATTGTAACGGTTTAGACTGCTGCGTGCCCTGTAGCTTACTATCGACTTCATAATCAGGCAAGCGATTGTGTTCGAGACGATTGGGGATAAAAATTTATCAAGGAACACATCGATTTGATCGATAAAAACCGTTTTGAGAAGATTAATGGGCGCTATAATGCTCGCGTAATTGGAAGACGAATCTTTTTATTCCTGTTTTGTGATCGCTGTTTTAGTTGTTTCTGTTGTTTCTTTTTTTATTTGTGTATACTCGTAAGAAGTGTTTTGAAAAGTTCCAGTTTGAGTAAAAACATGAAAACTTTATTCATTCCCTGAAACCTTCGTTTATTGATTTGTTGAAATGATTGATTAAACTTTAAGCGGGAATACAATACAATTAAAGCTTTATAACATTGATAGTTTAGTAGTTTCATTTTTGACAGGTGTTGTTTGACTTTTTTCAGTATACAGGTATTGTTGAATGAATGGTTGTTATCTTATAATGCTGTAATTTTTTATTTCAGTCAATTTGCATGAGCCCCCTAACACTTTGGTTAAGGAATTTACGGTTCCTTCTAGCCAGAATTCGGTAAAAAGAACTAATGACAAAACAAACTCATAAAACTTTGTCGGTTCTGCCTCTACTACGACTTATCTTATCTTCAAAACAGGTCTTATCAAGTTAAATTCAGAAGTTCTTTCTCTAAACCTTTCATTGTTAAATCAGAAGTTTCCCAGGGTAGTCATTTACGACCTCTTCTCTTTATCTTAGCTATCAACATTTTAATCTATGCGGATGATATGAAAATCTTAAAAGGCATACAATTTATAAACTATACGTTACAACTCCAAGAGGATATCAACAGTTTTTTATTTGGTGCAAAAACAATGGGGTAAACCTTAAACCAATTAAATATCAGGCAATGACTTTCTCTTAAAAACATACTTCTAGTTTGTTTAATTATAAAATATCGCTGCAATCTTTACATCGCGTTCACAGTTTTAAGGATTTAGGAGTACTTTTTGATTCTAATCTCGATTTCACGGAGCATATTAATTCGATCGTTAGCAAAGCCAACTCTATGTTAGGATTTGTTAAACGTTGGTCTAAAGAATTTTAGTATCCCTATGTTACTCTCGCTCTAATACAGCTGATTTATTTAATTATATAAGTTTAAACTACCCTGGAGGTAACCACAATACCGGTATGTTCCAATTAATGCATGTTCCCCAACACTGCACTAGTTGTGGCATGCATGACCCATTAACTCGTGTGTCTAAGAATGAGTAAGAACATTCTTAAAAATATACTAAAGACCAGTGTACCACGCACTTAAAAGGTTTATTTATTTCTTTGTAATTTAATTTTTGTTTACACTTAACGTACAAAATTGGATGAGTATAATTTGAATGATTTTGTGTTATCTTTCATTTTCTGCTATTTTTGTATATTCTGTACGAGGCAAAAAATGATTTTTTTTATTGCGACAAAATTTAATTTCTTTGAAGTCTTCCTTCAATCTAAATCATTTCTATGTATGTTCCTAAAACTACAATTTGAATGTACTAAAAATAGCTTTTCTGAAGGCTCATGGTTCAAAAGTGTCCCAATTTCTTTTTATTAAAGCATTAGAAGACCCTTTCCAATATCTCGAAAGTTTTAAATGATTTTTCGATACATTTTTCATTTGATTTACATACAAATATTTTTAATGTATTCATCGGTCAAAAATATTAGTTTAATTCTGTCAATCCAGAATTATCTCAAATGCAATCCTGTTCACACGTATTTTATTTTGATAAAATAATCAGGGGCGTTTATTTACAGAATCGCACTAACATATATTCTGTTTCTATACATACCAAGAAATTTCAATTTTATGGACATTTCGAAGATAAGTAAATCAACTACACAAATCAAAAACGGGGTCATTAAAGTTCATGATAATGCCACGCATTTTAACATTTTTCCCTTGGGTAAATTTACGAGTAATAATAGAAGAAAATCGAAAATACTTTTAAACTAACACTGACCAACTATTTTAATTGAAATAGATTACAAATGTTTTGGAAAATGATGGATGACACATTCAGAATTATAGAAATGGTTTCTTTTTTGTTTTGTGTTATAAGTTTATAACAACGTTATAACAACGAAAAACACACTTTTCATCAAATGTAAACTTTTAAAATCTAATCACTTTTAAAATCTAATCACGAACATTTTTTGCATCGTCTCAAAAAACCAAAACATGTTACAGAGAATATCGAGATGGTCACCTTCATTGACGCAAGTGCTGCTCTAAGATAGTGGCAACGAAAGTATATTTCGCTTTAAAAATAAAAGAAAGCATAAGGTTTTCGAAGCATTAAATTTCACGCTGTTTCTTATTCCCATTGTACAATGCTGTGCAAGTCAAAATTTAATGAGCTTATAAAATTATGTAGTTGCAGTTACACATCCGAAGGGAAAGGATGTGAGTCTGGGAACGAATAACAGAAGCTAAGAGTAATATGGCTAGCGAAACAATTAACTCGTTTTAAAATATTCATACAGGACATGATGAATACAAATAACAAAAAGTGTCGTAGGCAAAACAGAGCCCTGGGGCACTTCACCATTTATTTTGTGGTTTTCAGATTTAAAGGTATTTTATAATCCAACGAAGAAAGGATTCATCGAAACCGAATGCATGCCTTTTGACAAGAGACCAAAATGCGAGACTTTGTCAAAGACAATGAAATATACAGTACAATAATCTTAATTTCTTCAAAAGAATGTAACGATTTGTTCCACTGTTAGGTGAGATGAACCATGAGATCACCAGTGCACTCACTTATTGCTACGAAGCCATACTGCCGCTCATTAAAAGGCCTTTGATCGTCGAGTTGTTTTTGAAGCGTTTCCATAACCTTGGAAAGAAGGGACGTTTGTGCTTTCGAGCAATAATTTAAGAGAGAAGAAAATTCCTATTTGTTGGGGATTGGCTTAAAAACTCCTTTCGAACTACGCGGAACGCGCTCAGAAGAATAGGATATATGATATTGCTAGCGTTGTATCAGCGGACTTGTGTATGTTGATTCTTGCTATAGCACGAATATGAAAAATGTCTCATAAAATCATACGAGCTAAAGAACAAAATAAATTAGGTGGCGCAACAGTCCGTAGAGGACTAGGGCCTAGTGACTTACAACTCAACCATTCCTGTGTGCGACTCATTTCAGGTTTTATACCGAATCCGAATGGCTAATTTGAGAAAGCACTTTTCATGACAAGATTTACTCTTGAAGGATTTGTCAATTCCTCGCAAAAGGCAGTACCGATTAAAAAAAACTTTAGGTGTCAAAGGCATTGATTGAGCCCTCTAGACCTCTAGCATGACATTCCAATGCACTAACCATCACGCCATGGGTACTAAAAGCCTACAACCTCAAGAACTGTAGGAGCCATAACACTATCAGGTATTGTGGAATTGGTGGCGAAATTACTTGCAAAGAAATAAGCTTCCTCAATAGAGTCAACTAAAAAAGCGTCATTGACAACGAGCGTAGGGACCGAGGAGGGAAAAATTCTTCATGTTTTTACGTATAACCAAAAATTTAGTCCCAGTTGGCTTTCTCATACCACCAAACGGTTTTCTTATTAGCACTTAACTAACTGGATTTCCTTGAGAAGGGAAATCAGCAGATGTGAAACTGTGTAATAATTTATGGCAAGACCATGCTTGAAGAAGAAATAAAAATAATTTAGCAGATTCTTTCTTTTTTTTGTTACAAAAATGAAATTTATTTACATAACTTAAGCAATTGGATATATTAGAAAAACAATGTATAATGTTTTAAACTTTACAAAACCAAAACACAACGAGAGGTTCAAATGTCAACACTGATTCCAGACGACATTGTTAGCGACTTTAGAAATTTAGTTAATCTAATTGTTTTGGTATCCATGAATTTCTTTTTTGTTTAATAAGATTAGGCTTTTGGCTTTAATAAATTTTACATTGCAAAATATTTCATACCTACAAAAATTATTGGTAAACTTCTTAAAAAATGTAAAGCAAAAGGGAACTTAACTTAGGTAAACGCTTTCTGCAATTTACAATTTTTAACGGTTTTGTTTAACTCTAACATCATGCGAAAGTGAGCCACATCTTATCAAATCTAAACATCCCTAAAGTATGCTGTTAACTAACCGTATAGTCATTTTCTCTAACGAAACATCTAGACAAGATTCCTACACCCTGGCGTATACTCACTTTTTATTAGTTCGCTCAAATAAAATTCCTAGGTATTGTCAATGATAATAATGAAATCCATACCCGGTCTGTATTGTTTTCTATTTTTTGGTTCATCATTTGCTAGTCATCTAATAAACATGTCAAATGCTATAGGAAACTAGGTTAGCATGGACATGAACAGAACAGAGGGACACCCAAACATGGATGGCAAATGGATTTATTTTCGTGTGAGGATATTTTTTGTATGCTTTCTTTGTGTGTGATGAAAGAAAATCCTTTTTGCAATTACACCAATTAACAAACATAAAACACTTTGGGGCTATATATTTATTCTTGAGAAAATAAAGGAAGATAAAGAAAGGTTGCCTAAAAATAAAAATGGTGTTGTATCCTTTAAATTGTTTTAATGATTTTGTAGGCTTACAGCATTATGTATGGTTGGTATTGATATGTTTGAGGCACAAAGCATCCGTGGTTGCCGGAATGATTCAGAGTTGTAAGTCAATAGGCCCTAGTTCTCTGCGAACTGTTGCGCTACCTAATTTAATTTAATTACGACTGTCAAGTTAGCACTACATTTTTCGAAATTTAGAAAACTGAGTATGCA
This sequence comes from Eupeodes latifasciatus, assembly GCA_920104205.1. Classification (NCBI taxonomy): domain Eukaryota; kingdom Metazoa; phylum Arthropoda; class Insecta; order Diptera; family Syrphidae; genus Eupeodes; species Eupeodes latifasciatus. The sequence goes on from OV049926.1 coordinate 116,202,267, forward strand.
GTTAATTGTAGCTTTTTTGTTGTAAATTAGTTGTGAAAAAAAATTGTAGCTGGACGATTTTTAAAAAAAGTGGTATGTTGATGTCAAGTTAGCACTACACTTTTTGATTTTGTTAAAACTAAGTACGCAATTAGTTGACAATTATTTGTTGTGGAAAGAAAAAAATTCCAAATATTTTTTTACTTTAATTTTTTTTAACAAAAGGGGTATGCAGTGCTAACTTGACACAGTGAGTCCAGGCATAAAACAAGGATATTCGAAAATGTAACGATGCAATTAATTGGAGCTTTTTTGTTTAAAATTAGTTGTGGAAAGAAAAAAATTCAAACATTTTTTTTTTTACTTTAATTTTTTTTTTAAAAAGGGGTATATAGTGCTAACTTTACACCGTGAGTCCAGGCATAAAACAAGGATATTCGAAAAAAATCCAAACATTTGTTTAAAAAAAAAATGGGGGCCAGAACAAGGATAACAGGATTTTTCGACTTAAAGTGTTTTTTCGGATTTAAATCTTCTTTTGAATATTTTTGAATGAATCTTTGGAACAATTTGATCTGAGTGATTATGCATACACAAATATTGTTTTATTGTGGGTTTTTTTTGAATATCTAAAAGACCTTTTGGTTTTGCTGAAAGAATACAGCTTTGGCTTAAAATTTTAAATTCTTTCAAGAGGGGCACTAAGGAGGGAAAACATTTCGTTTTTGTTCGCCTTAAGCTATATTTGCTTATGGTTTTGGACAAAATTTGGACACGAACTGGGGGAAATTTAACTTGGAACATTTTGGAATTTTTGATTTCTTAAAAGGGGAGCTAAAAAAATGTTTACAAAATTAAAAGACATCGAGATTATTTTTGAAAGTTAGATCATCAGCGTAAATAATAGTTTATAAGCCAAGTTTTGGTTCCTGTACATGTGCTTATTCATGTAAAAAAAAATTAAGATACGTATTTTGCCTTTTTGAAAAAAAAAATTCGGAGGCAATATCTTTTAAAATATATATTTCACGGCTCTTAGTTTTTGGAACAATAGTAAGAACACTTTTTAGAATGTAAAAAAAAAATAAAAAGTAAGAATTTCGAAAAAAGGGGTGCTGGATTTTTTCAGGGGGGGGCTATGTAGGTCAAAAACATTTTTTCGGGTCTAAGACCCCCATTTTTGCGTGTTTTTCAAAAAAAACTTTGGAACAAGGCGGAACAAACCGGAACAACTTTCCAAAATAGGAAAATCGAAAAAAGGGGGGGCTAACTTCACGCACTCACTACATTCCCCCTTAAAAAAAAAATAAAAGTAAAAAAATTTTGGAATTTTTTTTTCCACAACTAATTTACAACAAAAAAACTACAGTTTTCTGCCTACTCAGTTTTTTAAATTTCGAAAAATGTAGTGCTAACTTGACAGTCGTAATTTAATTTGTACACACAGCTTTCAATCCTAAATCTTTGTAAGAGATTTCGATTTATGTTAATTTTTCAATTTGATTCTATAAATCTTTGGCATTTTTGAAATGTATAATATGGATTTTGATAAAAATCTGATCTATAAATATATTTACAGTTCCAAAGCAAACTCTTCAAAATAAAGTGTTAGATCACTATTTGTTAATTTCGCGCATTTTATCAGTGAGAGAAAACCTTTAAAAATGTATCGGCTAAAATACCCTTCTGGCTCAATTTTTCGCTAGGTATCCGTACAAAGTGCATATTTCCAATATTCACATCTTAAATTAAATTAATTTACATAAAATTAAATTTGATTATTTTTCTAGTTTATTGCCTGACCTTTGTTTAGGATATCACATTTGCAAATGTTTTTCTTTGGCTGAACCCGGTACACTTTTAAGAATAAGTGTTGTTGGATGCCATAAGAGAGGTCACAGTAGTAAAAAAGTGTGTCAATTATTCACATCCTTTTGTTTCATTAAAAAATTCAAGTTTTTGTTTCATTTCACCTCTGCTTTCGTTATCCTCATAGCCCAAGGACACATTTAAATTAATCTTTCCAAAATCAAATTTCTTCCATCACAAACCCTAATTTTTCATTTTTGTATGTACACAGAAATAGATAGTGCGCCTTCGTTTATGTCCTTATAGTCCTTCTCTTTGCTTTTACTTTTAATAATAATTTCCGGCTCGTATTCTGCTTAGCAGGTGTTGCGATAAAAACAAACAATGTTATGATTGAAAAGAGCAAAACTTTTTATGTCTCAACAGATCAGATCAAGCTTCCTCTAGTTGTGTCTTACCTTGGGAGAAGAAAAGACAACTATAAAACAAACAAAAGCTGAGATGATGTTGTCCTATGAAAAACAGGAGACTAAAGTAAAATGAACTATCTGTTCATGTGTCGGAAAGACGATGACGTTAATACCAACAAATGGCAAAATTATTCCTGTGACGGTCCTTGTCGTACATTCACCTGGATGGCACACCAGCAATCTCTCCAGTCCATCATCATCATCACTTCTACTTGTATTATACGAGGACACGAAAGAGGAAAAATTAGATTTTTTTCTACTCCCCTTTTTGCATCCTGAATCCTGATTTGTATCCTTGGAATGAATTCCTATTTTTGTATGGCCGGGCCGGGTTAGGCCGTCTGGTCGTATTCTGTTTCTTTTTGATGGAATTTTCCATGACTTTAACTTCCGTGAAGAACGTCAAGACAACAAATATACTTTTTGCAAACATAGCAAAAGCAAATCTAACTGCCGTCATCAGGCAGGAGGAGTGTTGTCCGCACATTCTGATATGTCTATAGTTATTCCTATATGCCTATATTATTCTCAGATTCTCACTCATATACAGATGCTGTATAACATTTTTAATGTATAACACATGCAACGTTGCAAAAAATTACTGCGCTTATGCCCTTTGATGGCTTTGCTATGCTTCAAGGATCCCTCTAATCAGGACAATGAGCTTGTGGGTGGTGATGTCAAATCAATGAAATATGTATAGAACACCATCTCTGTTCCCGCAACCAGCATCATATCGTCTTCTAGCAGAAAAATACACTTTTCAACAAAAATCACAATTTTTCTATAAGATGCTATTGTAAGCCGTGTGACAGGCATTTAAATGCCTCGTTTGCACTACTTTGCCTATGTCGTCACACATCCTTTTCAAAGAGTATCGTTAGTTATGCACATACAAATGCATATGTTTTGTGGTGATGATGATGGGGAAGTTCCATACAGCACAGCACTTCCTCTTCCGATACATCCGCAGCTACTGCCGCCTTTTGCCTGTACTTATACTATTTGTGTACTTTAGGACACAGAAATGGCCTTTAAAAGCTTCCGCACAACGAATCGAGTGGGCGCAGAAATGGGCATTGGTTGTGGTATGTAATTGAAATGTTTCGCATGAGTGCATTGGAAAATCAGGTCAATGACTACTCGAAAGCAGCAGTAAACATCAGAAAGCCAGGCTCTACTTGTGATGGTTGTAATATAGGCCTTGCATAAAAAACGTTATCGTTTAATCAAAAAACAAATAGAGGAACACTTAGAATTGGTTCAACAGGAAGGGAGATGTTTTTTCAGCTTGATCAAAGGATGTTCTTTACTTCTGGTAAATGACGACGCCATAATGTGAATGGATTGGTTTTATTTTGTATTAATTTTGCTTATTTTTGTGATTAACTATTTATTATTTTTATTAATTATTATTAACTGCTGCAAAAATTATGTTCTTACAAATTACAATTACAATTACAATTACAATTACAATTACAATTACAATTACAATTACAATTACAATTACAATTACAATTACAATTACAATTACAATTACAATTACAATTACAATTACAATTACAATTACAATTACAATTACAATTACAATTACAATTACAATTACAATTACAATTACAATTACAATTACAATTACAATTACAATTACAATTACAATTACAATTACAATTACAATTACAATTACAATTACAATTACAATTACAATTACAATTACAATTACAATTACAATTACAATTACAATTACAATTACAATTACAATTACAATTACAATTACAATTACAATTACAATTACAATTACAATTACAATTACAATTACAATTACAATTACAATTACAATTACAATTACAATTACAATTACAATTACAATTACAATTACAATTACAATTACAATTACAATTACAATTACAATTACAATTACAATTACAATTACAATTACAATTACAATTACAATTACAATTACAATTACAATTACAATTACAATTACAATTACAATTACAATTACAATTACAATTACAATTACAATTACAATTACAATTACAATTACAATTACAATTACAATTACAATTACAATTACAATTACAATTACAATTACAATTACAATTACAATTACAATTACAATTACAATTACACTTACAATTACAATTACAATTACAATTACAATTACAATTACAATTACAATTACAATTACAATTACAATTACAATTACAATTACAATTACAATTACAATTACAATTACAATTACAATTACAATTACAATTACAATTACAATTACAATTACAATTACAATTACAATTACAATTACAATTACAATTACAATTACAATTACAATTACAATTACAATTACAATTACAATTACAATTACAATTACAATTACAATTACAATTACAATTACAATTACAATTACAATCGTCTATTTTAAGAGTTCTTATCATTCAGTTGAATATACAGTGCCAAAAGATATCTCCTTTTCATATAGTTCTTGTTTTCTCTGCAACCAAACAAGCATGATACTTGAACTTCCATTCTGTGTCTGTGTTTTCGTAAACCTCCTGCTCTCCAACCTCCCTGAAAATCGAAACTATATACATAACAATTATCTGATAATTGCAAAGGAGAAAACTACTTTTGCCGTTTTGTTCTTCTTTTAATTCAAGAACTGAATAAAGTTTTCCTTCCATCTGCATCTTGAGGACTATGGAATTTCATTAAAAATTAACGAATAAAAGAAGCCAATTGAGAACCGCCCGCCGCCATCGACACAAACAATGGTATGATGGGTAACCCATGTGCATTCTAACGATATGATGTTGTGTAGAATATGGGTGTGCCACAGGCAAATGTTATATACTCTTAAAAAGCCTCGGGTGAAAGCGTTTGGGGGTCTTTGTCTTTAGTTTAAATTTATGGAATCGATGAACCATTAAATGGCACTCCTCTGAGATGTTTCAAGGCAATTGTTTCTCTCTTCTATTGCACATACAATACAAACATATATTTGCAAATACATAACACAAATCAAATAAAAGTGTACCTATTTATATATTTTATTTTGCTTGAAGTTAGTCCTCTTCAATATAATCGGAATCACGTTCGGTTTACTGCATCAGCTGAGTCCGAAAAAGTATCTTTATCTTTTTATCGCAAAGTAACTACTGCACTTCGTTCGAAATAAAACTAATTGAAAAGGGATGTATACTCTGGCGTTGCTTGCGTTTAAAGGAAACTTTTGTTAACTTCGAGTTGCCAATAATTTTAAGAATGGAGTCTTATCTAGTCTAGGTTAAATTGTGTGCTTAAAGAGCGGGGTGAACTCTTAAAATATTGTTTTATAGAGTATTGTATTCTTCAACTATTTTAGTTAAGTGACATGTACATATGTATGTGTCTATTGACCTCTTGTACATCATCAAAAACAGACGTTTCCAATAAGAATAAATGAATTGTTTTATTGTGAAGAAGGGAATATGCCATTAGCAATGCAAGACGATATCAACTTAATTGCAATCATGGATACAGTTTAATGATTTTCCAATTAAAATCCAGAAAAAATTGATGCATTTAAAAATCTAATCAGTAAAGATATGACGTCGCTGTTGATCGACTAGATTACGTTCTTGTATTATATATACAAATATGTACGTTTGTGGAATGCTTAAGTCCACCAAATTACGATTAAACCATAAAACTGGGCTTTCGTCAATACTTCCTTTTTATAGAGGATACGATAAACATTCCATCAGTTTTAATATTTTTTTTAAATGATAATGTCGTCTCAAACATAGGTTTGCGACAGAGCGTTGATAAAATTAATTTTATCTTTTAGTTTTCTAATGTCCACTTCCCAATATGATTTTCCTACTATTTTAGAGAGTTTAAAGCATCATTCACATGAGCGCGACCAACGAACGACGAATAAATTACAAAATGTGAGTTTATATAAGTTTAAAGACATATTTCCACAAAAATTCTTAACAAAACGATAGCAATAAAGTTTCTATTTGATTTATGATACATACTTTTACTTTTCAATATCATATATTAATAAATTTAAGAAAACAAATTTATTCGTCGCGAAAAAAATTATAGTTGATACGAACTGTCAAACTTTATTCGCGTTCCACATTATCCACACTCGCAACGAATAAAAAAATCGCGCGTACTTAACCTAAAAGAATCGTTCTTGTTTTGGTTTCGGTGCTGAATGTCAAACTTCATTCGCGACGAATTAAAAACTCTCATGTGAAAGAAATGTCATAATCGACGAATATTCGTTCATTCGTTGGTCGTTGGTCGTGCTCATGTGAATATTGCTTAACACATCGTATCCTCAGAAGCAAAGTGAAAATTTAATTTTGTTTAAATTAAACTCACTTTCAGCCTAGTTAAATTCCTTATATTATTGTTATAGCTTCTGATGCTACAATAAAGGAAATATTAAAAATACCACTTCTTTTGTTATTTAAGTTCGAATAATTCATCGGTCATTATTACGTCAAAATAAGTTTATGTAATTGATCTTACAAGCCTTAATTCAAACCTTTTCTGGGTATATTTTTTGTGTATTTATGTATCGCGGGGTACGAAGGTATTTTGTCCATTCATCTCGGAATAATTTGCTTATCAATCAAAATTTGTACAGAAACTGAGGACATCGTCATCAAAAAGTTACACAAAGTCCCCAAAAATATCACGTGAAAATAATACGTTTTTAAAGTTTTGTGTCGAAAATTTTCGTATTTAGGCTTAAACTTTTAAACAGCAAATGCTACGAGAATATTTTTCAGCTAAACTTAAAGATCTACTATAAAACATCTTAAGTAACTTTGTTTTCCACGAGCAAGCGTTTAGAAATTACAGCGGTTTCAAAAAACGTCAAATGTCGAAAATATTGATTATTCGCATATTGTGCCTAAACGGTAATTTGCACATAAAAGCATTTTAGGTAATAACTGAAATTTTATTGTTTTTCTATCAGAAAACAAACAGTTCTAAAATTACTTTTATTATTATTTCATAAAATGAGAAAAGTTGAATAATCTTTTTTTTTTTTTAAATCTTAACTCTGAAATTGCAATACTGTTGAAAAATATTTTGTATCTTGTTTGTAACTATGTAATTGGCTTCAAACGAGGGTTACATCTTTTTTTTTAAACAGGCAACACATACAAAATTACTGTCACAAGAAAGCACCTTTCTACATTCTTTGTTTTTGTTGAGTTTTACTGATTCGAATAATATTCGTGTTTACGAAATTTGGTCAAAACTCCAAAAAAGGCTTTTTTTATTTTTTTAATGACCACTAAAAAATATGAGCATTTAAAAAAATACGTTTTTTGCTTTTTTTCCATATTTTCACTATTTGAACTCAAGTTTAGATGCTTTAACTTTAAAAAACTTTGGATTCTTTCTTCGTTCTCATAATGCTTGAGTTAGAAACCCTTTCTTATCTTTTTTTTTATTTTTGTAGGTTTAAGTGTTTTGTAAAAAAGCTGTCAATTGAATTTTTCTAAAAAATTATCTAAATGTAAGCAACAATATTTTGTACATGATAGGATTAGTTTGATTTCAAAATCGGTTTTTGTTTACGAGATTCTTAGTCGAAAAGGGTTGGGCTCGAAATACTGTATGGAACAGAATACGGTATTTAAAATACTGCATCTCAAAATTCTGTGTATCAAAATTCTGTATTCCAAAATGCTGTAAATAAGGCTAAAAAATAAAAATCGTTTTGAAAATGTAAAAAGTTGTCAAAACGATTTTTATTTTTTAGCCTTATTTACTGCATTTCGAAATACAGTATTTTGAAAACAGAATACTTTTTTTTAAGAAAACATCATAATAGTTGTTCATTAGCATAATGTTCTAATATACTTACCTTGAACAATAACATACATACGTACCTATGATGATTCATAAGTCTTTGAAATAATAAAAACAAGAACAACATAAATGATATCTTCTTCTTATTTTCTTTTTTCTCATTTTCTTCTTCTTAGTTATTTGTATCTCTCTCACATTTTTAGATGAATTGTTCCTATCATAATCAACAATTGCATAAACAATTGCACCAAACTAATTAATCTGTCAAAACTTCCAGTAGGTATTATACAGTATTATGAGATACAGTATTTTTCCGAGTTTACTGACACTGGACCACTTAAGTCTTTCATTTCTATTTTTTCACTGATGTATAACTTTTTATACATGACTGCATGACCATTTCGGTCATTATTTCGATGGTGATACTACTTCTTCTGACGGTTTCGCTTTTGACTTCTTTACTCGTGGTCTCTTTAAACAAAATCTTTAGAGATTCCCAAGATTTTTTGCTTATATTATGAATCCTATTTCTATTTTTAAATTGTGAAATTATGTAATGGACTATGGAAGGGCTCCGATGCACAATTTTTGCTATTTTTTTTGCACTGATTTACCTTCCTGGCTATGCAACAAAACCAATTTTCGAATTTCCAAAGACGTTTGTTTTCCTTCTAGTGTCATTTAGACGTAGAGCAAGACACTACTTTAAATGTAAGTAAAAGTCTTCCGTAATACAAGGTTAATAATACCGAGACACAGCTACTACACCGCAAACACAGATAGTGTCCGATTATGTGTGAGAGGTTAAATTAAGGAGTTTTTTTTGTTTGTTTAATTTATTTGTTAATTAATCATAATAATAAACTTAATTTAAATTTAAATATGTTATAAAATGATGGTTAAGTTCTACTATTTCTATTTATTTACTTGAAGAAATTGCATTGCTTTGCGAAAATGTATATTCTGTTTGTCCAATTAGTCGTAGGAGCCCCAGTATTTGTGATTTTCGGGAACTTTTAATATTTACTTAATAATGCTCTTAATGTCTTTGCCAATTTTCACCAATATTTAAATTTTTCCTGGTCAAAACTTCTTTTTTAATTCGACTGTCCTAGTAATATTCAAATTTCTGAAATTAATTAATTTGTACCAAAATTATCTCTAAGTCTAAAACTTTAATGTTAAATTAGTTAAATAAAAGGAAAAACTAGTACGTAACGGCTTTATTTATATACATAGCTGTAAAAACGAAAATAGGAGTAGTTTTATAAAAACTAGAATAAAATTTAATTTCTCCTAAGTTAGGAAAAACCTCTGTAATACAGAATACCTAAATACCTTTCTCTAATACAGTTTCTAATATTGCATCTCAATATGTTAAGAAGGTACCAACTTTGGAACTCAATTAAGCATATAAATTAAATTGTTTTCAATTACTAAATATGAAAGATATATAATATGTAATAGGGACCTACTTTGTATACAAATAGAACCATAACTATCAACATAATACCTTCCCATTCCTGATTGCTGTTTGTTTCATTTATTCCATATACCATAGGTTCTGAATCTGTTGTTTATAATAGCCACCGATGCCTATAAAGACTCATGACAGCAAAGTGATTCCATCAATAAAAACAAAATTCAAAGGAAACTCTAAACTAACCAACCACACATGCCACCTTCATAGTGCGCCGCCTGTTAACGCCAGGAGCTATGAAACAGCACGTGCTACAACAACTGTATCGAAAGGTAGAAAAGTGAATTCAAAACAAAAATTAAAAATAAGAATATATTATGTACATACATATGTATGTATGTATGTATCGTAAATAGCTGCTATTTCAATTCCCAACCGGTGATAATTTTATCCTTTGGGAATGAGTATTTGTTTTTTTGTACTGTACACTGTACACTTTTCACTCAAACACACACGCATACAAAACCAAACGAAGCGAAACGAAGCAAATAAGAGAAAGCGAGGGTTGTATACAAAATTGATGGAATTAATATCCCTGGAATGAAAGAGGGTTTCCCAAATCTTGCGACAGGACGTGAATGAACCGTACCCAATAACTATTTAGGGATATTGGATATAATATGAACGTTGCACGTATATCACCACACAAGGTTATCTATGTTTGTAGCATGCGCCCCCTGCTCTATGCATTTATTTTTGTTTCAAGGATTCTTTATTGTCCCATATCGGAGATGCAGGAGAGTTCGATAGTTTCTCATTCAAAATGGTCATCAAATGTTCTTCAATTGAGAAGCTGGTATCTGGAAGCGAACGCAAGTTATAAAATGATATGTATGCAAAAAAATATGCTTATGATAATAAAAATTCAACAAACTATAAAATAGATGCGGGTATTTCTACAGAAACCCTTGCCACGCACTTTAAGCTTCTTCTCTCCAACGATTCCAGCTTTACAACTTTCACTACGGATCCTTTAATAACTGACCAAATATTAGATGAATACATTGAAAGCGAAGAAATTGAAGCTGTGTTAAACAAAGCAAAAAACAACAAGGCACCTGGTGAAGATGGAATTCCTTACGAATTTTTCAAAAATGCAACCCCTATGCTTCTCAACCATTTAAAAGTTATTTTCAATAAAATCTTTATGAATGCCGACATACCTTCATCGTTCAATAAATCCGTCGTTTTCCCATCATCAAAAAGGCTCACTAGACTCTCCCGAAAATTACAGAGGAATTTCATTCATTAATGTAATTGCAAAAATATTTTGCAGTATACTAGTTGTAAGGCTCGAAAAATGGATCGAACAAAACAATATTTTATCTAATCTACAGGCTGGTTTCAGAAAAAACTTTTCAACGATCGATCACATTTTTACACTATCATCTATAGTCAAAGCGTTTCAGGCACGTAACAAAAAGGTCTTCGGTTTTTTCGTTGACTTTAAAGCTGCTTTTGACCTAATCAATAGGAATGCTCTTATTTATAAGCTAACACAAACTGGTATATCTACAAAGTTCCTGAAAGTAATTAGAGAGATGTACACGGGTACGAAGGCTGCTGTTTGGGATGGAGTGAGCTTTTCAGAATGGTTTAGCACCAGCACAGGAGTCAAACGCTCAAAGCGCTCTTTTGGTCTTGTTATATATAAATGATGTTGCAGATGAACTTCCTGGGGGATTAGGAATAGCTGGCTGCACGGTTCTCTGCATATTGTAACAGATGGGGACTTTCTATCAACACAACAAAATCTAAAATAATAGTATTTGCCCGTACACAAAGCGCTTATAATGGAAAAAGCTGGAAATATAATGGTACACAACTGGAGGTAGCAAAAGAGATCAAATATCTAGGCTTGAAATTGAATAAAACATTAAATTTCAAAATTCATTTATCGGAGAAAGCCTAAAACTCACAAAGTTTGATAAATTTAACATGGAAAAATATCTTCTCTAACAAACAAATTAATTTATCTTCAAAATACAAAATATTTAATTCAGTAGTGAAATCTACTCTCTTGTATGCTGCTCAGGTTTGGGGATCAGAAGAATATGAAGAAATCGAAAAATTTTATAGGAATTTTATAAAGAAACTTTTCAACCTACCTCTGAATACGCCTAGTTATGCAATATATTTAGAAACATGACTTCTAAAACTTCTAACAAGTACCCTGAAGTCTCAAGCTGATTACATCATCAAAGTCTGCAGCAACCATCAGAGCACAAGACTTTCGAAAAAACTTCTTTTATATGAGCTGAGAAACAAGGACTGGTGGTTTGCAAGATGGCAATCTGTTGGCAATGAGTGTGGAGTGAGATTGGATGATGATTTCAGCAATTTAAACCATGTGAAAGAACAAATGTACAGCATCATAGAGAAAAATGAGGACATAATGAGGCATTCACTGATAGAAGAAGCTCAAGCCTCATTCAGTAGATTAATCTACAGTCAGCTCAGCTATAATCTTGGTTCCAGAAATTATTTCAAGGATTCACTGAGTTATGAAGAGATATCCCTAATCTTTAAAGCAAGATGTGAAGTTCTCAACTTAAATGGAAGTCCTTATAATGGTAGTTTTAACCAATTCTGTACGCTGTGCAACTTAAAATCAAAAGAAGATTGTCTACATTTCATTGGTATCTGTCCAATATTCAAAACTCAAAGACGCTACTTTTTCGGGAAAAATACTCTTACCCTACAAGAGACTATAAACATCCTTAATGAGCAGATTGGAAAACATTAAGTACATTTTTGAAAGATATTTACAAGTATAGATTGTTATTAATAACAGAATTCTATTAAGTTCAAAACATACATACATTTAAATATTCTTAATTTTTTTTTGGCTGACGGCATAGCCATAGCATCTAATTTCAAAATATTGTATGAAATTTTTGTAAATTTATGTAACTTACTTACTTACATATCGTATCCGTTTTTCGTATCATTTATTTCTCAAATGTAAATGGCACCAAAAATGAAAGCTGGACAAATCGCGGTCTAAATAAGATTTCTTATTGGAAAGTCTGTATGTACATATGTATATGTATGGTAACCATAATTAAACTTAACTGCATCATTTGGAGAATTGCTAACCTTTCAAAAATAGTGTATCAAATTTTCAAAAAGAGGCTGGGATGCGACCCACACTGATAACTTCCCATCCCGTCTGTCGATTTGTCTTGCTTAAAAGTTTGTCTATATGTATCAATTTTTACCAAATTTGCGTACTATTTTTTGTAGATTTTATTTTTTTATGAAAAAAACGGACTGTTGGATTTTTATATCGAATGATATATGAATATCGAAAACAATATTTTCTGTGAAATAAAATAAGTTTGAAGCCAATATTTGTAATTTTTGAAAAGCTATTTGAGTAGAAAGTAAATTTTTACCAAGTTTTAGTATTGTTTTTTTTTTTTTTAGGTTTTTATTTTTTGTAAAAAAAACTGTCAATTCGATTTTTCACAAAATTTTATCGAATGTTGAAAACAATATTTCTTATAAGTTAAAATTAGTTAGAAGCCATTATCTCAAATTTTTGAAAAGATATTTGAGTCGAAAATCAATTTTTACCAACTTTTGTTAATTTTTTTTAGGTTTTTAATTTTTTGTACAAAAGCCGTCAATTCGATTTTTTTCAAAATTTTACTGAATGTTGACAACAATATTTTTTGAAAGATTAAAGTAGTTTAAAGCCAATATCTCCAAGTTTTGAAAAGATATTTGAGTCGAAAATCAATTTTTACCACCTTTTATAATTTTTTTTTAGGTTTTTATTTTTTGTAAAAAAAACTGTCAATTCGATTTTTCTCAAAATCTTTGCTAATGTTGAAAACAATATTTCTTATAAGTTAAAATTGGTTAGAAGCCATTATCTCAAAGATTTGAAAAGATATTTGAGTCGAAAATCAATGTTTACCAACTTTTAATAATTTTTTTTAGGTTTTTATTTTTTTTTTTAAACTGTCAATTCGATTTTTCTCACCATTTTTCAGAATGTTGAAAACAATATTTCTTATAAGATAAAAAAAGTTTGAAGCCTTAATCTCAAGTTTTTGAAAAGATATTTGAGTCGAAATTCAATTTTTACCAACTATGAGTACATTTTTTTTAGGATTTTATTTTTTATAAAAAAAACTGTCAATTAGATTTTTCTCAAAATTTTATCAGATGTCAAAAACATTTTTCTTCGTTGCACAAAATTGTTTTGGAGATGAAATCATATTTTGGTCGTAAAATTTTCGAGGTGACACATTTTTTTTTTCAGTTTTTTTGATTTATAAAAAAAACCGTTAATTGGATTTTTTTCCAAAAATATAATTATTTTGTATTACGTTACAATATATATTATAATTCAAGCCTCTAGCATTATTGGTTCATGAGATATTTAGGTTTAACCAAAATTTTCACCTTTTTTTTAAACTGCTATGGTAAAAAAAACAACCTTATTATCTGTATAACAAAATTTATTTGAAGTCGATATCTCTTCTGGTTCTTGAGCTATGGAGGACGAAAAAAACTACGCGAACGTACAGACGTACGTACACACGCACGCACAGACATCTTTCTAAAAATCTTTTATTTCGACTCTAGGGACCTTGAAACGTCGAGAAATGTCAAAATTTTCAATTTGGAAAATCGGACCCATTACAATAACTTCCTATGGGAAGTTAAAAATTTGGAAATATTTATCAACACATGTGTTCACTTGTCTTTTTTGGGAATACTTAACATAAAATCTGGAATAAGTTAGTTTGAACGGTCATATTCCGAATACAATTTTTAGTCATTTTAAAAAAAAACGTACGAAACGCCGAGTTATTCTCGGTTGCAACATTCGTCCACAATGTAAATTCGATGCTACCAGAGAGTGTGTTGAGTTCGCCTATTCTTGAGAGCGTAAACGATTTTATGTCACGAATCTTCTTTCGCACTCGTGCAGTTGCAAGAATACTGAAAGACCTTGACATACACAAATCCGCTGGCCTGGATAGTATCCCCACTATTATTCTGAAGAGGGGTTCAACGCTGGCAAAACCACTGCGAACGGAAGCTTCTTAATGACCGGCAGTATGGCTTTCGTAGCAATAGTTCCACTGGTGATCTCATCTCAAATCTCACTGGTTTATCTCAAATCCTTACATCGTTTTTGAGAAAGTAAGATTATTGCATTTGATATTTCAAAAGCATTTTTATTGAAAATGCGTGCTTTTGGTATTGATGAAGCTCTTCTTCGTTGGATTACAAACTACCTTTCTAACCGTTAAATACAAGTTTTTTTTTGTATGGTTTTAAATCTGAAATTTATGAAAAAAATGCTGGTGTAGGCTCCGTTTTGTCTCAGACTCTCTTCCTGATATTCATTAGCGATCTCTTGTCTGCCCCCTCTTATCCATTAAACTGTTTCGCTGACGATAGTGTCCCTCAACTTTGCATATTCGTTTCTGAATTCAGATCCTTGTCCTTCGGATGTGGAACGTCAACGGCAGCGTATGTTAAGCTCATTAAATTCCGATCTCGATAGCATTGTCCAAGGTGAATTATTAACCGTGTAGAATTTAATGCTTCAAAAACTCAATGCTGTCTCCTGTCGCTAAAGCCTAACCCAGCCCCGATGCCGCTAACCATGAGTGGCATTTGCACCCAGAATACTAATCAACTTTTAGTACCCGGTATGTGTATCACAGATCACCTCTTATGTAATGATTACATATTCGACATTGCCAAAAATACTGCTAGGTGCATAGTATTTCTCTGACGGTGCAAGAAATTTGTCACCCTTTTTGATTTGACTGTAATTTACAAAGCCTTCATTCGTCCAAAGCTTGAACATAATTCGCTGGTACCCCAAAAACATGTTTAAATTTCTTGGATTAAATCCAAAAAGATCTTTGAAAATGAACACAGCCGCAGTGTTTCATGCCTTTCGTTGTTTTATCGATATTTTTACAAACAATGTTCTGTCCATTTAGCAATGTTGCATTCCACTCCATTAACAATTCAGCCATAATACTCGCATTTCCAGGAACGCTCATCAGATTGAACTCAATTTCGAGCGTACTACTAAGTAAAGAGCTTCTTTCTTAAACCGCACATCGAGAATGTGGAATGCTCTGGCCAACTCTATTTTGATGTTCAGAACTTTAAGACCAATGTTCACCAGTATGTCCTCCTAAATCCTATCCTATTTTACTAATATTCGAACTGTGTTTAAATATAAACATATAAAGGGTACTAATAACCCCTGTTAATTATAAAAAAAAACCTTTCAGGATACCCTTTACATATAAAGATCCTAGAGCTGTTACATTTTTATCTAAACGGAGTCGTTTATTTATATTTGTAATTAATATTAAATTTGGAATTTTAATAAAATTACTCCTTACCTCTTAAGCGAAATTGTTTAATTGAGATATGCACTTGTACCCTTAAGTTTTAATCGCTCACGTTTAGACCTTATACATACATATGTGACAAAAAAGTGTGCTGAGATTGATGACGTGCGATATGTATGGAATACACAAATGTATACATTTTGTGGTCTGATACAGGTGCGAAGTAGGAATTTCACCTTTAAGCGTTAAAGTTTCAAGGGTTATTTGGAGCTACATACCTTCATGTCTACATACATACATACATATTTATATACTTACTTTAATACGAGGTACTGACCTTTCCTACAAACTGTTTCACTTTTAAATAGCACACTTGACTTTTTCTATCTTCCTTCCTACCACGATCTGGTACTGGTATTTCTTTTAAATTTATTGCAAACACATATTTCACAGAGGCCACAGGAAACGCTAGTTTTGTAGTGTAATGGATATGTGGTGTGGTATTTTTTTTAAGGGTGTACTCATTAATTGCATCTCTCCTAATTTTGCCCTGCAGTTATAATTATAAAGCAACAAACAATGTCCCTAAGTTTGATTCTATGATTCTTAAATGTTTGTTTGAGGTCTCAGAAATACATAAATGATGCGATAGAAAGAAAGAAACTCACCCTCAGTCGAAGAATCCTGACCCTGAACAACCCTTAACGTAGCCAAGAAGTTAGACGGTTTGTGTTTCTGTTGTGATGATGGGTATAGTTATTTTCAACTATTGTACAAATACTTTCCAAAGAATAGTTAAACCATACATTTTAAGTTTTGCATTTTTGTGTTTGGTCTTCTTCCGGAACCAGTACCTTATATGTATTTGCAATATGTGAAAAACGTACATATGTATGGATGAATCATGTTGAATGTAGTCCCTTTTGCTCTATGACAATTTTATTTATAGCGTTTTCTGTCCCAGACTTCTATGTCGTCTATTCTCTGTACATGCGGTGGTAGATTCTCTGCATATGATGTTTCTTATGGGGTGGAAATGGTGATTGAGGAGGGTGGTTTATTTTTTTTGTTGGTGCCGTTATCCTCAACGTCGTCGTCGTCATCGTCATCGTTCCAAGGTTTTTATTTTAGAAAAATATTCCTGCTTTTCATACACCATTTCGCATCTGCTTCTCTTTTAAAATGAATGTGTTTTTCAAGTTGGAATAAGTTGAAATTTTCGGGTAACGTAACGTGCACCACATTTCTTACCCTATTCACATTCACACAGATAGAGAATATTTTGTATGTAATTTCACAGGATATAGTAAAAAAATACTTTGGTTTATACTTAAATGAAAAACTATTACACTTGAGTTCATAAGTATTTCGTCAAATTGAAGTTTTTAAGTTAAAAAGTTATTGGTTTTCCCCACATAGTAGACTTTTTTTTGAAAAACTTACAGGTTCCCTTACAACTAGTTTTACGACACAATTAGTTTACAATTAGGTTACAGATATCAGATATTGTAAGGCCTGTGCATCATCGTTTCGCTCGTACCACTGAAAATATCGGTGCTGTAAGTGAAAGTGTTTCCGAAGACCCGAATGCATGGCTTCATCGTATTTCTCAGGAATAAGGACTGTCTTTTGGCATATTGTGTCGTATATTGCATTTGGATCTACACCTACATCCATATAAAGTACAGCTCACACAACAATTGAAGCAGGCTGACCTTTCACAACAACGATAACCGAGTATTTTATACCTGCTATTGAAGAATACGACTTGGAGAATATGTGGTTTCAACAAAACGGCCCCACTTGCCACACAACTCGAGCGAATATGGCTCTATTGTAAGAGACATTTCTGACCACGTAATTTTTCGTCGTGGCGATATTAATTGGCCACCAAGACCACGCGATTTGACACCTCTAGACTTTTTTTGTGGGGCTACGAAAAAGCCGTGTTTATGCAGATAAACTCTTGAGCACTTAAAAACCAACATTCTTCAAGTTATGGCTGAGATACCGATACATGAAAAAAATATTGTATGTGTGTTTTATTTACGTTTAGCCTGATAGCCCTGTGCTTTCAATATAATTGACATCCGTAAAATAATGGATCCAATATTTTATATTATTTTTTTTATAAATAAAAAACATTGTATTTTACTGCTTTTATGCTAAAGTACTACGAGTACTTTTCACTGAGGACTGGACCAAAAACATAATATAAATCGGTAAGAAAGCTAAAGATTTCTTAGTAATTTAATGATATTCGCCAATAAGCGGTTTGCTGTCAAAAACAACTACACAATATTTAGAATTTGGAAAAACTTTATTAATGCTTTAAATTATTTTCATACGATCTTTTATGAGAGAAAGAGAAAATATTCAGGTTCTTAAGAAGTAACCTTGAATAAGCGATCATCAATTTGAAATTAAGTTGCTTTTAGAGGCTCATCTTCATTCCAAGCTTTCTTAAAGTGTTTTTTGTTTTTCTTTCAAAATTGATTTTCTATAAAATACAATCACTTGTATTGACTTGTGTGACTTTGCTTTGGATGCTATAGAACTGAGATTTAAACAAGAATTTCAAGAATATAAATTTTCCAAAAAACAGCAAAAGTGACACCTTCGTTAACTAATGGCTAATTGAAAAACATAATAAAGGTTTCATATCTATTGATTTAATATAAACGCTTTGAATCTTTCGAGAACTGGAGTGAAAAAAGATTCTGCAACGAGTAATTTGTTAGTGCCACACTAAAGTTTCTTCCCAACTTATTTGTTTACCTTAATTTGTTTCTATTTAATTTTTAGATTATGTACTTAAATGCACCTATTTCCTTAAATTCAAGAACCAAACAATATTCTCTCTACAACTTCTAAGTTTTGTTGACTCCTTTAAGATCAAAATATTTTCAAAAGGTTCATCCGGTTAGTTTTTTAGAATTTTTCTTCTAGAATCAGCTCCAATCTAGGAGGAATCAGACTGATAACAGTCTGATAATAACAGTAATAATAGACTGATAATAGTCAGTAATAATAGACTCCTGAAAATTGAGTACAAAAAAGCCAAAAAATACTTCATACCAGTTTCTGTTTTATTTTCCTACGAAAAAAGATCACATTTTTCTGGCAAATTTTCTCAGTTTCTGGGTTTCTGCATGTATATTTTTGTAGCGTTCTTCGTATTTATAGAAAAGCCAACAACACGGAAAGAAAAGCATTGCGAATACGTCAGTATGGGTGTGAACGCAATACTGTATGGCTTAGAAGATTTCCATTGGATAGAAAGCTGTAAGCATAGTTAATTTGGCCATACTGAGAATAGTAACGTCGACAATAGTTATAGCCGATACGCCAATGCTCGGACTGTTTCTATACTGTTTATTATTTATAATCATAATCACCTTTCGTTTTACAAGTAAGCACGTTTATTTTCGTTTTATTAATTATTGTAGAAATATATCGGTACAATAGTTATACCCATGCACTATTGACAATAATCCAATAAGGGTATCGATTATCACGCCATAAATTATCGCGGGAAAAACTGCTGTCTCGTCAAACGTACTATGCGCCCTTGTGTTACAAGCAAAGATTGTGGTACCATAGCATTCTCATAAATGCTATACACTTCTTTCCGTGAAGAGCAGAATATATTGTTTTTGGAAAAAAGCTACGTTTCAACACAATTTCTAACATTTATGCGTAAAATATGTACACCAAAAACCCTCTTAACTTCTTCCTCCCTTTGTAAGCTTTCCGTTTTCTCTGAATTAGGTGTTATTCTTGACAGTAAATTAACTTTCTGTGACCATTATAACTTTATAGTTAAAAAAGCTTCTAGGTTTTATTAAACGTTTTTCTCGTGACTTTCGTGACCCCTACGTCTTAAAACTTCTTTATGTATCATTTGTCAGGCCAATACTTGAATACGGCTGTATTATATGGGCACCATACTATTCAGTCCATATAGACAGACTTGAAAGTATCCAAAAAAGATTTATGCGTTTTTGTCTTCGTTTTCTTCCGTTTTCCCAAATATCCACACCACCTCCTTATTCTCAGAGACTTTTGCTAATAAACCTCCCTACACTTTCACAACATAGACAATATCTCCAATTTTGTTTTATTTTAAAATTAATTAATGGTTCTATTATATCCGCAACAGCTCTGAATCGTCTAAATTTTAGCTATAGTCAAACTAGCATAAGAAGACAGATACCTTTATTTCCGATCTTTAGCAGAACTAACAATGGTATGAATAGCCCTTTAAATCAATTGATTTCAGTCTTCAATAAATTTTATAATTTAATTTCATCTGTTAATGACAATGTTAAAAGTAAACAATTTAAAGAAAGCTTTTTTAATATGTTATAGTATTTATTTATCTCTATGTTAATTAAAATTTTAAATTAAAAATTATGTAAATAGCTATAAGTTTATATTAACGTTAGATAATTAACGGATTAAATAAATAAACTATTGCATTTTAACTGAATCCTCTTTGAATCTTGGAATGCTTTCATATGCAGGGAGTCGTCTAAATTAAATAATTAGACCATATCTTGCTGGACAACAGTGTTATAAAATAGTCTAATAACTAAAGTTGTCATTTTAGCCCTCGAAATATGTAAATGTAAGGTTTTTTTACACTTCAGAATTTTCAGAAAGTAGTAAGCTTATAGCAAGCGTCAAACTACGATCAGAGGCTCATCATAAGTGCATGTGTTAGTTGTTAGTAGGAAAATAATACAATTATAGCCTAACACACGCACAAAATACAAAACATAATAATTTATTAACATTTAACAGGAATTATTACAGTACAAAAAATAAAATAAAGACGTTTACGATAGTGGAGCACTGGTTCTAAACAATGATTTTAATCCCACCTTATTTAAATTTAAATCTATCGATGAACAGTTTAAGTTATATAAAATGCTCATTCGACTTAATGCTTTATTCTTCCCATAGTTAGTTCTATGGAAGTCAATATGTATAAAATCAAATGTACGCAGGTGATGAGTTCCGCTTCGGTAATTCAAATGTACACAAGATAGTAAATAAGGTGCATCAATTTCACCATTAATGAGTTGATGAAAAAATACTAAGTCATTATTAACACGCCTTTGATGGAGAGATTGCATTTGAAGAAGCTGAATACGATGTTCATAGGGAGGCAGATCATAAGGATCATCCCAAGGAAGACCCTTTAGGGCAAAGCGAATGAAATTATGTTGAATTGATTCAATACGTTTCTTATGAATTTCGTAATAGGGAGTCCACACCTGCGAAGCATATTCAAGATGAGGACGAACATGGCAATTATACAAAGAAAGAGTTACATAGGGATCATTGAACTCCTTTGCCCAGCGTTTTATAAAACCAAGCATAGAACTTGCTTTATTAACAATCAAATTAATGTGATATGTAAATTCTAAGTTGGAACAAAAATTAACACCTAAATCTTTAATTGTGGAGACGCGACAGAGTTTTTGCTGTGATATACAATAATCAAATACACTAACGATTCGTTTTTTAGTAAAATTTATCGTCTGGCATTTTAAAGGGTTG
Source organism: Eupeodes latifasciatus (assembly GCA_920104205.1). Taxonomy (NCBI): domain Eukaryota; kingdom Metazoa; phylum Arthropoda; class Insecta; order Diptera; family Syrphidae; genus Eupeodes; species Eupeodes latifasciatus. The sequence goes on from OV049926.1 coordinate 116,223,734, forward strand.
AGGGCAAGGCTATTTTTCTCACACCAAAATGTGAAACTATCAATGTCGGCTTGTAAAAGAATACGATCATTGATGGACTTTATTATTTTAAAAATCTTCATATCGTCAGCAAAAATGAGTACTTCACTTGAGCGTAGACATGACGATACATCGTTAATAGACAGGATGAACAGAAAAGGGCCAAGATGGCTTCCCTGGGGAACACCAGATTGAGCAACAAAAGGTTCAGAAAGACAATTTCTAAATTTTACCTCATAGGATCTGTTTTCAAGGTATGATTTGATCCAAGCTAAGAAAAATGGTGGAAAACCAAGAGCTTTAAGTTTAAATAAAATAATTCCTGGGCTAAGTTGGTCAAAAGCTTTAGAAAAGTCAGTGTATAGTTAGTTAGTTAGTAGAAATGGTGGCCACGAGCAGTCTAGCTCGGTGACGCAATTAGCGCTACGTTGCGCCGTTTTGATACCATAAAATACTCGCTTGACCTATAAAGATAAAAGGGGGATTATAAAGGGAAAAATGCGCCTCAAATCCACTTTGTAGCGTTTAGAAAGGAGATCAAATCTTTGATCTCCAGTTCTGAGAACTCATTGAGGTCGTTGAAAAAGGGCTTTCCCAATGTTTTGGCTCTCGTTTTGGCTAAGGCGGGACACTTGCATAAGAAGTGAAGAACAGTTTCTTTTTCTCGCTGGTCCTCGCAACTACGACAGAAAGTGTTGTGGGGGATGCCCAGCTTAGATGCGTGTTCTCCAACAGGCCAGTGTCCGGTGCATGTAGCAACGACCCTGGCTATGTCTTGCCTGGGTCTGCAAATGAGATTATTAGTACGGGATTTGTTGTAGGTGGGCCATATCCTTCTAGATATGATACAGTTGGTTAGGCTGTTCCACCTGTGGTTTGCTTCAGCGAGGAAAATATGGAAGATCTTGCCCTTCATAGCACCAAGAGGAATGTTGACTCTTTCCGCGAGAGAGCTATGAAGGGCTGATCCTTGCCTAGCCAGCTCGTCAGCTCGTTCATTGCCCTCAAAGCCTCTGTGACCCGGAATCCAGATGAGAGTGACCTTGAGTCCAATGTTCATGCTAGCTAACTCACTTCGGCATTGTTGGACCAGTTTGGAGGATGAAGTGGACGAGCCAATCGCTTGAATAGCCGCCTGGCTGTCCGAAAAAATAGCTGTATTGCGGTTTTGGTTTGGATCTAGTTTTAGTAACTTGCATGCTTCCTTGATCGCGAGTAATTCAGCCTGAAAAACACTAGCAAAGTCAGGAAGTCGCAAAGACCTGGAGACATTTAAAGACTCGGAAAAAATTCCTGCACCGACCCCACACTCCATCTTTGAGCCGTCAGTGAAGATAGTTGTGTCGAAGCCTCTCGTCACTAAGTCATCATCCCATTCATTTCGAGATGGGATGATAATTTTAAAATCCGCACTGAGGTCCACAGTAGGGGTGCAGTAGTCGGTTTCTGTCGAAAAGATGTCCGCTGGGATGAGATTAGTGATATTACTATGACCAAAGGGCCTAGAATACCAACTATTCGATTCCCTAAGTCTCAACGCGCTGCAAGATACTAAGTATTTGATATGCAGGTCTATTGGTAAGAGGTAGAGAAAAACGCTTAGGGCGTCCGACGGACATGAGCGCAAAGCTCCAGTGGAGCCAACACTAGCTGTTCTCTGAACCTTTTTTAGTTTAGTTATGTTGTAGGCTTTACTAAGCGCGGGCCACCAAACAATCGAACCATAGGACAAGATTGGACGTACCACGGCTGTATACGTCCACAAAATCATCTTCGATTGCAAACCCCACTTTTTGCCAAAGGTTTTATTGCAGGCATAGAAAGCTATGCTGGCTTTCTTGACCCTTTCTTCGATGTTAAATTTCCAGTTTAACTTTGGGTCAAGTATTACTCCCAAATATCTAGCGCTGGAAGACAAGGAAAGAGTTTTACCGTTGAGGCGGGGAAGGGTGAAGGGTGGTACTTTTGTTTTCGTAGTGAAGAGCATCAGTTCAGTTTTGCTTTTATTGACACCCAGGCCACAGCTTGTAGCCCAGTTGCTTACTTTTAGCAATGCCATCTCCGTAATCTCACTAATCACGGAAGTGTACTTTCCTGATACCAGTATCACCAGATCATCTGCATAAGCAACGGCCTTCACACCACAACTTTCCAGTTTAAAAAGAATTTTGTTCATGACTAGAAGCCAAAGAAGAGGGGACAGAACACCCCCCTGAGGTGTTCCCCTATTTACGCACCTGGTTAAGTAAGTGTTACCTAAGGTAGCTTGAATTTTTCTATCACTGAGCATGGAAACAATCCAATTTCTAATGTAGTCCTCTACACCCTGATCAACCAGTGATTCTTGAATAGATTCTGTTAAGACGTTATTGAAAGCTCCTTCTATGTCTAAGAAGGTAGCAAGAGTAAATTCTTTGTAGTGTATGGTTTTTTCAATTGTACGCACTACCTCATGTAAGGCTGTCTCTGTAGACTTGCCCTTAAGATAAGCGTGTTGAGAACTCTCAAGAGGGCATACATCTAAAATGCCTCTGATATGGTAGTCAAGAATGCGCTCCATTGTCTTAAGCACGAAGGAAGTAAGGCTTATTGGTCTAAAGTCCTTCGCGGATTCATGTCCTCGCCTGCCCACCTTCGGGATAAAAACTACTCTAACATGTCTCCAAGACTCAGGAACATGATTTAGGCAGAGACATCCTTTAAAGATCATCTCCAGCCACGGAATCGCCAGAAATTGCGTTTTCTGAAGCATGATCGGCATTATGCCGTCCAGGCCTGGAGACTTGTACGGGGAAAATGTGTTGATTGCCCAAGCAATATTTTCCCTATTTATCAAGGTATCGATGTGTTCTATATCCGCCGTCGACACGCCATTTGAATTAAGAGTTTGAGGGTTGTTATTCTCACAACCCGGAAAATGCGCAGCCAACAGCAGTTCTAGGGATTCTGCAGGAGATGTTGCCCAGGAATCGCCAGATTTTTTAAGAAAGGAAGGACAACAGTGGTCCTTCGATAGAATCTTACTAAACCTGGCGGATTCTTTTATATTGTCTATTTTGTGGCAGTAATCCCTCCCGCTTTGCTGTTTAGACTTGGCAATGGCTCGCTTATAAACTCTTAGACAGTCTTTGTACGGTTGGTAGAATTTGTGTTTGTGGCAAATATTAAAGATCACTCTAGTCTTTTTCCTGAGACTAGACAGTTCTTCATTCCACCACATAGGGAGTGATTTGCGACTGTATTTAATAGGGCACGAGACTTTGTAGGCCGTGCCAAAAGCTGCCTCGAAGGTCTTTACTTTAGACTCGAGATCGCTTACCGACTCTGGACACCGATTTGGTGTGTTACGTAGTTTCGTGTTAATTATTTGACTGAATTTCTTCCAATCAGTATTTTTGGGGTTTCTGTGCGGGGGAGGAATTTCAGACTCAAAATTTATATTGAAGAGTATCCACCTGTGATCAGAAAAAGAATTCACAAGTGAGACTCTCCAATTTTCCACCATAGAATAAAGATTGTTATTTGATAGAGTAACATCAAGTACATCCTCCCAACCTTCGAAGTTAACCGAGCTCGGAAAAATGAAAGTTGGGGTATTACCTCTATTGCATACATTTAAATTATTGTTAATAATGAAATCAAAAAGTGACTCACCTCGTTCATTAATTACCGTGCTACCCCATAGAGAATGCCGTGCGTTGGCGTCGCACCCAATCAGGAGGTCTGTCCTTTGTTGTTTTGAAGCGATTACCATGGTCTCCAACTCTTCCGGAGGTGACTGCCGGTCGTGGCCACAGTAAGCCGATGCCAGAAGTAGGCCAGCATTTTTTCCTTCAATTCTGACAACCGTCAAATCGGAGGTGCTAAGGATGGGACACAAAAAAGCTTTTAAGTGTTTCTTAGCTAGAATGCAGGTTCTAGGCTTACCTTGGTCAGTATTAGGGATTTTATAAAAAAGTTCGTATTTGTGGTCCAGAAGGCCTCGAACTCTGAGGCCATTCACCCAAGGTTCTTGTATGAACGCTACGTCCAAGTTTTCCTGACTCAGGAAGACCTTTAGATTATCTGAGGCACATTTCGAGTGCTTCAGATTAATCTGTATAGAACGCAGCGCGTTTTTAATTGCCTGAAGAAGAAGGGCCTGCACCTTCAGGGCCCGGCGACTCGCCGGGGACTTCGGCAACAATGATGTCATCGTCGGTCTTGACTTTGCCATCATTGTTGTCGCAGTCTGCTCCCTGACTCTGCAGGACCTTAATCTTGGCATTTCTAATGCCGAATCTTAGCTTGTATTCAGCCTTCTCAAGGGCCCCCAAGCTCTCCCCGCTGATCTTCAAAAGATAAGACGCGCTGTTCTTTTGCGGCTCCTCAGCCTTGATGACTGTCCAGTCATGCATTGGAACCAGCGGGTTTAGCCTCTGAAGACCACGGATCAGCTCCTGTCCACTTGGCTTGATGCTCATGACGGGCAACCAAATGCGAGCCTTAGGCTGTCTGGGGATGTCCTTAGCTGGGATGAGCTTAAGTCTCAAGCCTTCCCAGTCATTGCTTATCTTAGCAATGCATGTTCTAAGGAAATCCCTGGAAAACACGTCATCGCATTTGATTACCCTGTGTCCCCTGAGCACTTCGCCAGAGTCAAAACTAGGATAGGGACCCTCAATTGCCGAGATTGTGTAAGAAAACACCATCTCCGAGAGCTTGGCCTCGATAGAACTCCACACAGCTAGCAGACCTCTGCTGTTTGTGGAGAGCTCATCCACAACCGATACTTGGAGGTCGTCTCTGACAACCTCACTTAAAGTACGCTGTTGCGCCGCTCCGGAAGATGATGCCTTCTCTTCTTTATTTGAATTTGGTTCATGTTTTGGTTTTTTTGAAGGTTTTTCGGTCTCTTCACGAGACCGGTTTCTTTTGTCGGCCTTCTTTTTTGTAGCCAAGAGACTGTTGTATTCATCAACAATCTTTTGGTACATGATCTTGTCCTCGCGATCCTTCTCCAGCACAATTCCAGCCTTCTCATTTTCAGCAATCTTGCTAAGAATGAAGGAGGCCTTCTTGAACTGGTTCTTGATGCGAGTACCAGATGATTTTTTATTTTTTCCTTTACCAGCATTGCTATGGCTGGCATTGCTGGTAGAGGAGTTAGGATTTATTTGCGGTCGAGGCACAGGAGTACTATGGCTGGTACTCGCTGCACTTCCAGTTTTTGCAGGTTGCCCCACAACGGTCTCCTGACTGGAGGCCAAAAGTTCATCCTCATAGTCGGCGGATGGTCCTAAGTTCGTCATGTCTAAATCGTCCTGTGAATTTTTTTGTGAAGAAATTTTGGTCCCACGAGTAAAAACGGAGAGGAAAAGGTCAGCCCCGGCAGAGCCGATATACCGGGGTAAAGCAAGATGTAAGACGGACCCTGCCAAGGCATCCGAATGAGCTCGTTCGCGACTGGTTTACCCCCCAGCCTTCCATTTCTTCGGCACGGATTATGAAAATCGCTCACACCACCACTGAAAATTAGGGACCCCGTATCTATGGTCAAATTGCATTGCTGAGGGTTTAAACTATTGAAGAGTTTAGAAACGCCTCAACAATTCAACCTGACCTTAGCTGATCCCCTTCTTGACATCGCACAAGAAAACTGTGGTGATCATTACCGCCCGGCACCCACTAGGAGGGTTTGATACGAGGATTTTTGCCAGGCAAAGTCAGTGTATACACAGTCAACTTCATGACCTTGTTCTAAAGCGTTTGAACATATGTTTGAGAATGTGAGGAGATTAGTAACGGTTGATCTTTTTCTCATAAAACCATGTTGCTGTTAAGATTAAGATACACATTATTTTATTTAAATTTTGTCAGCCTCCTGACAGGGAGTGTGTTAAGTGTGTGACCCCCCTGATAAAAAGTCTGGATCTGTCCTTGCATTTGTAAAACAAGCTTCGAAGAAACTTAATAATGCAGTTCATTGAAAAGTTTATTTTTTAACTAATTTTACTTTTATTTTCTAAAAATGATAGTTTTATAGATCTTATCAAAAATGTTAATTTGTCGGTAAGTCTTAATTTTCGACTCTGATACTGTACACATTTTAACAAATAAAGTGTAACACAAATGAAAGAAAGAACTTTTCTAACGACTATGCTTATAGTTCGATTACTTTTGGACTCTCCTGTATGGTTTCCATTCAAAAGTGTCATCATTGTTGTCAATCATTTTAGTTTGTGTTATGTGTGCCAGAGGTTTGTTGTCATCGTAGTATAGTATGTCGTTCATGGTAATGTTGTTGAAGCTATGTTTTTATTTTGCAGTTATGCAAGAAACTTTGCTTAGGAAAACATTGTACAAATATGTGTTGAGTATGTAGGCATGAGATGCAAGAATGTGTTCAATATGTGAAAAAATAAACCCAAAACAATCTTTTAATACAACTATCTATGTACTAAAGGAAGTGTCTAAAGACATGACAGTCTTTAAAGTGTAAAGTTAAGCATATCCTTTTGTTTTAATTCTAAGTAATCTACCTACTATCTTGAATAAGTTCAGGAAAAAAAGAAATAGTTGTCTAACGAAACAGCGCCCACGTGAAAATTGTAATAAATATATTTTTTAGAATCTGAAACTCTTTGAATTGTGTCAAGATTTATCCAGTATTTCTGGATCCATTACGTTTACATTTGAGTTGTAAAAAAATAGGTACTTAAATTGATAACAATCTTTACAAAGATCGAAACTGCTAAAAAATCAAGTTCAGACACATGTACCCGTACATTCCCTTACTTCTTTGTATAGATTCAAGACCAAAAGATCTATTGAAGCAAGATAAATATTGCGCAAAATTTCAAACAACCTATTGTTAAGGGTTTAACAATTTATTAGTTAGCAATTTGCTAAATATTTAGCCAAATTTACGAAGGGACTCTAAAATTTTAAACCTTTCTTTTCGTTTTGCTAGTTAGTAAATTGTTTATGCCTTTTATTAAAAACGAGCATCCAAACATGTCTAAAAAGTGACAGTTCGTGAAAATAAACAAAGCAAATACTCTTAAACTCACCTATTTATTGGAATTTCGAACTGTTGAGTGAACCATTCCATCTACTGCTATAAGAACAGTTGTACAGATGTCCTATGGATTTAGCAAATTGCTTAAAGTTAAAGTAGCCATTCTGTGATTTTAACTTTAGCAAATTGTTAAAAGATAGTAAGATGTTAATATCGTTTAAAATAAGGTAAGGTTTAAATAAAGCTTAAATATATTACTAAATCGTTTAACATTTTGCGCCTACTCGTATGTATTTCAATTTGAGTAATATTTAGGAACACACTTCTCAAGCCAAACTTAAGTGACATTTTAACTGCTTAGGTACGCTTCTATTTGACTAAAAGTACATTAATTCTTTTGCAATTATACTTAAGTGATTTTGAGTTTCAATTTCGTGATTAGAAAGAAAGAATTAAAATCAAATTAAATTTGAAGTTTCAGGTATTCACGTCTGATTCCTCAAATATGCCATAGCAATTTCTGAATCAAATTTTTTTTTACACTTCAGAAAGTAGTAAGCTTATAGCAAACGTCAAACAACGATCAGAGGCTCATCATAAGTGCATGTGTTAGTTGTAAAAAAATAATACAATTATAGCCTAATACACGCACAAAATACAAAACATAATTAACATTTAACTATTACAGAACAAAAAATAAAATGAGAACATTTACGATAGTGGAGCACTGGTTCTAAACAATGATTTTTATCCCACCTTATTAAAATTTAAATCTATCGATGAACAGTTTAAGTTATATAAAATGCTCATTCGACTTAAAGCTTAATTCTTCCCATAGTTAGTTCCATGAAAGTCAATATGTATAAAATCAAATGAACGTAGGTGATGAGTTCCGCCTCGGTAATTCAAATGTACACAATATAGCAAATAAGGTGCATAAATTTACCACTAATGAGTTGATGAAAAAATACTAAGTCATTATTAACACGCCTTTGATGAAGAGATTGCATTTAAAGAAGCAGAATACGATGTTCATAGGGAGGCAGATCATAAGGATCTTCCCAAGGAAGACCCTTTAGGGCAAAGCGAATGAAATTATGTTGAATTGATTCAATACGTTTTCTATGAATTTCGTAATAGGGTGTCCATACCTGCGAAGCATATTCAAGATGAGGACGAACATGGCAATTATACAAAGAAAGAGTAACATAGGGATCATTGAACTCCTTTGCCCAGCGTTTTATAAAACCAAGCATAGAACTTGCTTTATTAACAATCAAATTAATGCGAAGTGTAAATTCTAAGTTGGAACAGAAATGAACACCTAAATCTTTAAATGTGGAGACGCGACAGAGTTTTTGCTGTGATATACAATAATCAAATACACTATTGATTCATAAATTATGAATGCATGATGTTTTCAGTTTGTATACCGAAATACTCCCATAAATTCATACAATTACCATAATTTCAAACTCTATAGGTACCTGTATTAGTAAACAAAAGTGTATGTACATAAGTACCTTCCATGCCTATATGACCTTAGCCAACCAACTGTAACAAAACAGTCATATCATGTGGTGCTTAGAGGTTACAGCTTACCTTCATGACTCAGGTTAACATAATTCTCATATACCGAACCGAACAACAAACACAACGCAAGGAACAACACCAAGAGCTATTATTGTCAATAAATATCCTAGATATCATTAAAAACTAAGCTTCAAGCAAAAGCTTTTGTTCCCAGAAAAGTTTCTTCAAAACTTGTGATAATCACTATGTTATGTTTCCTTATATAGTTCCATATAATCTATACACCTATACACTTCTGCAATTGTATTAGTTTATTTCCCGTTTGCCGGCAAAATAAGAGAAAATCAAGTTTTCCCTTGGATTATAACAAAATGTACTCAAACATCAAAACAACGTGCTGGACTGCTGGTGCTCATTCGCAATGAACGAAAAAAGTGAACTTAACTCAAACAATTAACTCGTTTTATATGTTTGACAAAAATCAGCTGTTCATATTGGTGTGGAAGTTTTTATAACTTGCGTCATCATAGTAACCAATTCAGTCGGACAGGATTACCTTCTTCTATAAAGGACTTCACCTATATGTACCAAATGAAAGGTGATATTTAGATTAATTTATATATTCTAAATATTTTTTAAATCCGTTTTTGAGTTTTCGAGATATTTAAGGTTAAAGTTAAAATGGTACAAATCAAGAAAGTCGTTTTTTCTTACAATATCAGGTTATAGAATACATTGCAATTGGTACCACATGATAGATTGTTTTTTAATTCGCCTGAAAATAAAGGTAAAAGAGAGGCTGAGATGCGACCCACACTTATAACTTTGAATCCCGTCTGTCGATTAATCTTCCTTAAAACTTTTTTTTTTTTTTTTTTAAATAATAAGCGCACACTCAGAGGGATAATACTACCCTTATTATGTAGACACAGTGTGAGCACTAGGAAAGGGAGAGAGGGGTTGAAAGGAGATGTCGGTGCACATTGGTTTTGAATTCCTGAATATTGCAATGGCTGGGAAAGACAGAGTGTGGCAAGGCATTCCACATTCGCATAGTACGGCTTAAGAACGAATCTCTGTACTTGACAGTACGACCGAAGTTGGGCTCGAGGGTATATTGATGAGCATTCCTAGAAGCGCTAGTATTACGGTTGAACTGTTTAAGGGGAGGAATGCAACTGGCTATTTCTCTAGAGCATAAACCATTAAAATAACGGTAAAAGAGGGTGAGACAAGAAACATTGGCGACATTGCGCATGTGATCGTTCCACAAAAGGTGGTTGGTGATACACATATCGAGAATATCGAGATGCTCAGTCTCCTCGATGCAAGTGCCATCTATGGATAATGGCAAGGGGGGTATATCTCGCTTTAACGATAAAAGACAGCATTGGGTTTTCGAAGCATTAAATCCCACGCGGTTTCTTTTTCCCCATTGTACAATGCTGCTTAGGTCGGAATCTAATGAGCTTATCATATTTTCTCGTTGCAATTCCACATCACACAATATTTTGTGTGAGATTAAAAATTTGAAGTCAATATCTTTCTTTGTTCTCCTAATACTTGTTTTTAGTCGAAAACTATTTTTTTCAATTTTAGAAGCATTTCTTGAAAGTTTTTAATTTCTTATGTAAACAAATACCAATGGGAGTTTTCTAAATAAAAATTTAACACTGAATAAAATCATTTTGAAGTTAATACCTTCATTTATTTACGAGGTATCGAGAATCGAGTACCTATCAATTTTTACCAATTTTGCATACTATTTTCTGTAGATTTGAATCTTTGTGACAAAAACTGACAGTTGGATTTTTATACAAATTTAACTGAATGTCGAAAAAAAATATTTTTTTAAGACAAAACTAGTTTGAAGTCAAAAGTTTAAAAAGATAGTCGGAAATCAATTTTTATCAAATTTTAGTAACATTTTTTAGGCTTTTTATTTTTTGTAAGAAAACTGTTAATTCCATTTTTCTTAAATTTATATCAGATGTCGAGAACGTTATTCTTCGTTGCAAAAATGTAAACATTTATTTTGGAGATAAAACCATTTTTTCGAGGTGACAATAATTTTTTTTTCAGTTTTTTTTTTTTGATTTATAAAAACCGTTAATTTTTAAAAATTTTATTAGTTTGGTATCATATCACAATTTATAATATAAAATTTAATTCAAGTCGTTAGCGTTATTGGTTCCTGAGATATTTTGGGTTAACCAAAATTTTGACTTTTTTTAAATTGCTATGTTAAAAAACCGCCCACTCAAGTTTTTTGAAAGAGTCCTTTCTGCATCTTTTTGTATTATTATCTTTTAAACAAAATTTATTTGAAGTCGAGATATCGACTGGTTCTTGAGATATGGACGACGAAAAAAGCCTCCCAAACGTACGTACCCACGCACGCACAGGCATCTCACTAAAAACCTTTTATTTAGACATTTTCAATTCGAAAAATCGGACAGATTACAACAACTTCCTATATGAAGTTATAAACAGATGTACAAGCGCATGAAATATAAATATTTTTTTACTAAAATCTAAAAGTACAAAACATTTTCAATCTGAATCCAATAATTCCAAAATCAGCACAATACGACATTAATACGCAAAGTTTAGTCCTTTTTATATAAAATTGTCTGTTTTGTCTAAATGAATATAAAAACAAATACTTGAGTATTATGGTCCGTTAATGCAAAGTGGAATAAATGTTTCATTACATATTGACCAAAAACGACCAAAACATTGAATAAGAAAGTCAAGTCGTACTGATTTTGTTCTCATTGGATTCCGAATAAGAAATTATTCTAAAATTTTAAGCATACAAATAATCGGTAAGATTTTAAAGAGAGTGAAAGCGTTGAAATGAAATATATTTGATTCTGCTATTCTACCGATCCTTACTTACGGACTACAAACAATGAGCTTGACTGCAAAAACACTTGACCAGTTAAGGATATGTCAGACCAAAATCTAAAGAAAAGTTCTGAACATACGGCCAAGTCAAAGGGTAAGAAATGAAGATATTCACAATAGAAAAAGAATTATTGACGTCATAAATAGAACAAGAAGGCTGAATTGGAGCAGGGCAGGTCATATATCTAGACTTCAGGACAAAAGATGGACAAATATAAAGACACTTAGAGAGGCTTGCGCCAATTACCAATGTTATTAAATTTTAAAATTTTACCTACAAATTTTATTTTTAAATTCAATAAACAAATTTTAGATTTATAATTGCATACATGTATCGCAGTCTGTGTTTTAGTTACCTTTACTTTCAAACCCACTTTTTAGTGTTTTGTCTTTCAATCAAGAACTAATTTTATAATTTACGTGAACACTACTGTGTTCTACACTTTGTACCCTTACTGTAACTATCTTCAAACGAATATAAAATCACTGCAACATAACCAAACATAACATAACTCTCATACTCATACTGTTCGATCAAACATAAACAAACCAACATTTCACTCAAATCAAACTTATTGACAATCCAACTCAACAAAAAACCATAACAAACTCACATCTGCCGTTTGTTTTCACTCAGATACTTTTTCAGTATTCAGTTACATTACAATCGCGAACGTGAAGTGGCATTGGTTGTACGTGCACATGACGTGTTAAACGAAAATTAATGAATTTCTCCGGCGAACGAAAATAGAAAAATATTACTAATTTTTATTTTTGCTACGAATTTAAATGTACTTTGAAAAAATACCCTCAATTGGTAGAAAAACGAAACACTGTCAATTCGTGTCAATTGTATTATATTATTTTTTATTTTGTTTACTTTAAGCCTTTAGTTGGGTTTTTGTTTTTTTTTTAAATTTCGTTTCGTTATTGTGTTGTGTCTGTTCGCCGATTTTGTCTTCCTCTGTTTTGTTCGATTTTGTGTCGTGTCGTCGTTTTTATATTTTTACTGTGCTATCCATCTTAACATACCTGTATAAGTGTATACCTACCTGTGCGATTTGTTGTGTGGTAAAGTTTAAAAAAATAAAATTAAAGAATAAATAAATAAAACAAAGTTCAGTGACAAAACCGATTTATTGGATTACGTGAAATTTATAAAAAAGAAATAACATACGAAAGAGAAGTAAATAAGCACTCAACTGGGCCAACGAAACGAAACGGAACAATACCTACCTGATTAGGATCACTACCTAGAAAAATATCTTAAGCTACATGTACCCCTTCAAAAATACCTATGCCAACACGGAATAAGATGAATTGTATTTGAATTTAAGCCAAATTTCCATACCTTTTACATACAATTATATTGGTAGAAATAAGGGCATTAAGGAAAATCAAGATATGCACTCATTAGTTCAAAGGTGTCATTGGCCTTGATTTGGATAATGTTCCTGGACATACCTAGTTTTGAATAATGTGGATGGCTAATCCAAAAAAGAATTTGGCAAACTTGTATTTTGGAACAATTATTGTTTATCATTGTGAATTTTATCGAACTGCAATGATTTTGAGGGTTTAAATAAGAACCTTAACTTAGCTTATGTAACATAAAATGTAGGCTTTCCGAGGCGTATAAAACTCGGGGTTTCCGCACCTTTTAACACACATACATACATACATATTATGTGCAATATTTTGTACACAAATTTTCAGTCCAAATGAATTGTAATGGTACAAGTGATAAACTTCTTACCCTTTTTTATGGTTGTCGGTTTCTATTTTAACGATTGAAAACGACAAGGCTCTGAAGGCGATAGATAAATTTACAGTAAAACTACAGGGTTGTCCATTTTACGGTTTCATGATATTTCTGTTTTATTATAAAGTTTGAACGTTGACATTATGTGTAAAACACTACATCATTTAAATGACCACCACGCGGATTTTTGCAAGCTTCGATTCTTTTGAGGCAATTTTCGACCAATTTTTGACAAATATGGGGTGGTATCTCCCAGCGGTGTCAAATTGCATGATCTTGATGATCTTGAGGAGAAATTATGCGGCCAGGAAATGCCTCTTGCAATAAAGCCATATTCACTCCAGTTGTGTGGCGTGTGGCACCGTCTTGTTGAAAACACATATTCTCCAAGTCGTATTCTTCAAAAGCAGTGAAAAAAAAGTCGGTTATCATATGACCATAAAGCTCCGAATTGACGGTGACAGTAGTTCCATCGTCGTTTTCAAAGAAGTAAGGTCCAATTGCACACCTCCAGACCAAAGAGCTCACCAAACACTGACTTTTTGAGGAAGTAATGGATTCTTTTAAATTACTTGAGGATTCTCAGAACCCCAAATACGACAATTTCGTTTGTTAACATACCCACCGAGCGTGAAATGTGCTTCGTCGCTGAAGAGAATTTTGTTCGAAAAATCGCTGTTCACCGCCTGTTGTTCAAGCAACAACCTCGACGTATCTACGACGTTGTGAATGGTCAGCTGGCTTCAGTTGTTGTGTGAAATGGATGTTTATATAGATGTCGATTTAGATCCAAATGCAAAATACGCCATAATGTGCCATAAAACAGTCCAAATTCCTGAAAACGACAAGGAATCGACACATTCGGGTCTTCGGCAACACTTTCACTTACAGCAACGATATTTTCAGTGGTACGAGCGAAACGATGGTGCACAGGCCTTACAATATCTGTAACCAATCCAGTCTCTTCAATTTTTTTTACAATTGTGCCAATTGCTTGCGTAGTTGGATGATTATATAAACCATAATCTGCTCTTAAAGCACGATATGTGGCTGTGGCAGAATCACCATTTTTTAGTAGGTTTTAACAACTTTTATGCGTTGTGCGATAACATGTAAATGTCAGACTATCAACTGAAAAGAAAAATTGGTTTAACAACTTAGTTTGACAGATGTCGAACTCAAGCCCTTAACTTTTGAAACCGCAAAATGGATAACCCGTTATATAAAAACAATAATTTTTGGTAATAAGGAAATTATCTTCCCAATTTCTACCCTTTTATTTTTCAAATCTAACGTCAAATCGTTTTTAATATCTGAATTTCATAATACGAATACATTCCTTAAGAACATGAGAATCAACAAGAACGAATATATCTCCCCTGTAATTTTAAGTTTTCAAACCAATTAATCGAAAATCAATGCATGTATGAGCATGTATCTTTTTAAAAAAAAGAACATGTCTTACTGTAAACAACTCCTTATAAGACCAAAGTTTAATAAATTCATCAATAAAGTAGGCCCAAAGGAGTCCAAAGTGTGTGCGTTTTATTGACAATTTATCTGACAGATATTTTTTTTTCTACTTTGTATCGTTGTAAGCGGCATTGTGCTTTGGGAAAAGATCAAAAAAAGATACCGCAACAAGTGTCGGGGCTGTCTTAGCTATATAAACAACTTAATGTAATGTATAGGCTATGTATTGTACATATAGTTGTTACCATCAATAACATATTAAAGTTGTTTTTTTTTCTTCGTTTTTTCGCTATTGCAAGTAAAAGATTATGTTCTTTTCTTGCCTTTTTTTCTCAATCAAAGTTAAATGTGTTTTATGCCGGCTATTTTGTACTATAAAAGGCAATTTTATAGTATATAATTATTTAATTGCTTAAACGAGGGAATTAGCTAAGAAGCTAGATGTCATCTTCTACTATAGTTAGAGAGTCTTACAGAGACATTGAAGAGAAAGTCTGTTTGTCTGGTTATGTTGTGGGAATACAAAATACTAACGTTCTATTTCTATTTGTTATCATTATGTAAATTAAAATCATTTCCTAGATGGCAATTTCGTATAGAAGGAATGAATTAATATGCTGTGAATTGAGAAAAAGTTTTATAAAGTTAAGTATAAGAGTAAATCTACCAAACTTAGATGTGATAGAAATTTGAATGACTATGTACAGAAACGGTTCGATCATTTTACAATTCATCCCTTAAAAAATAAATAAATTAGGTGGATCAACAGTCCCTTGAGAACTAGGGCCTAGTGACTTACAACTCTCAACCATTCCTGTGTGCGAGTACTGTTGTCAGGGATGGAGGGGATCTACAGTTTTTTTTGTTGCCGAATCCGATCAGCTAATTTGAGAAAGCACTTTTCATAACAAGAATTACTCTTGGAGGATTTGTCAATTTCTCGCAAGAGGCAGTACCCGTGAAAACAACTTTAAATGGCACAGGCTGAGATCGAACCCAAGACCTCTGGCATGACAGTCCAACGCACTAACCATCATGTCACGGGTAATCATACCTTAGGTTTGCGAAATTCCAGGAAAATTGATATTTCCGTGATGGATTGGTCTTTCTTAACGAATAATTTATTTTAAGCGAATAAATACCAGAGTTTTGTCGGATAAGTATTCAGGATCATCTAATTATTGCATTGCAGGACAGTTAATAACTTCCTGCAATACAAAATATTTATCAGGTCAGTTTCTGTAATAAAAGTTAGTAATTTTTATTATTAAGGAAGTAACTGTTAGTTCGGGGAACGATTCAACGATTTTTTTGTAGACCCGGTTGAACTGAAAACTTAAGCTGATATTGAAATCTCTCATGTACGACTCCTACTTAAGCTTCGGATTCAGCTCAAACATACATTTTTCCCCTTCATTTTTATGTTGATACTGATACTTTAGGCAGGAGTATTTGATATTGTTATTCACTAGACCCAGGCGCCATTCCGATTCAAGAGACCGGTTTTTCAACCAAAACATGCCCTTTAAATAACGTTCCCTTAAATTTAATACGCAAATTTTATTTCGCAATTACCCACAGAACACAACATTTAGTTACATTGCGCCACAACACAGTTTTTCTTTCCAATTAAGCTTGAACTTGAACCGAATTATATAGACACAACAGAATTGCCCACACCTTCACCCACTATCGTTCGTTCATCTTAAAATTTATCATGCGCTATATTTAAATTGAAAAAAGAAATAAAAAACGATCGCAAACCTCACAATTATTATTATTTTACCACATTTCCAACATTTACCAGCACGTAACCAACTAGTTTTGTTGTGGCTTAGAGATACACCTGTATATCGCTGATTGTTGTGGTTCATTTTATAATATTCAGCAAATTCGTTTCACTCGCGCAACTCGATTGCATGCGCCTTGCCATCACCGCTGCCATTTGCTGCCATATCCATATATGAGTATTGAATAAGTTTGTAAACTATATACAATACATGTAGATCTAACTAAAGATTAAATAAGATACACTTGACGATGCATGTTGAGAGAAGAAATGAACTGCAAATTGATTACGCCATCAAATTAAGTTACAGCTACCGCCAAGTGCAATTCTATTGTAATTCAAGTATCATATTTATCAACAAACGAGTATTTTTGAAAAAGCAAAAATAAAAAACTCATAACTTTGTCATCGCAGTCTACCAATAATGCTTATTATGCGGATTTAAAAATAATTGCTCTACTGTTATTAGTCAATTTTATATTTGAAAAACAAAAAACATACTCAGCCTGAATAAACAAACTAAGACAACGTCGCGTCGGCGACGACGACGACGAAATGTCAGTTCATATACATTACGTATAAGCTAATTTCAGAAATACTTAAGTATCTAAGCTTGAAGTATAGTAGTCCAAGATAGAACGTTAAGTTCTAAACAGTTTGAAAATAAGTTGTTTTAGTCTAAGAACAAATTTGTTTATATAGCTAGCAAAAACCCTTAATACCTGATTATTTCTATATGAAGCTTCTTGTTAACCAGAATTGGGAATATACTGATTACAATTCGAATTTAACATTCATTTCAATTACACAAGTAATTAGTAATTAAACTTATTTCCATTACACTTAATTGTAATTGAAAAAATATATACATTTTAATAACTGTTATACTTGTGATTGAAAAAATTGTATGTACATACATACATTTCAATTATGTACTTGTTATTGTAATTGAACGAATTCACTTACTGAGTACATGCCATTCAAAACTGTAATTGTAATAAATTACTTGTAATTGCAAATGAAATGTAATTGAATATTGTAATAGGTGTATTCAAGTAAGTGAAAAGTGCGTTACTTCAAGATTTTTTTTTTAAATAACGACTTCTGTTTTGTTCAATTACATTTATGTAATTAAAATAAAAGTAATTGATGCTTTTTAATTACATGTAATTAATATTCTTCAATAAGGTATATTCACAGCATTGTTACTTAGGAATAAAGAATCGTGTAGAATTAATTCCGTCAAATGCTGTCTAAAGGGTAATTAACAACTTTTGCCACTGTCTATATGACTGGCACTTTCCTTAAGGAAACCGAACATCTCGAAGTTCTTCTAGTATGTACCACCAACTACCTCTTGTGGAACGATTACAATCGCAATGTTGTCAAAAATACCGCAATATGTTAAGTTTAGTTTTTTTCATCAAACAAAGTTACAATTCTTCAGTGGTTACTTTAAAATAATATAATATAAAAACAAAATTACAATTATATCAATTATTTCCACCATACAGTTTACTTAAAATTAAAAGAAAATTATTTTTAAATGAAAATCTACTCATACTAAAATCGATAATATTGCAAACGATATTAGTTACTCTTAAACAGCTAGACAATAGTTCGTTGGCTGCATAAAGTGGAATCTTTAAAAACGATCGGTTTCTAATCAACATCGCAGGAACATTGAAGTTAATTAATTATGGCTAAAATATCGGAACAATCAATATAATTGGCCAATACGTCACGAAGATTATTTACATCTTGTTCCATAGGAAGGCATATCTGTATTACAATTAAGCCTTTTCATTAATACTGTATTAAATCTTTTTTGGATTTTTTCAATTCTAAAAGATTGAACTTCATACAAAGGGCACAAAATAGTATTACAGTACAGTACAGTACAGAGTAGATCTAACATACGAGTTAAACAGACATTTCAAAATATATGTAACACAGAACGCTTTTGAATTGGGTTAGATAAATCCCAACATTCAGTTGTTTTAAGAAACCAAGCTTTTGGTCAAATATTACACCAAGGTCCTTTTAGAGGTTACTGTTGAAAAAAATGTATTGTTTATTGTATAAGAAAATTTAATTTATGAAAGATTTCGAGAAAAAAGTTCAACTTTGACATTTTGAAATATTAAGGTGTGAGGAGTTAATCAAACACCAATTCGATAATCTCTCAAGCTCTTCTTGCAATAAAAGAGTTTTAAATCATCCGCATTCCGCATACAGAGACACTTTAAATTTAAAAATACGTTGGGAATGTCATTGAAAAATAATAAGAAAAGAAGAGGGCCGCGATGGCTTCTTTAAGGCACTCCGAAAAGAGGTGATAGATGAGGACAGAATGTTATTAATACGATTGATTGAATACGATCCTTTATTTTTTTCTATCCAGTTGAAAAAGTAAGAGTGGAAACCTATTTTTTGTAACTTTGAGTAATAATTCATGATTGACCCGATTAAATGCTTTTGATAATATGCATAACATCATATTGATGCCGTTTCTCAAGTCTTTTTAATACGTCGTCGTTCAAAAAATTGTAAGGTTTGTGCTAGTAGAACTACAGGAAACAAAACCATGTTAGGCATGGAGAAATAATGCTTTTAAGAATTGGAGTTAATCTTTCATAAATTAGTTTTTCAAAAACTTTTTGAAATTTCCTGGCTATTGCCTGATTTATAAATTGATGTAATTAAAGAAAGTCTCCATGTATTTAAAAACTCATCACATTTAAGGGAACGATTAAAAAACTTAAGGTTTCTGAGACAATTTAATAAGTTTTTCGCCCCCTCTGGTCTGGCTACTATCTATTATTATTATGTCACTTTATTGACAAAAAATACAATTAAAGGTCAATACATTAATTATAGCTTGTGAGGGTTGGAAGTAAGATTCAATTTTCCTTGTATATCAGCAGGTGGCACGCTTGTCGACGCACGGCTTTACTCGTCGGATGGGGGGGATCTTGATGAATTATACCCTCAAAAATAAAAAAAATATTCATGCCAATCTTAAAAATTACTTTACGGTAACTCGAAAAAAAAATCAATCGAAAAGACTAAAATCGTCTCACTCTGCACAAATCCAAGAAGTTGAAATCAACACAACCGATGTTTTGTTGTGCTAGCCAAAGCTATGTGGCAACCCTTATCCTGCAGCAGTCTGTGCTGCCACCATACTACACTTCTTGCCAAAAGTAAATGAAGATGTAGCCCCTTTTCCCTCTCATGTCACGGGGCTGCTATTGATTCGTCTGTGTCGGGAGTAAGTAGGCAAAGAAAGATCGAGATCGGAAATTGGTTAGCAAGATGCACATTTGTCGATCTTCGAACCGATCTGAACCGATTTGTACAATCAGTTCAGTGGTTCTTTCGAACAAGAATCATTTATGGTCCGTTAACATCGATTATAGGGTGAACCAAAAATTGGCTATGTATGTTGTATCGTACTTTTGGAGTGTTACATAAATAATTTCATTACAAGCTTGCTACCAAACTACTATCTAAAATACTTACATGTATGCTTTAGACGCATAAATGTAAGTATTTTAGACAGTAAAACCCTCATTTATGGTTTATGATCCAATGACTTACTTTGGTCTTAACAACAACAACTGTATCGTTGAATCATTTTCGTCATTTAAACAACGTCTTAATGTTTCTTGTATGAATCTTTTTTTACCGTTATTTAACCGGGCTGTATAAACAATTCAACAGTTTAACTCGCGTCTCCAGAAATTCTCATCAGTATACAGTACAGATATTCGTTCTCTCATAGTACTACACGAATGTGGAACTTTTTCCCACACTATGGTCTTTCCTGTCATTGTAATATTCAGAAATTGAAAACCAATGTGCACTTACTCCTCCTTTTGAACCCTCCTCGTTTACTTTCACAGTACTTGGACGGTGTCACATAAAAAAAGAGATCTAGAACATGATAAGCCTATGATGGAAAAAAAAATATTATACTCCTAGCATAAGGTTTTCTGTTAATTATATTGCTTATGAAGCCTTATCATTGTTTTTAATTTTAGCACCAGACTCTTTAAAAAATTCGATAGTTTGCAACGCTACCTCCCAGATTATGTTAGAATTGTATACCTTTTTTCCTTTTGATTGCGACAAAGAAATGAAAGAGTGAACTTAAGTTTCAATTGAGTTGATTTGCAAAATAAAAATAGCTACGTATGTCATGGGGAACGGTTTTATCAAACGCCCTCCAATATGGCCAACAAAACAAACAAACAGCCAGCAGTGTTATCACAAATGATATCTGTTTTATTTTTATTTTGAAATATTCCAGGTGGAATAAAGAAACACGATTTTACCATACCTGTATGTGTA
This sequence comes from Eupeodes latifasciatus, assembly GCA_920104205.1. NCBI lineage: Eukaryota > Metazoa > Arthropoda > Insecta > Diptera > Syrphidae > Eupeodes > Eupeodes latifasciatus. Next base: position 116,244,575 of record OV049926.1, read on the forward strand.
TCACTTTTATGATAAGATTAAATTTTAAGAACTGATGTTGACTGAGCCAAAAGTGCCGTCATAGTTGAATGGAAACAAAATATTATCATTGAAAGATGGGGTAATAATGCCCATTATAGTCTACCTTGAAGAAGTTCTTCCTTATTTTATGGATACTTAAGAAATATCTGTCGTACTGGACTAGCTTAATTTTACTTATTTGAAAACCTAATCCCGGATTAAAAATACACAAATAAACAAGAAAACAATTGAAACGCTATATAATAAATATCAATTCAAATTGAAACAATTGAAATAAGGTTGTTTTGTCTGGAATAGCAGAAGTGAAATAACATTAAAGATGAAATTATTTTCCAGATCACAATATGTAGAATGCAAATTAACAAAGCGTATAAAATCCCCCATTCAGAGCACTTTTTTCAAAAGTATCATTCGACCGTGTAAATGGTAACACACTGCAATCCACAATCCAGTTGACTTCTAAGCTTCTAGGTACATATGTACTCATAGATATGAGGTTTGTTCACACAAAGCAAAATACAATTTCGTGTGCTTAAAAATGCAAATAAATCGTATTTCCTTGCAAAAATAAAAAACAAAAACATACGCTTTTTGTTATGGCTTTCAAGTAGGGTGGCTATTTACTTTTGTTTTTAAGTTCAAAATAAAAAACAAACAAGAAAAGAAAGAATAAAAATGGGGTTGTAATTTTAGCACCCCCATTTGGGTTGTGAAACAGAAACTAGTGAGCTATGAGAGGTCTAATCTCTTTACCGTGCATTTATTATTATAGCCCTTTTGTAAAGTGCGGTCGGTCTAAAGCCTCTCTATTTGGTTTCTTTGTTGTTGTTGTTGTTGTTTTTTATTTTATTTTTTAACCTTATTTGCAGTTTATTGTTGCTAATTTGTGTGTTCGTGCTATTTTGTTGTACATAATCATTGAAAAGTAAAAATAAGAAGGAAAATATGTGTACATATGTTTATGCATTTTAACAACCCCCTATATGAGCCACTTAACCTAGTGCCACAGTAAAGTCTTAATTTGTAGTGAAGAACATACTCGTACACATATTTGTGTGTAACTTGTGTGTTTAATTAAGCATACAGACTTCTTTATACTATACGAAAATTAACAGTGTTATTTGTTTAATAAAGTTTATTCATGAATAAAAAATAATTAAAGCAATACCAAAATTCGGCAGTGTAAACAAAACGAGAATCATAATTATTGATCGAATAAATTATAAATTTATACGAATCGAATGAGGATTAGCTGCAACAAAGGAAAATCATAAAACGTGAGTACTTAACGAAGTTTAATATTAGACTTAAACATTTTGTTAAAATTTGTCTTTGTTACCCTAAGCCTTTGTTTTCAGCACCGCTTAAAAATGTTCTTTAATGTTCTCTAAAGGAGGCTGACAAAATTTAAATAACATAATGTGTATCTTAACCTTACATTTACATATTTCAAGGGAAAAAGAAAAAGTAAATTTCTTTAATTTTTTAAGATCGTTAAAGCTTTTGTATTTTATAAAAATTAATTTTGAAAGAAAAATCACTTTAAGAAAGCCTTACACTATTTATGTGCGTTAAGAAAAAAAGATGGAATTGAAGACGAGTTGGCGATCTCTTATTCAAGGTTTCTTCTTAAGAACCTTACTATTTGCTCTTTGACCCAGAAAAGATCTTATGAAAATAATTTAAAGCATTACTAAAGTTTTTGAAAATTTTAAATTGTGTGAAAGCAAAGATTTTAGTTATTTTTGACAGCAAACCGCTTCTTGGTGAATATCGTTAAATTACTCACAAATACAAAATAAAAAAAAAGAATTTTCTGGCTTTTTTTGACGCACTGTTTTCGGACTCAATAAATGCAATATTTATTTTATGGCTCATATGACCCCTGGATTGTTAATTGGTCAAAAGTTGATGAATTTGTGGTGAGCGATTGAAATAGGTCTGTATTTCCGATTCGTATTATGTTCTTGATCTAGTCCTCAGTTTAAAGTGATACTTTTATAAGTAACAAAGTTTATAGCATTAAAATTAAAATTTTATTTTCATCTGTCAAAATAAATAATTAAAAATATAAGGGGGTTTATATCCATTAACGCAGTACGATGAGATATCATACATTTCAAGGAAATTCGTACGTTCCCTACGACCCCCCTCCTGGATCTGCCATTGAGCCGAATGTGAATTGTAGATTAATTTCTACGAGCAAAACCTGCATGTGTGCATTGAACTATTGCGGCACCGCTGCGTCACTGTACCGTTGCACCGGGGCTTAACTTTAAGGAAGCGGCAATGAAAGCTAAAAAATGTTCTCACAATGGAATATATACAAAATAATAAAACACAAATTAAATACACGAGAAAAATCGAATATCTTCAAATTTAATCAAGGGAATGATAGCGCTGTTGTCATATTTATTCTTGTATTTTAACTTTTGTTTTGTTTTTTAATCACAAAACAAATAAGGGAAGGGTTGGTTCAATCAATGATCTCCTTGTTCTTCTGAGGCTATATTAAGTATCCTTCCAACTGAAAACACACAATCAATTGATTGGTATACGCAAAAAAATATGTATAGGTACTCGTACTGCCTATATTTTTCCCGAACCCGAATAAAATTAACTCAACAACATTTAAATGGCTTCAATATCTTTGGATAAACATACATACCTACCCATTGTGTCTGAACAACAAAATGCCTAGCCTTTGGCAAATAACAAAAATATACCAAAAATAATACCCTTTTCGAGTTATATGCATGTCCATTGGAAATAAAAAAAGTATCGGTCTCACATCTTTTCTTTTCTGGACTCATGAATTAATATATACATAAAGTTGTTTGTAGACATAGATGTTGATATGGATACAAATGTAAACTCTCAGCCATCAAAGGGGTAGATAAAATTTAATCACTTTTACTCGACTCTCCAGTAATGAGGACGATGACCATTGATGAAGGATGAATATACCCGAAATATTTTCTTCATTTATGGACTTAAACAGGGTCCACGCCTCACAGCGCCACGCCCGGCCGCCGCCGCGCCGAACAGGCCAACCGTCAACCGTCACCCGCCAGCGTTTATAGTCTCATATATGCGCAAATTAATGGCCGATATTTAATTTTTGCATGCGGTCTTTATCGCGTATTATTTTTCGTCGTATTTTACATATATACATATATAATGTTGTTAAATGGGTTTCATTTAAGGGGTTGTCAAAGTTGAAATATTCTCGCCCCTATATCTGGTGGAATTTCCCAGACAACGAGCGTCATTATTTTTACAATTGAGTATTGATTCTTTCATTTTCTTTGGCGCGGGAAGTGTACGTATGTATATATATCTATATTTAATTGATTTCTTTGGTTATTTTTAAGTACTTGAATAAGATCAAGGAAATTTAAAATGAAAATAAAGAGTAATGTCTAGACCCATGTGTCCAAATCATCTCCATATATTTTCTTTTAGAACTGAAGTGAATTGATGAAAGTAAACAAAATATAAATAAAAATGAATAAATTTAATAGAAACAAATAATAATAATAATAATAATATCTGATCCGAATTATATTAAGATATATGTAACTATACCATACGACGTGTTAATTTTGACATAAAATTGGCTTAATTCAAGCTTTTCCGACACAAAACTTTTCAGTCAAAAGTTCGAAGTTTACAGAAATGATCGTCATGTTGGTAATGCAAAGAATTAAGGTGGAAAACTGGTTTGTGTTAAAAGAAATGGTCATTCTAAACGTTTACATTACATTTAGAGTCTGTTTATAGCGAACTCTCCTTAGCCTTAGACTTTGTTATCAATTTGTCCTGATCTGACATTTTTAGGTGATTTTAATTTACCACACATTGACTGGATTCCATCTGAAGACGAATCCTGCATTGAAGTTTCTCTCTCTCTTCTTCATAATCCTTCAAAATCCTTCTTACTTAGTACTTATACAGCAAACAATCTGTATTAAAAATTAAAAAAATCGAATTGTCGATTTAGTATTTTCTTAAGACCCTTTTTCTAGAATCTAGATCAGAAATCACTAATATTTATAAATATCACACTCTTTGGACATTTTTCTTGGCTTAAGTCACCTTAAGTCACACAGTAATTCCTTCGATTGCTTTTATAAATTTTATTTCGGAAGAGCTAATTTCCAGTTGTTGTCTGAAGATTTAACCTTAGCATTTTCTAATATTGACGAAGCAGTTTCAAATTTTTATAAGATCCTTAATAATTGTTTGGAAAAAAAACTACCTCTAAAGAAATCAAGAAATACAAACTTTAGCCATCCTTGGTACATGAAAGAATTGCGTTTACTGAGTAACAAAAGAACTCTTTTTATTTTGAACTCTTTAATGAATTTAAGTCTCTTTTTAATTTTTGTATACTCTAGTTACGTTACTAATATATGCACCTCTTTGAAAGAGAAACCACCACAATTTTGCAAAATTGTCAACTTAAAGAAAAAATAATTTGGCTTTCCAGCTAACTTCACTTAGTTAGCTTTCATTAGATGAAACTGTTGATATGTTTAACGCTTTCGCAACTCATTTCCGTGAGCTCTGAAGTAGTTGATAAAGTATATTTTCATAATCTTCACTCCTTTTCGCAAACCAGAGTACCTACGGTTCTTGATCTTCTCTCCATGTTGAACGATGACTGCTCAGCCGGTCCCAATAGTATTCCCCTGATAGTATTAAAAAGTGTAGTAATGCTTTAGTTGAACCCCTTACGTTCATATTCAAACTATCCCTTGAAACAGCTAATTTCCCAGTTTATGGAAGAAGTCATTTCTCACACCAATTTTTTAGTAAGAATCATATTTGCGAACAACAATTTGGTTTCGTGAAAAAAAGATAAATCCTCACATTCTCAAACATATGTTCAAACGCTTTAGAACAAGGTTATGCAGTTGACTGTGTATACACTGACTTTTCTAAAGCTTTTGACCAACTTAGCCAAGGAATTATTTAATTTAAACTCAAAGTTCTTGGTTTTCCACCATTTTTCTTAGCTTGAACAAATCATACCTTGAAAACAGATCCTATGAGGTAAAATTTAGAAATTGTCATTAAAAACCTTTTTCAAACTGGTGTTCCCCAGGGAAGCCATCGTGACCCTTTTCTGTTCATCATGTCTATTAACGACGACGACGTAACATCATGTCTAAGCTCAAGTGAAGTTCTCATTTTTGCTGGCGATATGAAGATTTTTAAAATAATAAAGTCCACCCATGATCGTATTCTTTTACAAGCCGACATTGATAGTTTTACATTATGGTTCGGGAAAATTAGCCTTGCCCTCAACCCTTTTAATACCAGACTGATTTTTCTATATCACAGCAAAAACTCTGCCGCGTCTTCACATTTAAAGATTTAGGTGTTCATTTCTGTTCCAACTTAGAATTTACATCACATTCATTTTATTGTCAATAAGGCAAGTTCTATGCTTGGTTTTATAAAACGCTGGACAAAAGAGTTCAATGATCCCTATGTTACTCTTTCTTTATACAATTGCCATGTCCTCATCTTAAATATGCTTCATAATGGACTCCTTTTCACGAAATTAATCGAAAAGGTATTGAATCAATTTACCATAATTTCATTCGCTTTGCCCTAAAGGGTCTTCCTTGGAATGATCTTTATCATCTGCCTCCCTGTGAACACCGTATTCAGCTTCTTCAAATGCAATCTCTCCATCGAAAGCGTGTTAATAATGACTTAATATTTCTTCATCAACTTCTTAATGGTGAAACTGATACACCTTGTGTACTTTTGAATTACCAAGGCGGAACTCATCACCTGCGTACAATTGATTCTATACGTTATACATATTGCCTTGAATTCTGAAGTGTAAAAAAAAGTACCAACTCATACCCATAATTAATCACCATGTAAATAATTTTTAATAATTCTAATTCTTAAGATTTATATTCTGCAACTTGATCTGACCTTTTGACATTTAGAAGTGGATAAAGCCAAAAACAAAACAACACATTAAATCACAATTGTTCAATTTGTAATGACTTCTTCTAATTTAAGTTTAGACTTCAAGCAACAACAACTTATCGAATAAAGAAACATTTTCCATCTTGCCAACCTTTTCCTTGTTCCCCTTTATACAAATTTAGAACAAAAACAAATTAAAATCTAGTAGGGGAGGGTAGGGGACTCAACCAACCTCTAGATAATAATTTCTCTTCTCCACCTCCTCGAAAATCCATTCAAACCACCATCTCGAAAAAATTGAAAAGAGAAAAGTCAATGGATGGCGGCGGAAACGCCATCAAGTCGAAAGGTCACCCTCTTTTGAAAAAATAAATACAAATTAAACAAAAGAAATCCATAACCTCATTTAAAAAGAACTCTGTTAGTTGCAGATGGGAGTAGTATAAAATAATACGACAGCACCACGTGGACATGGTGAATGGTGATGTAGTTGTAGTGCACGCGAAACTATGCCTACAATATAGTTTGGAATCAACCCTTCACTCATCAAACATACCCTAAATCTACATGACTCTTCCCGAACTTGTAGGTAGTTACGAGTACCTTCAAGCTATAGGAACCTAGATTCGTACATACATACGTATAGGCATATTGTTTTCACTCTGGGGGGAAAGTATCATACTTATTTATATTTTATTTTTGTAGTTGGTTGGCAAAGTTGTGAACTTATCAAAAGGTTAGTGGGCTATACTACTATCCTCTAGTGTGCGGTTTGGCATATTTTTTTTTAATGTAGAAGTATTGTGTACAACTGTTTTCCGACTGTAGGTTTATTTATTCAAAGCTTTTGTTCTGATGCTCGAACACAATGAAACGTCATGAAAAATAAAAATGTGACAAAGATCAAAGAGGTCTTTAAATGTTCAATGCTTCGTTAAGTCTCTTTGACCGAGAGGTGAATTAAAGTCTTTCTATAGAAGCAGCAGCCGCAGCAGCTATATTACTGGGCTTCACGAATCACGAGTAGGTGTAATATGCACTGCAATTTTATAAATACATAAATGATGGATTTGAAATATACATACGAGAAAGTAATAGGATGACAGTAGAAATAACTTCCGGGAAGATAAAAGGCGTTTTGAATGAGAAGGTTAAGGATGTGTTTAAGATAGGTAACCTAGGTAAAAGATGATTTAATTAAAATCAAGAATAAAGTGTGAGTGACATGTGGGTGTCGCAAAAGAAACCATGTACAGTACATATATGAGACTTTGGGTTTCAAATATACAATAGACAAGCACATACATAACTAGGTATATGTATGTATAAATTGATGTTAAGTACATGTTGAGTCATCAAGTGTATTTTGTTAATTTTGTTTTAAATATATTCTTGTGTAGAAATGAGACAAAATTTCTGAAAATTTTCGGATTATATACTTTGTCCCATAATTGTTTTAATTCAGTGAAGACTTTTTATGATGTCTGTCAGGTTAGCACTTTTAATTATGTAAACTGTCGAAAGTTCGCCGAGAGGTTTGGTATAACTTTAAAAATAAAAACATTCACTTTCTAACCCAGTGTGCTATTGGAAAGCATTATTTAAAAAAAAATATGGGTTTAGCGGCCCGTTGTCTAAAATTTTTTATATAAGCTACTAAATAAATATAATCCTTATGTTCAAGTAAGTATTTTAGCCCATTTAAAGCCATTTCAACGTTGAGCTCATTTTGTTAGTGGTATATTAATTTTAAACTGATTATTTAACTCGAAGAAGTTAAACCGGACTGATCTCAGTTTTTAGTAAAAGATTACTCATAGTTTTTAGTTTACGTTTGTTCCACATTATATGGATATTTGAACTTTGGAATGGAATGAAAATCTGTAAAAGAATGCAGTCGTTTTAGTATTGCGGTCAGTTAAGTCTTTTGATTTAACCTCAGTACTGTATCTTTCAACCTAAAGTCCTGGTCAATTTTTCAGTCTTTATTTAAAAATCATCTGAAGCAGTCAAATGAATTCAAATCAAAAGAATGCATTCTTTTTGGGCTGCTTTTACATTCTTTGCGTTCTTAAAATCTTAACAATGCATTCAATGTATTGAAGCCTTTTTACTGCCTTGCAGTATTATTGCTAATTGAAGACTTTTAACTGCTTATGAAAGCTTTTCGAGAAGCCGCTGTTGAAAGTACCTAATAGATTTCAACAAATATTTCAATTAAAAATCAAAATATTGCCAAAACAGAAATAGAGATTTAAAACAATTGTTGAAATCTATGACTTTCAACCGGGACTTCACAGTAGTTGAAAGGCTTTCATATACATTAAAAAGATTTTAATACATTGGATGCATTGAAAAGACTTTAGGAATGGTAACGCCTTTTTAAAGACTTCAAATACTGCAAGCAGTAAAAAAAGTAAGCATTCTTTTTATTTAAAGTCTTTTGACTGATTTTGATGACTGCATTTTTTAAGACTTTAAAATAGAATGGGAATGGATTTCCGAAGTGAAAAGAATGAAATGATAAATTCTATTGCATTCCCGAAAAATCAGTTGAATGAGTGGGATTTTTCAAAATGCAGTACCATAACATTGCATTTTTTACAACTCTGCAGCAACAATTCGCTGGCAGCTATCAAAAATAAATATGTAAGTAGGACAGGTTTTAAAAGTTTTGATTAAGTTACAAACAAGAAATGAACTTAAGCTTGAATGAAACTTTAGAGACGACCAATCTTGATAACATTTCTAATGTCGTCGTCGACATTAAAGACATTTGGAAAATGTTTCTGTTAAGTTAACATTATCACTTTAGAATTTGATTGATTTGAATTAAAGCCAATTTATCATAAAGTTGACAGTATAAGAGAAACAAATTTGCATTTTTTTTAAATATCCCCCAGAAATTCTAACTTGACATCAAGTTTGCCTTTATACCCCTCAAAAACTGTTTAAAAAAGTATGTTATTAACTATAAAAAATTCGGTTCCTTTTGTCCAAAAAAGTCCTTCAAAAGTGAAACGCTTCCTTTTTTGGGAAACTATTTCGTGATAATTTCTTTTATTGCACAACTCATCAGCAGACAGTATTGTTTTATTAAAGTCAATGATTTCAGCATAGTTTAGATTTATAAAATGGGTAGTTTTTTTTTGATAAAGAGGAATCTTTTATTAGGAAAAAGAGACTCGGTCGGATGTGTCTATTGAAAAAGTGAAAAATTTTATTGATCCTAAAAATCTTTCGAACCAATCACAGTAGCAACTTAAACTAAATTGTATAGCACTCATAATAACGTGGTATCAAATTGGTGTAAATTCGAAAAGAATTAAACTAAGAGCTTTTTATAAATACAAAAAAAAATGAAAAAAAAAATTGTTTGTTTGAAAAATTTGAGTACAAAAAAGTAATAGTAATATCGTTTTTAACATTTGATATAATTTAAAGAAATTAAAAAATATCGAACATCTTAGCAACAATTAAACATTTTGTCTTCAAACTAATCTGATCATATAACAAACATTCAGTCAGTTTTTCTTTACAAAAATAAAAATTTACAAATTACTACACAAAATTGGTGGAAACTGATTTTCGACTCCAATATCTCTAAAATAATGAAGTCATTGTCTTGAAAATTATTTAATTCTATACGAAATATTTTATAGAAATTGCTGGCAGAAAAATCCAATCGGAAAATAGTTGTAAAAATACTTTCAAAAAATGCAAATAAAAATTGCGTTTCGGCATAAATGCGAGATGCTAACAAAAACAGATATTGAAATCAAACTTATTTTTACTAAGTTTGTTTGAACTTTAAGGTACATTTTTAGAAATTCCAATTGACAACATTTTTTTCCAAAAAACGAAAACCTACAAAAACAACTATACATACTCATAAAAATGGTTTTCGGCTCAAGTATCTTCAGAATAAAGAAAGATATTGACCTTAAACTTTTTTTTATATCTTATGCAAAATATTGTTATTAATATTTTGTAAAACTTTTAGAAATATATCGACAGGTGAGCAAGTGTGAATTTTTTATTGAGTTTTTTGTTTTCAACAACTATACTATTCTGTTGTTTGGATATCTTGTTTTACTTAACAATTAAAAAAAGAAGAAATTTAAACAATTTCTTTAGTGTTTGTTACCAAGAACAAAATTAAATTACAAAAAAGTACCTGTCATTCATATTATGCCCGATGCCTGTCCTTATGTCAAAAAAAAAAATAAGAAAACATGGAATAACAAGTACTCTCAATTAGAAATCTTAACTTAAAAACAAAAATTATATACAAATGTTTCCATGAACGTCATTCAAGTTGTCAATCATTTAGATTTACATACCTACTATAAGTATTTCTTCAATTCAATACTCAATTGAACTGCAATTAATCAAACGAATGTAAGAAAATAGATCTTACGAGTAAATTTGCTTGTTATTTTTGTTCTTATTTTTTTGAATTATTTTCAAGTTCAACAAAATACAACAGGTTCAATGCGTACACTCCGTGTCAACTGAATATGCACAAACATTTTTGAAGATATCTTGTACATTGTTTCCAAATATTGATGCTTATTTGTATCATCTGTTGATGCTAACTACTCCCTTAAGAGGTTAAGAAAAAGATTTAAAAAAAAAAATCATCTTAGAAAAAAAACAACCACAAATTTTTCTTTTTACAACTTGCAAAATTTTCTACTGGCTACTTTTTTTGTGTCAACTTAATCATTTCGAAAATTAGCCTTTTAATACAGGGTGGGCCGTTAATAAGTGCACTTTTTGTCTCGCTCTAACTCCCGAACGAAATAACCGAGACGCGCGGGGATGGTATCTCCTTGCAGCTCGAGATCTAAATTTTTAGTCGCAATGAGTCCGTTCACGGGAGAGCAGCGCGATTTCTGCGTTCGCGCCTTTTATGAAAACAATCGCTCATACGTGACTGTTCGTCGGCTTTTTCGGGTAAAGTTTGGATTACGCAACATCACCGAGTGTCCAAGTACGAATGTAATCAAAAAATGGATCGTAACATTCGAGGCAACGGGATCAACGCAAAAACTTCGACCTACAGGACGCCCACGTTCCAGGCGGACTGCAGAAACAATTGAACGCGTACAAGCTTCTGTGCGCGAGGATCCAAGAAGCTCTACACGGAAACGCGCTGCGGCCCTGGGAGTACCCAGAACGACTTTACGTCGCATTTTACGGGATGATTTGAAGTTATACCCTTACAAAATTCAGATTGTCCAAGATTTGAAAGAATCCGATTTTGTTTCACGGTTCAATTTCGCAACAGCAATGTTACGGAGATTCCCTCACTTCAATAACATTATCTTCTCAGACGAAGCTCATTTTCATGTCAACGGATTTGTTAATCGACAAAATTGTCGATACTGGGGAACAGAAAATCCACGCCACGGTCGTCCATGTTGGACGACCGTTACACTCTCCGAAAGTGACCGTTTGGGCCGGAATAGCCAAGTGGGGGATCATAGGGCCGTATTTTTATGAAGATCGATACGGGCGTAATGTTAATGTTAATTCAGAGCGTTATGTTTCGATGCTTAGAGATTTTTTAGCTCCAAAACTGCAAGAATCGAGTGGTTACACTATTTACACCTGGTTCCAGCAAGATGGCGCTACCTGCCATACAAGTAACGACTCTCTGGAGGTCGTTAGAGAAATGTTTCCTCGAAGGTTGATATCGAGGAGGGGTGATATTGCTTGGCCACCCAGGAGCCCTGACTTAACGCCACCGGATTTCTTTTTATGGGGCTACAAGAGTAAGGTGTACTCTAATAATCCTTCAACGACGACTGAATTAAAAGCGAACATTGAAGAAGAAATCCGCTTAATCACTCCGCAACTTTTGACAAAAGTGTTCCAAAATCTCAGAGTCAGATTGGAAGAGTGCTGTAGGCGAAATGGACAATATTTGGATGATTTAATTTTTAAAAAATAAAAATTCATTTCGTTTTGTATAATTTAAAATAAATATTTCATTTAAAAGCGCTACAGTTGTATTAATATAATTTTTTTTTAAGTGCACTTATTTACGGCCCACCCATAATGTAGTTCAACCTAGATTAATTGCAGACATAAAGTAATCTTCAAACGGACGACCACCATCATTAACTGTGACTATCAACAATCTCCGAGTTCATCTAATAATGTTTAGATCAGATGAGTACGGCAGCAATTGAAGGAAGTGAACATTTTGCTCATATGTATCTCCAAGCTTTTATTATGGGCACCTTGTAAATAGGTGCCTTATCGTTTTGGCGGGCCAAGTTTATGGGCAAGCAAATGTAAGAATATTTAGGAAAATTTCTGTCTAAGATTCCCTTATACCCATTTGCAGCATGATCTTCATATCACAATACAATGGCTATTATGAAGCTTTAAAAAAGTTTTTATTTTCTCAAATTTTTAAAATAAAGGTTGAACAAATCAAGGTCATCGAAATCCGACAATTTTTCATTTGAAAAAAATACACTATTCTGTTTCCAACTCGTTGAAGTTTTTTGAGGAGGTTTGAATTTTTGATAGGCCTTTTTGTTTTATTTTTGCCACAGAATCAGAAGAATCTGATGCAAGCATTAAAATTGTTAGTATTCAATCTGTTGTTGTAACGGTGTTGTCTACCCCCTTCTTGTTCTTTTTTGTAGCAGTCTTTATTTTTCAAGAAAGAATAAGAGCCATTAAAGTTCCGGTCAATTTTATCAGCAAATTGCACGTCCACTTAGTTTTTTTTTTTAAATCACTGTTAAATCATTCAGATTCATCATTTTTTCCTAAAATTTTAAATATCAAGCGCTTTAAAATGTTGTACATATTCAGGTGACTCAAAAAAAATTCTACTTTGCATATGAAACACTTTGCAAGTTGAAATTTTCATTTGGAAATTTTTTTTGAAATTCGTTTCTTAAAATCTTACAAAGTGTCTTCAAAAATGTTTGTGACTATTCAGTTGATGCGGAGTGTGTATTGACAAAATTAAAAAAAAATATAAATTGTTACATAAATTCTAATTTTTCCATTAAATTTACACAAAAAATAAAGAACAACGATCCTTTCGAAGAGTCAACTTAAGTCATCATTCACAATGCAGAGAAAGGTCCTTCACATTTTAATATAAATATTTACATTGTACTTAGAGATACTGATGGCGCGACTATGGCTATAAGTATTTATAGCGATAGTTAGGTTTACCTACCCTGTCAAAACAAATTAGTTTGACACATGTGTCATAACAAAGTACAAACATTTACATATGTATGTACATCAGTCTTTTTGATTTTTGTTAAAGTGCGAACAACATTTTAAAGGCAAATAAAGATGAGACTTGCCAGACATAGAATATATTAAGACAGGAAGCTGCTACAGCTCCGGTCGGCATTACCAATGCACATAATTTAACATTTTTTCTTATTGTTTGATCTATATTCAATTGTTTTTTTTTTCTTTTTTGTATAAATCGAACATCATCGCCAAGACGAATAGTTAAGCTATGTTTTTATCTTTCTTATTGTATCTTAGTTTTGTTGTTTACAACTGAAGTGGCCCCTTGTATCGGGTGATTTTTTAAGAGCTTGAGAACTTTTTTAAAAAAAAAACGCATAAAATTTGCAAAATCTCATCGATTCTTTATTTGAAACGTTAGATTGGTCCATGACATTTACTTTTTGAAGATAATTTCATTTAAATGTTGACCGCGGCTGCGTCTTAGGTGGTCCATTCGGAAAGTCCAATTTTGGGTAACTTTTTCGAGCATTTCGGCCGGAATAGCCCGAATTTCTTCGGAAATGTTGTCTTCCAAAGCTGGAATAGTTGCTGGCTTATTTGTGTAGACTTTAGACTTGACGTAGCCCCACAAAAAATAGTCTAAAGGCGTCAAATCGCATGATCTTGGTGGCCAACTTACCGGTCCATTCCTTGAGATGAATTGTTCTCCGAAGTTTTCCCTCAAAATGGCCATAGAATCGCGAGCTGTGTGGCATGTAGCGCCATCTTGTTGAAACCACATGTCACCCAAGTTCAGTTCTTCCATTTTTGGCAACAAAAAGTTTGTTAGCATTGAACGATAGCGATCGCCATTCACCGTAACGTTGCGTCCAACAGCATCTTTGAAAAAATACGGTCCAATGATTCCACCAGCGTACAAACCACACCAAACAGTGCATTTTTCGGGATGCATGGGCAGTTCTTGAACGGCTTCTGGTTGCTCTTCACTCCAAATGCGGCAATTTTGCTTATTTACGTAGCCATTCAACCAGAAATGAGCCTCATCGCTGTAGACCATAAATCGGACGTAAAGCGTGAAACACATTTCGAACCGAACACTGATTTTGGTAATAAAATTCAATGATTTGCAAGCGTTGCTCGTTAGTAAGTCTATTCATGATGAAATGTCAAAGCATACTGAGCATCTTTCTCTTTGACACCATGTCTGAAATCCCGCGTGATCTGTCAAATACTAATGCATGAAAATCCTAACCTCAAAAAAATCACCCATTATATTAGAACAGCAAACGTAGTCTTTTTTTTATAACCTTGACTCTTCATAGTGAATGTATTTGTACATATCTCTGAGTGTATGTGTGATTTTGTTTCTTTAATTTATTCATAAACACAGATTTCAGAACAAACGTTATGAGTGTTGAGAGACTAAATTATTTCTTAAGAAGTGCGTTTATAAAAAGATACGTTTCAACCACTTGAGAATTATAAGTATGAGTACAGTAAAAATCCTATACCCGTAATAAGAATTTTCAGTTTTTAATAGGAAAATAACAAATTTGTAAAATTTTTATTTTTATAAATTAGTGATTTAAATTGATTGTTGATGAATCGTGACGATCGCACATAATTGGTCATATATGGTACAGTAGATGTTGTTGAACTTTATGTTATATTTTAGAAAAATCAAAATTCGAAAATCAAAGTTCAATTGTTATTATAAATATAAACACCTACAATAGATTTATCTTAAGTTAATAACGACTAAGACTAAAAGGACTGATATTTGAAGACACTTTATCGAAATGTGCAATAGATCTTGATAACGTTGCATTTTAACCTAATTGTGTTAAGTGAATTTCTTGACTTAAAAAGATTGTAGTTCTCATTGACTTTGCGGGAATGTACATTGGTATTAATAAGTTTTCAATATTCGACTTGAGTGAAATTTTATAAAATCAACCAATCTTTAAAACTAGAAACTCGGTCGATAACTTCAGTTTCAATTCAATTTTCTAATAAAAAGTTTAATTTTGATATTAAATAAAAACTAGTTTTCAAACATTTGCATTTAAAGTTTTAAATCAATATCAGATTTCAGGAATTTTAATTCTTCATAAGTTAATAATAGAGGAACGTAAAACTTAGGATTTTTCGACAGGTTAGTTATTTAAAAACAGGAAAAACCTTTTCACGAAATCCATTCTTATATTTCATATTTATATCACGAAATCCTAATGGAATCCAAAAAAGGCATTGCCTTATTAACCGCTTTCATTCTCATTCATTTTCCAAATCTGCTGTTTTATGTTAATCATTGTAATTCGTGAAAATGATTGAAATGAATTTTTAATTAATTTATGAGTTCTTAAAAAATTCTCTTTTATACGTTAAATTAAGTACTAGGTGTTTAAAAATGGATTCAACGCCTTCTTAATCAATGCTGGTGGAACAAAGTCCTTCAGGCGAAAGCGCAATCTGAAAATTCAGAGGAAAGTATTTTGAGATGCTTCCGATTTTTTGTAAAACTCTTTCTGTAGTTCCAGGTTTTTTGTGTCCAGGGCTTTCCGAGAAGTTGATGAGATACTTCGACACTCAGCGTTTTGATTTCGAACCTGTGCTGTTGTTATTGTCAGCTCTCTGACTTCACAACCAAATTAAAACGTGTATTCCTGCTGTAAAGGTTTGAAGACCTATATTCAACTGCCTTCTTCTAGTTTCTTTTTTGTTTTCAACAACGTTGCGTTTTTCTGTATGTATGCTTTCCAATCCTGCCAAGTATGGAATAGATAAAGAATAAATTAAATGATTCAGTCACTTTTTTTCAACTAATACCTTTCTTCAAACAGATGCTTCTTTAGAAGGAGACCCAACAGAGTTAAACTCTGTTTTTACGTGCTTCTAGAAAAGGTTTACGTCCTCTTTTGCCTATTCCTAATAGCCTTTTGTTACATCAAGTTTTTCACTTAAAAGTTTAAAAAGTCTTTAACATTGGCTTTTATTTGCTGTTTTCGTCATTTTTAGATTAAGTTCAGGAATTTATACAAATTTTATTTGAAATTGGTGATACCAAATTCCCAGAATTTAGAAATTCGTTATAGATTTTCGACTGCGAATGGCTTCTGCAACACGTTTAGGATATGGCTGATTAAAAATGGAAAACTATATCAGTCAAATGGTCACATGGCTACGGCTGCAGCACTATATCCTATTTATGAAATATTCTCCACGAATTCTGTCTTTAATGTATTGAATTGACTTTGGAGCATTGGCATACACATTATCACATTATCTTCCACATAAGTCCTCAACGAAAAAAGTGAATTGGTTGCTAACTGTGATTCCCTCCTCTTTATTTAACAAAGTTGTATTTCTTGTGAGACTGTGAACTTTGATTGCAAAGTTTTTACCATTTTTGAAATGAATTTGAAAAATAAATAAATAATAAATAAATAATAATAATAATAATAACAAAAAAAAAAGATACCAGTTTCAAAACTGACAACTGTTCAAATAGCAGGCTATTCAAAATGAAACCACTTTAATTTAAAAAAATTCTATGAAATCGTTCTGAAACTATGAGATTTTTTATCAACAGAAAAACTTTATACTTTCCTATATTTCATTTAAGATCATTTAAATAAGTGACACCAAAATGACGAGGTCAGATTGAATAAGTTGACAATAATCAATACTCTAAACTTTTCAAGATTGTTTTAAATATATAGCATATAACACATATTTACAATGACTGAAGGTTAATATGATTATCATCACTGAACATTTTAAAAAGCAAAGGTCTAATGTGACTACCTTGGGGCACACCTAATGTACACTTTAATTTCTATGGGCAAGTATCTGCAATCATAACTAGTTAATATATGTATATAAGAAGAAAAGTGTTTTAAAAATTGGGCGTGAAATCTAAAAATTTCCTTTGGACTAAGTGTAAAGTGGTCTAGAATATATGAATTTTGAATTTCTTCCTAGACCGTAAGGTTTCAACTAACTTAATAATTGATAAAGAGAGATTTCACTGTTGGTCGAAGTCGTTTACCTTCTAAATAGTTTTTTTTTAACTCAACCGGAATACAATAATTCCTACATTAACAATCAAATCTCAATTTATGTCTTCTTAAAAAATTAAAAGTGAGAAAAGAGTAAGGCATAAGCTTATAGTGTAGTAAATAGAAGCATATAAAGTATAACAATCTATGTATACAAATCTTATCTCACGACCTGGCATTGACTTAAATAATTGAACTACACGCACATGTGTGTTGTTTTTTTTTTTTTTAATTAAGTTCACAAATCACAATGAGTAACTTTAATAAATTTTTATAAAATGGTAGATACATCGAATATGCTTTATGTCATAGTAAAGGGGTAAAATAAATGTAAATATCTAGGGCACGTGCGTGCATAATGCGCTGGGGACCCAATTTTGTACTTACAGATTCTTTGAATCTGATGGATAATCCATAATGATACTCGATGATTATTGTTGTTATATGATTAATGCGACATAATGAAAATGTCGATTTGCGTTGATAAAGCCTGAAGCTATTTTTATTGAAAGAATCTTTTATATGGATTTGATTTCATGATGACTTCATTTTAATAATGAACCTATATAGTAGTTGCATCTTTTTTTAAAAAAGACTAATAAGCTTTTACTTTGCGGTACTTGTGATGTAAGAAGAGAGTAAGTGCGCCCAACCTTTAAAAATAAACAAACAACAAATTTTAATTATTTATTCGAATCGTAATTTTTAAGCTGAACGTGTGGAGAATTCAGAACACTTGACGGTGCCAAGTAAGCTAATATACATATATAATAGTTTTTAATCACATGCATTTTCGTTGCTATATCTTTTGAATTGCTGGTGAAGTTAATAGCTTATTATGATAATTGGTTACTGATAAGTTCATAATTGATTTGTTTTTATGTGGGAATTTCTTTTGCACGTGGCCGATTTTATAGGAACTAGCTTCAAAACTAGGTTCAAAGAGGTAGTGCTTTTGTTGCTCTCTTAGTTTTGAATAATTATTTGTTATTAATTTTTAATTTGATCAGAAAAAAAAAATAATGAACAGATACTGCAAATATCAGAAATTATAGGATTGTATAAACATAGGTAGACACATTTATAAAACAGTAAACTTTTAATTTATTATTATTTATTAGAAACGGTTTAATGTCAAATGCAACACATCAAATCCCAAAATATCAAAATTTGTAAGTAAAAGTCAGAATCCGTTTCTTGTAATGTCTTCTTTTTTACATATAATATATTATTATTATATTAATATTGTATGTTGTACATACTATATGTTTTTTTTTTCTATAAAATATTTTCAAACTCAAGAATTGGACTCAGTTTATCAAAGTTAAAAATAAATTTTAGTTCAAATTAAAAAAACAAAGTATTGTCTATGATCTGATAAAACAGATACATATGTGATATAATTTTTGTGACATCATACTTCATATATGTATCAAATTTTCCAATAAGAGGTTTCATTTTGATATAAAAATAAATGACTTGTATTTTAAGAGAAATAAATAAATGTTTATTTCGTTGTTATAATGAAAGTTTGTCATTTACACTTGTAAGCGTAATTAGCAAGATGGCTAAGGTTGCAGCACCATATACTTTTTATGAAATTTTCCATGACCAATTCATTAAAAAAACGAGGCTGGGATGCGACCCACAATGATAACTTCCATCCCGTCTGTTCATTTTTGTCTTGCTTAAATGTTTATAGGTTTTTGTGTTTTGTTAAAAAAGTTGTCAGTTGAATTATTCTTAAAAAATTAAAATATAATTTAATTTAAAATTACTAACAATATTTTGCATACAATGAAATATGTAGTTTGATTTCAAAATATATTTTGGTTAACGAGATTTTTAGCCGAAAACCAATTTTTACCAATTTTAGTAGCATTTCTTAATAGTTTTTATTTCTTATATAAAGAAATTGGATGAATGAAATTAATTTGAAGTCAATATCTTCTATTGTTCACGCGATATCAAGAACCGAACATCAATTTTTACCAAATTTTCGTACTATTTTTTGTAGATTTTATTTTTTTATGAAAAAAACGACTGTTGGATTTGAATAAAAAAATTAAGTTTGAAGTTTAAGTATTGTTTTTTTTAGGTTTTTATTTTTTGTAAAAAAATGTCAATTCGATTTTTCTCAAAATTTTACCGAATTTTTAAAACAATATTTCTTATAAGACAAAATTAGTTTGAAGCCATAATCTCAAATTTTCGAAAAGATATTTGAGTCGAAAATCAATTTTTACCAACTTTTTGTAATGTTTTTTTTTTTAGGTTTGCATACAATTGTTTTGGAGATGAAATCATTTTTTGTTCATAAAAAATTATTGATAATATATTATTATATGACAAATATTTTTGTTCAGTTTTTTGATTTATAAAAAAAAAACTTTAATTGAATTTTTTTCCCAAGAATATCACGTTTAATATCACGTTACAATATATAATTTAAAATTTAATTCAAGTCTCTAGCGTTATTATTTCGTGAGATGTTTAAGTTTAACCACAATTTTCACCTTTTTTTAACTTGCTATCGTAAAAGAACCACCCACTCAATTTTTTATAGAGTCCTTTCTGCATCTTTCTGCATTATTATCTGTATAACAACATTTAATTGAAATCGATATCACTACTGGTTCTTGAGCTATGGACGACGAAAAAAGCTTCCCGAACGTACGGAAATACGACGCGACGTTCTAAAAATCTCTCTCATAAAATCTTTTATTTAGATTCTAGGGCCCTTGAAACGTCGAGATATGTCAACATTTTCAATTCCACAAATCGGACCGATCACAATAACTTCCTATGGGAAGTTAAAAAGTTTAGCTTTTCTACAAAAAGAGTGGCAAATATAGGCTATGAAAAAAATAAAATACTTCGGGTAGTTAATATACCCAATTTTTAACTTAAAATTTGAATATTGACGTTCATAAATGTAACTATAGTCTTCTTCATTCAACAGACGTACACTTCCAATTGGCCTTTGATACATACATTATTAAATCCGATTCTGATACCACTCAAACTAATCTCATTTATGAAACTATACTATTGAAAATATTATTAAGAAATATCCAAAAACATAACCTATAGTCTACATATTACCTGTTTTTAAATTTGAATATTAAGATACACATTCTTTATCCGGTAAAATTGAAATAGATTGTCTTAAAATATTTACCCTATTTTCATTTTTCTACTAACCCATAATTTCGTCACAAAATTATGGTGATGAGATTGCCAAAAAATATATAGGTAAATTCTCAAAAAAGAACATTGTCCACCGAAAAAAAAAATAAAATAAAACTGGAAATATAAAACATAACCAACAAAAAAGGCATCAATTTCTAAGAAACCACAAAGGTTCACAAACTCTCTTATAAATTTCTTCCCTCAAAAATTGTTGATTAAAACTTGAGACGAATGAATACAAAAATAAAACATATACTCAAAAGAAACAGGTTATGTATTATGTTTGTCAACTCTAAATTTTTTGTGTGTTTATTAAATTAAATTTTGTCTGACGAATAAAAGTGACGTTGATATACAGTGTTGTGAAAATTCTTTAGGTCAAATTTATCTCATCTTATAATTTCTTTAAAATCTTTATGCAATTAATATACAATCCGCGCTTTTTATCATTTAATTTATCCTGTTCCTAAGTCTCTCCATAACTTTATGTTGTTTAGGTAATAAAAGAGAATCAGAATCAATATCCATAAGTGTAGACTGTGGAGTCACAAGAATGATTTAGATAAATCGTTCTCAACGGACTGTTGCACGACTGTTGTTTATTTAAAAAAAGAAATACAATCTTTGTAGTGAAATAAACATTTAAAAACTTAAAAGTCGACTTTTGTGATGTTTTTAATTTCAGGGTTTTAAGTGGGTGGTTTTTGCATTTGAAACTTGTCAAATTCAGCTGTCATTTGAAGTTTTTATTTATTTCAATTCTTTAAATACCAACGCCCAACGGTAACAATACTTATACATGATACTTATATATAATCTAAATTAATTATTCTAAGCTTTACGTTTTTGGTTCCATCAGTAGGCAGCACGTTTTTCATTCACCATTTTTTATTAAACTTATTTTTCGGAATTTTTATAAAATCTCTCTGCAGAAATCAGAGGAAATACTTGAATCCAGAAAATTGAGCAAAAAGGAATCTTCTAAAGTTGTGGCCAAGGTAGAATTTGGCAACGATAGCGATACGGAGGACAAAAAAATTACTGCAAGTATGCAATCCGCCGCATTTCATGTCCGCCGTAATGCGTCGTCAAGTATTGCACGAAATGGTAAAACCATTGCCGAAAAAATCCAAAATCGTGTAGTTGCACTCAAGTAATAACAATTTGAATTGGAAGCTCAATTCTAGCCTCGAAAAGAAGTAACACGAAAAGAATCAACCATTGTTCGACAAAAGAAAGGAAATTGTAGCCGGAAGCGTGGATCCTCCAGAGCAGACGCCCAAACACAAGGAATCGAAGGATTTAGAAATTACCGAAAGGGTCAAAGATATTTCTCTAAAAATGAAAGACCCCAAGCCGGTACTTAACGAAAGTGTCGAGGGTATCCCCGATTTCTGGCTAACTATTTTCCGTAATACCGATATTCTATCAGAAATGGTGCGGAAACACGATTATCCTCTATTCAAGAAGCTCCGTGACATACAAATCAAATACGTAGAGGACATAGAGCACTATTATACACTCTGGAATTCGACTTCGACAAGAACGAATGTTTTTTCTTGTTCGAAGGACCTGAGATCTACAAATGCAACTGTTTCAACATCAACAAGCATAAGGAACGTAGTTCAGTCAGAACTATTACCAAGCAGGTTCCAAACGATTCCTTCTTTAAGTTTAACTTACTACGAGCGAGGTTCATAAAGACTTCCTGGGAATCTGGCAATAGACTTTGAAGTTGGACACTTCCTGAGCTATCCAAGGCTATCCTACTACACGGGTGATATTGTCGATGACGATGGTTACGAGTATGATGAAGAAGAAGACGAGGAGGATGAGGGTGATGAAGATGTTGCTGGCAGCAAAAAAAATCAAAGTCCAAATGGTTCCCTTAACCCTTAACTGAAGTCGAAAAAAATATGTACGTTTCTAAAGTCGTGGGTCCATGGACCCAGCCATTTTTGAATAATAATAAAAAAAAGTATGTTTTTTTTTAATTTTTTTTTTATTAAACATCAAACTTGAACAATTATAAATATAGTTTAAAAATAAATTAACGGAAGGAACTTCGATTTCATATTTGTACTTTTTGTAATCTTAAAAAAAAATCTTAACCTAAAACATAGAATTAAAAAAAAAAAAAAAAATGTAAAAAAAATAAAAATCAAAAAAAAACATTTTTCTTAGAAAAAAAAAACATACTCTTTAAAACTATTTGAACAAAAACTTAAAATTTTCTTCGTGAAAAATTTTGACATTGGTCAAAGTAAGCCCATTTAAAGGCATGAAAAACAAACTGGTTTTGAACAAGTCAAGCAAATAGGCATTTTGCACTTGCCACACAGGTGTACAGTTTTTGCTTTTTTGTTTGCCGGACACAAAGAGCATCTTTTTCTCTTGTTTCTCTCCAACTTTAATCAATAGATGGACTTAGAATTCGCATGAGATTTTATTGTTTAGTAGTCTAAAACTAAAATTTAACTGACTTAGAACTGATGGAGATAGTATTGACCCATTAATAATGTCAACTATAAAACAAAATTGCAAATACTTTCATGACTAGTGAGTGTTAGGAGGTTTATTAAAGCGAGCCTTTTAGAGTAGGGGGGAAGTGTATGTTCATATGACCATGGAAGAAAACGAAGGCAAAAACGCATAAATCTTCTCTGAATTGCTTCAAGTCTTATTATATGAACGGAGTAGTAAGATGTCCACACTACACAGCAACATCCAAGTATAGTTCTTACAAATGAAACAAAGAGAAGCTTAATAACGTAAGGGTCATGGAAATCGTCAATGAATCTCTTTATGAATTCTAGGATCCTACACGGAAAGAAGTGTATGGCATTTATGACAATGCTAGTATGGCCTGGAGTCCCATACTAAAAAAGTATCGGTGATACTCCTACATTGTATTGCTACAACTCCTATAAGTATGGGGTTATGTACTATACTGTATGGTACCACAATCTTTGCTTGTAACACAAGGGCGCATAGTACGTTTGACGAGACAGCATTGCCTTCAGCCCCATACTGTATCGAAGATGACGCAATGCTACTAGTTTTTCCGCAATAATTTATGGCGTGATAATCGATACCCTTATTGGATTGCTGTCAATAGTGTAAGTATAAGGGACATAACAATAATGTATAGACTTTTTTGCTAGGAGCATTGTACATGCCGCCAGTCAGTATGGGCCTGACTCCCATACTGGCATTGGCGTATCGGCTATAACTATTGTCGACGTTACTATTCTCAGTATGGCCAAATTAACTATGCTTACAACTTTTTATCCAATGGAAATCTTCTAAGCCATACAGTATTGCGTTCACACCCATACTGACATTGTAATATTCGCAATGTATTTCTTTCCGTGTATTAGCTTTCTTAACTATACAGTTTAAGTGTTCATGAAAAGTTAACTTGGGATCAAGAACAACACCTAAAACAGAAAACATAGAGACTTTACTTAAATAACACGTATCAAACGTATAATTAAAATCAAAGGGAACTTTTTTGCGTGTAAAACTTATGCTTTTGAAAAGCTTAATGTTATCAATAATAATAATGCCAATATTATGGACGGACGAAATTTGTATGATCGAAACCAAGTTCTTTTTTAAACAAAATAAATAAAATTGGACCTGATTGACTTCCCTAAGGGACGCCAGAATTAACAACAAATCGATTGTAATATTGGTTGAATGTTTGGTATTTCGAATAATGGATAGCTTACGAATACAACTTTTGGGAAATAGTTCGTTCAATTATAAAGCATTAAATATTTGTCTTCTCTTGTGCGAATTATAAATGTCTAACTATTTATTTTTGCACAGCACTATGCATTTTATATGAGTTGCTCATTGCTTTTGGGTTAAAATTGCATGCGACCTTACAATATTCCCTTCAAACCGGAAAGATTCTTTACATTTAGATTCATATCTTTATTTTGCCATCTTATCCATTTAGGTAAAGGTAAGTAAACAAAAACAACAAGAACACCAACACCAACACCAACAACAAATAATGATGAATTGGATTTGTTTATTCTCTCGTTAATCATCTGATGAACACTGTTGGTGTTAATTTTAATTAACAATGTTTTTTTTACAAACACCCTGATATTAAACCTTTTCGTGATGTTTTGTTTTTAATTCTTTTTTATTTTCAATGTTATCGCGAGGTAATTTTTATTAAGCAATTAATAGAGTGAATTTCATTTGTTAACTTTACTATTTGGGGTTTGAGGTGATTTCTTTTTATTTTTAATTTTTAAACTAGGGCGTGTTCTTGATGGGAGGTGATGACGATGAGCTTTGTTAAAGTGACAGTCTGAACAAAATGAGAAAAATCATTAAAGTAAATTTGATTCGATAAGAAAATTTAATTTGATTTATAAAGAGAAAGAATAAAGTAGGAAGAGGGCATTATGATGGAGTTCTTACGATGAATTGATTGATGTTGTGCGCGAAAGGAAATTGGAATAGGAAGTGAACTCGTCGGATTATGAGGTGTGACGAGAAATTATTAGGTTTTCAAAAAAAAAAGAAAAAAGACAAAATCTGGTTGACTTGTCATTCACCGCGTTTTAGGTGAGGTTTAATATTGTTGTGACTGAATGAGTTATTATATTATATATGACATGAGTGAGTTCACTTTTTGTTTTATTTTGTGTGAAAACGTTCTAACGCTTTAACGTTGAAGACGTGCACTTAATGCTTTTCGTGTTTTTGAAAGAGTAATAGAAATTCATTTTTCTAAACTCACAATATTATTCATGAGATAATAACTTTCTAAATATTTAGAGAACCTTTTCAATCAGTACAAAATCTTAACTATGTCTAATGACATTGTTAAATCAAACGGAGACGAGAGAAATCTTTTATTTGGGTAAATATTATTAACGTTATGTTACTAGGTGAGGTTAGGTTAAAGTGATTGTCCGTGATGGAGTAGGACATGAATCTTGAGGCTTTCTTCTAAGCTCAATGAAACCAGTTTGAATCCCTTACGAAACGTGAAAGATTTATTATGCTATTATGATTGAGATCGTTTACATTCGTTATAGAAGAATTCTCCTAGGCAATACTTGCGTTTTTGAGCTAGAGCAGGTCATGCACAGAGGAGGTGAAGGATTGTTTCCTCCTCTTTCTCATCCATATAGCTTCTGCAAAAGTCATTTGACAATACGCCTAGCCGTGTGGTGTGCTTTCATATTAGACAATGCCTGTCGAGTTCATCTGCCTTACAATTTCCTGGAATGTCTCTATGGCCCGACACCCAGCAAAGGTGAATAATAAACTGTTGTGCTATCTCCATTTGAGATGGTCAGGAGTTATGGACTTTTATAGAGTTTGTAGAGACAGAGTCTAGAAATTTGATTTCTTTAAGCCAGGACAAGACTTCTTTTATCGCCAAAAGTTCCGCATGGAATGATTGGGAAGACGGAATGAGAGACTTAATTTCAGTCGTTCGGAGTACACAAGAGAGATTGATTCGTCTTTCAGGAATGCCCTAAAATCATTTTAGTACCTTACTTAGTTTCTAGAAATTCTCACTACTCAAGAGTCTTTATTTGACTCTATTTGAAGTCTTGAGCAAACCTTGAATATATTACTTTTTTTAAAAAATACGTTTTGCACTTAATTTTTAGTGCTGATTTTGAACAATGGTGGATCCAGGGGGGGGGGGGGGGTGTCGTAGGGGTCATGACCCCCCCTGGGAGATAATTTGTTTGTTTGTTCGTAGGAATTCCCTTCAATTCAAAACTAATCGTATTGCGTTAATGGATATGACCCCCATTATATTTGAATTATTTATTTTTTGTGTATGTATGTACATATATGAAAACAACATTTGTATTTTACTTCCTTAAACTTTTTTGTTAAAAGTAATACTTTTAACTGAAGACTGGACCAAGAAAATAATATGAATTAGATTTTCAGCCCTATTGCAAAAAGACACTACAAATTCCTCAACTTTTGACCAATTTTGATCCAGGGGGGGTCATATGAGCCATAAAGCTCATACTATATAGTTAAGTTGTATAAGTAAAGATTTCATCTAAAGATTTGTTAGTAATTTTACGACATTCACCAAAAAGTGGTTTGCGGTCAAAAAACTAAAATTTTTGTTTTCACTTAATTTAGAATTTGAACAAATTTGAGTCAGCTTTAAATTATTTTCATAAAATTTGTTTCTAAGAAAAAGAGCAAATATTCAGGTTCTTAAGAAGAAACCTTGAATAAAAGATCATCAATTTTATATTAAGTTGCCTTTAAATTTCTTTAAACTAGCCTTCAATTTTATTATTAAATTTTTTTGACACACATAAATAGTGAACATTGAAGTGATTTTTTCTGGCGACATATAAGAACTATATAGCAAGTTTTGCATTAGTAAAAAAATTCGAACTAAAGCTTTTAATCCAACATGACATTACGACGGTAGAGAAGTCGAAACAAGTGGGTACCCCGATTCGGCCCGTCTCACAGTGTTGCGAGCCCATACAAAAGTTGATCAAAAATACTTGCGATATTGTTTTTTTTAGTTTTATCTTTTATTCACATTTTTAGTAATGTTTTTTAATCAAACCAACATTTTTTAAGTTTAAAAACATATTCATATATATTTTTTGCCGATTTTAAAACAATAGTTACACTAAAAAAGCAATATTATTAAAAATGAAAAAAAAAAAATATTAACACATATGTATAAAGATTTTGAATCGGTTTTTATCAATTTTCTAAATATTCCAGTATATCTTCATCTATTATTTTTGGTTGAAAGTTTCTTAATTTATTTCGAATACTTGAAATTAAAGGATCTGACGTTATAAGCATCATATTCATCAAATCTATATTTGTATTTTTCCGGGAAGACTTTCTGGTATGATTTTCCCTTAACTTTCTTGACTCCTTATGTCTTCCTTCTAAGGCATCTTCGGATAATTGCCCGATAGGTATTGAGAAGAAGTTAATAACATCTGCACCATGCATTAGAACTTTGTGTATTGACATTGGCATGTAGTACCACGAATAAGAATTTAAATATAAAAGCTTTGTTTCGTTCAGTAATTTTTTAAAGTTTTCTGTATTAATTTTTATGCCACTAGACAAAACTCTATTAATCTTAAAAAAGTTGGAAATCAAATCTTTGCTTACCCCGGTTATCTCAGAGCTAAGATTTGCCTGTCGAAAAAATGTTCGTGCGGTGTTACCATCGTTCGTAGAACCGTATCCAGGCTTTGGTTGGTCAATCAGAAGACCCATTTTTTCTTTGAATTCCCTTTGAATCCTTTTTTTATTTTGATCAAAAATTTCCCTATTTGCAGATCCACGTACTTGCCAACACTTTAAGGACAATCTATACCCAATATGAAGGATACACTCAAAACTTCTAATCCAATTGTGTAGGGTCGATAACCCATATTTATAAGTTTGTACATTTGGTTGAAGATCGCCAACATTTTGTTGGTTCATAAGTTTTGGTGTTGCACCACATATGTAGCAGGTTTGTGTGGAACGAGTATCAGTAACAATGTTGCATATACTGCCATCGATCATTGTAAAAATCATTTCAAAACTAATGTCAATAAAAAAGCCGCCTTCTTTTATTGGTAATGTAATTGGTAGTAAGTTATCAATTTCATGGTTCATTCTGGTCAACTCATTATTAACAATATCTTTGGATTCTTTTATAAAATGCAAACGAATAGGTCGACAGAAAAAGGTAGAAGACGGTGCAGTGTTATTCCACTTAACTAAATCTGTATTTGATTCAACTAATTTAAGAGGGACAAAGGCGGTGATGAACAAAAACTCATCTGTTAAATTTGAATCCGAAAATCTTTGTTTATAGTTGCTATGACCCGAAGAACCATCGAAACCCCACTTACAGATAAGTTTAAGGGGAGCAGGATTGAAATGTATTTCTTCGCTTGATTGAATTATAGATGAAGCAGTTTTATGTAAAAGCTCTTGTAGATTTACTTCTGCATTTGTTTCATTAGTAGTGATATTCTGAGGTAGTAAATCTTTTTTGGTTTTCATCATGGAATAGTAACTCGGGAATGTATCAGGGTGAATGTTATTTATAACCTTTCTAAGCCTTTCATATGATCGATATGAAAGATCAAGATCGATGAACAAAGCTAAAGCGTCTAAGGGTGATAAAGACTTTGTCATATCATCCTTTTTACTTGATACAGTTGCAGCAAATTTGATTTCATTGTGATCTCTGCCATGAAGTAAATCCGCCACTCTTCGTTTTTTCGACAAGAGATTAAGGCCTTCAAAATCTTTGCGTGGTCTACCTCGTTTGGGACTTTGAATTTCTGCTGCTCTATTTTCTAAAAATTTTAAAACATCTTCATACATCTTAAAAGGCTTGTTTAAATAAACACAATATTTTGTATTAAATTTTTTGACATTTCTTCCTGTTGACCTCCAATAACTGAACATTTTTAAAGTAAATAAATTTACGGATCTTTTTATACTTATTTTAATTGCATCTGGAGCATCATGGAGTTTATAAAAATCCAAAACAAAATCGAAAACGGGTGTACTCTTGACTTTGGAGTTAACTAACCGCCATTTCTCGAAACAAGCTCTGTTTTCGAGTACCTGAAATGCTGTATAAAAAAAGCGAATATATCACGAAAAAGCAAACAGATGCAAATAAAATTTTGCCAACATCAAGCATTAGGTTAAGGCAACAAAATATAAAAAAATTATCCAGGTGTTTTTAGGAGTTTTTTTTTTAACCTTACTTGAATATCAGTTTCACTAATTTTTTGAAGTCGTCCGAAAAATAGCTTATAACTTACCCATTTTCTTATAAAATCTTGATTTTTTTATTATTACTTCAATAGCTTAACAGAATTAAAATAAATATGACGTTCTATAACAAAAAAAAATTGATCTTTAGGAAAAGAACACCACTCAAACACCGGCATCAACTTTCTTTGTGTTTTCCATTTCTCCTTTGTGTCTAAGTTCCAGAGCTTAGATCTCATCCAGTAATAAGAATTTCTTTGGAAAAATACCGTTTTAATATGACTTGACAAGTGATAATCTAGTTTATGTATCGAAAAAATGTTTACGTGACAGCTCATCTTTCGATTTATTAATAAGGGACAAAACACTGTGCGTCTGTCTGTCTTAACTGGCCCTACAGTCCAAACAATTGTGTTGCTTGGAATTAAGGTTTTCAGCCGATAAGCGTAAGGGTTAAAATATGTGATTTTTTAAAACTTTCTCTAAATGTTGTGTTCTTAATTTGGCTTCTTTTTACAAGAAAAACATATGTTGATATTGCTCCTGAAGGGTACCCCTCATAAAACCTTTATTTTGGTTTTGAAGTTTTCTCAAGAACTAATGGACTGATTTCAATAATCTTCTCTTTCTGTGGAATGTCACAATGTCAATGATTGTTTTTTGATGATCAAAAATGTATTCTTTTTTTAATATTAATTTTGTTTACAAAACTCGATGTCTCAGAATGGGGTCGAAATTTAAATGTAAAATGTATATTTATAAGCACTTTATTTAGTACTTACCAAAAATATTTTTGAGACAAAATTTAAAATTTAAAATGATTTTCGAAAAAAAATAAGTTAATCTAGATTTTTTGAGAAATATAATGGCATTTAAATTTTTGAGAAAAACTTATTTTGCAGGTAAATTTTTAAATCTTAAAATATAGGAAATATTTTTAAACAGACTTTTTGGAAGAAATTAGCAAGTTCAAGCGACCCAGGCGTGCATTTTATTTCTTTCAAAATTGATTTTCTGTTGAATACAAAAGATCTTAAACAATTAAATAAATCTACTTTTGAAGTGAATTTGCTTTGGATGCTCTAGAACTGAGATTTAAACACGAATTTCAATAATATAAATGTCCCAAAAACACCAAAAGTGACACTTTTGTTAAACTAATGGCTAATTGAAAAACATAATAAACGTTTCATATTTATTGATATAAAAGCTTTGAATCTCTTGAGATTTGAAGTAAAAAGAGATTCTGAAACGTGTAATTTATGAGTGCCACACAAACGGTTCTTCCCAACTTATTTGTTTACCTTAATTTGTTTTAATTTAATTTTTTAGAGAAATTATGTACTTAAATGCACCTATATCCTTAAATTCAAGAACCAAGCATATTTCTCTCTATAATTTTTAGGTTTTGTTCACTCCTTTAAGGTCAAAATACGAGTAAGCAGATTGATAGCGATAGTAATAATAGACTCCCGAAAATTGAGTCCGAAAAAACTACGTCAATAAAAGCCCGAAAGTTCTTCATATCAGATCGTCTCTCTTGAATTTTTGTAGCGTTCTTCGCATTAATAGAAATGGAAACAAGAAAAGTATATTTTATTTTTCGAAAGAAAGCTACGTTTAAAAAAAATTACATTTCTGCGTGAAATGCACCAAAAACCGTCTAAACTATTGTGCTTAGCTCTTAAATATGACATATTTAGAAAACTGTTAGAATCTTGGAATGCTTTCATACGTAGGGTCATCCAAATTAAATACATAGTTAGACCATACCTTGCTGGACAACAGTGTTCGAAAATAATTTGATAACTAAAATTGTCACTTTAGGAATTGAAATATGTAAATGTAAGGTTAATATACACATTAGGTTATTTAAATTTTGTTAGCCTCCTTTACAAAACATTAAAGAACATTTTTAAGCGATGAGTAAAAACTCATCTAAGTGTGTGACCCCCCCCTGATTAAAAATAAGTCTGGATCCGCCCTTGATTTTGAATCCGACGTTAAATATGTGATCACATTTTAAAAATACCCGTTTTGAACATTATTCAATAAATTAGAAATGTTTAGATTCCGTTTTGCACTTTTCTGTTGAAAACCTGTTAAGATGGTTTACTGTTTTTTTAAAGATTAATTTGAGACACGTTTAATCCAAAAACTAATATAGATTTTCCGTAAATTGTATGAAGTACTATAAACTGAATATAGAAGAAAGGGATTATAGATTTGGAAAACCATCACGAATTTGATCAAACAAAAGCTAATTCATAAATTTAGACTTATTTCAAAATCCTGTAGATATTTCTGACAATGATTTCAAACTTATTTTTAAGACATATACAAACACATACAAAGTTCATCGCTTCTAAATGTTTTGTAGAATTGCCAAAAAATACTTTATACTCCTAATACTACAGTCTGTAAATACCATTATCATTTGACAATGTTTTCTTTTTTTTGAGTGGCTTTCTTTCTCCTACACCTACTTTGTTATGTTTGTCTCATAAAAGTCCAAGTCTAGACTTAACACATTTCCCATAGCCCACTTTTGGCGACGACCTACGACCTACGACGACACCATCCATTGGGTCTTATTGACTCCCATGCCACCCACAATAAAAAAAATGTAATTGACTTCAAGACTATCAGACTGTTCTAATAAACATATAAGTTTTCGCAACAAGCGGAGCCGCCTCAAACCACTAGTATCTACAATATCTAGCTAGACACAAACAAAAATTACAATTCTCTCACACCACCCAAAACCCGCCTTCTATATAATATATCCATGGAATACCTCGTAAAGGAAAGGTGCATGCGTGCGTGACTGTTCCACTAAATTGTCATTATTAGTACTTATAAAAGATGAACGTTTGCACTACAGCTGACAGTGGGGCTATTTATGTGAGAACCAATGACATATTGACTTTTCGATTGCAAAAATTATGTAGTAGGTACTGATAAGTATTTAAAATAAGTGATTAATTCGTTTTAAAGTTTGGGCTTGGAAATATTAGAAAGTGACAATATAAAGTTGTTTATAGGTTTTCTTATGATAATCTCTAAGAAAAATAACCACATCAAAATTAATTTCTGATCCCATATTGAGTATATTAGACCCCACTGTGCCTGATACCATGCCAAAAACAAACTTATAAGGAAAGGCGCAAGTTTCATGTTCATGATATTATACATTTTTGTGATGATAAAACCGATGCTATACCTCACCCTAATCACCGTCCAAATTGGAAATATACGTAACACCACTTTAGGTGGTAACACTAGTAGCTGTCGCGTCACTTTATTTCATCAGCTGGGCCCATCAAGAAAGACAAATGTCAAGTCGTCAACATTGACATTGGCATTGAGTTTTAAATGTATAACTGGTAAGGTGCGTCTACGACCGACGACGCGACGAGGCGATGCCGACCGACGTGCGTGTTCTGTAAATATTAAGACACGCATACCGTACATAACTTAAGCAGCATGAAGTAATGCGGACAAACATTTCCTTCCTTCTTTTTTTGGGGAAAACTTATTTTTTCCCTTTTTCGATTGTGTTAAGAAAATTTTCGCTCGATAAAAATTTAATGAGTCAATTCAATGACATTTAACCGATAAAAAGAAAAGGATCGGTTTTGGGAAGATAGGAATCTCGCATATGTACAGTTAATACAAATCTTTGAAAAATCTGGATCTTCTCGGGGGGTTTATATCAGGGTTCGTTTCCCTAAGGGGGCGTTGTAGATAAACAACCACCAATAATTTCAATTCGTACTTAAAATATATAGCCAGCTTATTCTATACAAGTGTTGTGTTGTATGGTATTTGAAAAATAAGAGGCATTAAGATAAATCTTGTGATTTTTGAAAGATTAATGACGGTTGGAATGTAATGGTTCGATTGTTTTATTCAATTAATTTATATACCTATAGTAGATTTTTTGTAGATAATCTAGTGTAATGCAATGAATTGGAGCATAATTAAAAATATAACATGTGTTGTATTTCTCAAAGAATTGTGTAATGATTTATCCGAATGTCGATTGATTTGATTTACTTAAAGAATAGATAGAACGTTGAACGTAAACTTTCAATTCTTTTTGTTTTTTACAAAATAATTTAAATATTAGAAGTTTATTTAGTACTTAATTTTTTTAAAATTGTTTTTATATTTAACTAACTTTTTTTGGATCAATTATTATTATAAGCTTTTATTGCCTCAATTTGATGATTACATTTATTTATTTGCAATTTTATTAACTAAACGCTTTAAAGCGTTAAGAGAAAAAAAGTATTGTTTGTTAAAATTAAAAAAAAATTACAATATTAAAACTATGCAATTATAAATCTAAAATTTGTATATTTAATTTGAAAATAAAATAGTTAGGTAAAATTGTAAACGTTAATAATGTTGGTTATTGCAGTCAAGCTCATTGTTTGTAGTCCGTAAGTAAGAATCGGTAGAATAGCAGAGTCGAAGATATATTTCATTGTGTCTTAACTTTGGTACAATTGTAAAATATGATTAAGGTTTACAGACTTGATTTCAGATTTTTGTTATGCGTCTGTAAATTTGTCTTTATTTTCTTGGCCCTAAAATTATTTCAGCTGTTTCAAATATATGTAATCTTCTACGTACTCAATTTTTGTCT
The DNA here is from genome assembly GCA_920104205.1 of Eupeodes latifasciatus. Lineage (NCBI taxonomy): Eukaryota > Metazoa > Arthropoda > Insecta > Diptera > Syrphidae > Eupeodes > Eupeodes latifasciatus. The sequence continues at coordinate 116,278,475 of OV049926.1, forward strand.
TCGTCCAACGTTATATCGTCTCTTGTGTTATTTTTCATGATTAGTTTTCGATTTGTTTATTTGAAGTCCATAATTTGTACACAAGGTAGTTAGTTCCGTCAACATGTCTTGAATGTGCAGGCCCGGATTAAAGAAAATGGGCGTCCTAAACCCCAAGCGAGCCAACCCAATAACCCGGGGCGCTAGGAGTCGACGCTCTCAGAGACGATGCGCCGAGGAGTTGACGCATCGAAAACCCAAGAAGCTATCCCCCAAGTGCTCCAACCCCCGATGAGATTAAGAATTTTTTATACACGGGGCTAATTTATTTATCAGGGGCTCTTTTTAACGTTTTTGAAAAATGAAATGTGTTCATTTTTCAATCGCAAATAAAAAATCGTAAACCCAAAAGCGTTAAACCCACATAACACAATTTGTAATTAATCCAAAAACCATGAACTCAAAACCGTCAGACCGTCAGACCATTTCTTTTTGATTATTCAAAACTCTAAAAATTAAAAGTAACACATTATGTAATAATTAGGATTTATTAGATTGAATGAGTAAGTATACATTATAAATAATAATTATTAACTAAACATTTTTTTTTCTCAATTTCACTTTTACAAAATCTTGAATCAAATCATTAAACTCAATCGATCTTAATAATTCGGATTCGATTGCTAAACGAGTTAAAGATGATAATCTTTCATCCAACATTGAAGATCGTACGTAACATATTTTTTATTCTTTTAAGGACTGAGAAAGATCTTTCTGCTTCACAATTAGCTATGTATTGTTACGAATATTCTAATATATAAACATTTGGAAAAACGTCAATCATTTGTTTTTCAACGATTCAGTTAAGTATTTTAAATGGCGAAATAAGTTCACTTTTTTCTTTTTGAACTTGAAAAGAAAACACTTGTGGCTGCAATTTCATCATTTGAATAAGCTGCTCTAGTTCGTAAGTTAATTCAATTTCTAAATCTTTATGATAAATTTCGACTAAATTGTTTGCTTTTATTTTAATTGTGGTTTAACGTTCTTGGGGTATATAGCTTTCGAGTTTGGATTTTGTGGGGTCAACTAATTTTGGTTTTTATTTTTGGGGTTTATTAGATTGTACAGTTTGAATACCGCGGTTTAAATTTCTTAATGGGGTGGGGCCCTCGTTTCCGCGGGGCCCGGGGCTGCAGTCCCCCCTAGCCTTCATATTAATCCGGGCTTGTGAATGTGTGTAGCTTTTGTAGAAATAAGAACTATATCGTCTGCAAATCTTAAATTCTTAAGATCTTGTCGACATATTCTTATTCCATATTTTGTCTTCCAGTTAGTTTTTTGAAAATGTCTTTCAGGACTGAACTAAATAAAGGTGTTGAAAGCGAATCGTCGACGATTCATTGTTTGTAAGTTGTTTGTTGCTGAGAACCTTTCTCTAAATCCAACTTGTTCTTTTGGTTGATTGTTATTAAGATCTTCTTTGATGGTCCTGCAAAGCGTTTTGGAGAAGAGTTTTAAATTGTCGAAATGTTACTTATGGGTCTATAGTTATTGATATCGTCCTTCTTTCCTTTTTTGTGTATTAATATTATCGTTGTTTCTTTCCATTGTTCAGGGATTTGTTTTGTTTGTATTATTTCGTTAAATATGTTTGTTAAAATGTTGGAAAGGGGTTTTTTCCCATAAATTAATATTTCTAATGATATTCCGTCATTTACGGTGCATTTGTCTTTCTTCAGATTGTCTATGGTCCTTTCAATAGTTGGATAGGGGTGTGTGTAGGTATTGAATCTATGTTGTCTTTTTTTTGTTCTTCTGTGATAATTTTGGTAGAGGTGAACAGTTTTTCAAAAAAATTATGCCATAAGTCCGAACGGGTTTTATTACTTGCTTGTGTAACATTTGTTCGTTCTAAATAGATTAGTCAGAATTCTTCAATATTAAGTCTTCTCTTTATTGTTTGATGTGCTCTTTCCATGTAAGCTTTGCATCCAAAGCCAATCCAAGGTATTTAGCGGTATTGGAGTATGGTACCTCTGTACTTTTCAGCAAAGGTTAATTATGCCTTGTATACAAGGAAACTTCCTTGTGGTACACCGGTTCCTATTTTTTTTTAGTTTCGAGTAATTTTGGTCGTATCGTACTTTAAAAAGTCGGGTTGCAACATAAGATTTTAGTGTTTCGTAATACCGCTTGGGCAGTACCTTTTTGTTTTGTACTATGGTCCTAAGTGCAAAATCTTCTCAAAGGCTTGAGCAACATCTAAGAATATAGCCAAGCATACTTGTTTTTCTTGATGTGTCTTTTCCACCACATATGTACGTAATTCGAAGTACTTGGTCTATCGTGGAATTTTTATTTCTACATCCAAACTGATGGTTCGGAAATAAATATTGAATAATGTCTATAAAAACATACTAAAGATCAATAGAATCCTTAATCCTTTTTTTTTTGAATATTTCAGATAATTAAATAGTAATTTTTATAATAAATTCGGAATTAAGGTATAGGTATTGTGTGATCTAAGACTATAGGGACTGGCTAGACCGACCAAAGTCGCGGTAAATTTTGGTCCAAAATGAACCGAATTTTCTTCTCTCGTGGCCAGTTTGTATGTTCACTACAAAGTTCACTGAAGTACAGAATAGTACATGTTTTGTGTTCATATTAAGAGTTTGAATTGCAGGACCTTCATCCAAAATAAAAATTACTTATGTTTTATGTAGCTACCACACAGGTAAGGTAACATTTAGGTAGGAGACATTTTTAAATGTTAAGTTTTTCAAATAGTCTTATTACAATGTTTCTCAGGTATCCTGTTTAAAAACCTTATAGTTTCGAAAGTTATCTAAAAAAATCCTTCTAAATTGTTTAAACATTTGTTTTTTATTTTTTGCTTTTCAAGCTTCAGGCACAATTCAATCCATCCAATAATCAGTTTGGTGCTATAGGTACAATCTTAATATCCAAGCACATTTTTGTAAAAAAAACAAAACTTTAAACATTATCAAAACACCTTCATCATAAATCAAAAACTTCGAGGCAGCATAAAAGCAATCAACCGCCACACCGCTGACATTTAACGCTACACACAGAAACATTCCACGCTCACAAAATTCCCTCAACGACCAAACCAGCATCTATCCATATATTGTAGTGGTAGTAAGTCGTATAAAAAACGAATTTTATTTAACCGCTTGTCAAAAAGTTCAACTTTTGTTCCCGCCGCCGCCTGGCCGCCGCCGGCCGCCGCCGTTCGTCTGGAGCATTCACAGTGGCAACCAGCTATATTTTGCCATTGTCAAATAAATTCGCTTGTACATAAAGGTCGAGCCATATAGTATAACCCCGGCAAACCGGCAGTGTGCCAAACTCCTGCTGGATAAAAGACGCCACAATAAGAAGGATGGCACGTCTCCATCGTGCCGCAGCCGAAATCTTATCCCATTCAGTTCCCTGCAATCCTATAATATTTGAAACAAATACAAAAAATAAGTCGTATTTTTCGTTTTATTGGGGACTTTCTTCTAAGTTCGATGATGTTGCGAGTGGACCCCAAAGACCGTATGGACAAAATAAATATGTATGGAGACGTGTATTGTATTGTATACCCTTTTTAAGTTTTGTCAGGACTTTAAATTTTATTAATCGTTAAGCCTTTCTTGTTGTATTATTTTTCAATTTGCGACATTTTATGATTTTTATTAGAAGATACGAGTATGTATAATACAAAAATAAGGCGAACCGAGTGAGAGGAATGACTTTTTAAGTTGTTAACCTTGCCAAAATTCTTTTCAAACTTAAAGATACAAAATTCGTTCTTTTTGTTGTTGGATCAAATAATGTACATAAAGATATTTATGTAAACACAAAGCTACGCATTGACTGACTGACTGGAATGTCTGGGGGTAAAAATGTGACGATGACGATTAAGTGACCTACCAAAGACGCGACGCCCTTTCACGAAATATTGCATGAAGAGCAATTAACATATGTTGCGTGTTCTTGGGTGTCATGTCATTCAATCATTACTTTATTTAAATGATACTCGTATCATCTAGAAAATATAACTACAAATAGAAACGAAATGAATTGAAAATAATTGGATTTTGATTGATATCTTTTTTCAAAAACTATGAACTCACACGAAAGTAAGTAGATGGAAATTATAGACAGAACAGTGCACTGTGAAATTATTGGGAAACATTGATTCAGATTTTTAATGTTACAGGTTTTTTTTTCTTAGGAACCGAGCCCTTTCTAATGGCACTATGCCTTGCAAATGTGTTTTAATTGAAGCAAGTGGACATGGAAACACGTGCTACATATGTTATTAAATTGTTTGTTAAGCGTGTGTTTTTGGCGAATAAGACTAATAACAAACAAATATTGTGCATTTCGTCGTTCCAAACACGAAGTTACTTAAAAATAGTAGCCCATTATAATACAAATTTCTTACAAATACTGATTAACTTTAACACAAATATGCCACTTCGTCTTTTCAATGAAAGTTTTGTATCAAGACTCGCTGAACTCATCACTCATTCATTTCATTGTATTAAATTCTAAAGTTTCAGCAGAAAACTTGTTGCTTTTAAGGTGTTTACTTAAATGACTTATAATTTTTAATATTAAGAAAATATTTGTGTAGAGTGTAATTGCAACGAAATTAAAAAATAAATTTTTGAACCAGAAGAACGAGGCCAACACGAATCTAAGTTATATAAGAGACCGACACCAGACCGATATTGTTGATTGGAAATATTGTTGAACACTGAAAATAATAATAAATAATTTCACGTTTTGTCAATCTTAACACTTAACAATAAAAAGTCGTTTAACATGGCTCTGTAACGCCAACTGTTGACCAAAACGTTATTCTCAGCCATACGTATATATCCGAAGAAAAATGTCTCAATGATCCCAAAACTCCACAATCCGCACCAAATTGTCAATTTCTGTGCATTTCTCATTGACAATAACGAGCTCCAGATAACTTTGCTTTCCAACGTAGCCATCGAAACAACATACCAATTTCATGAAGTTTTTCATTTAATAGTGGCATTTATTTGTATAGGCAAGAATTTAGCTTTATTTTAAAAATAAGGGTTTACCATCATTTTTGAAGAATTATTTCGGGCAAGTGAGCACCGTGGCTGATTCGAAAAAATTTCAGTCCAGAGGCCTTATTTGAGTAAATGTTAATGTTTAAATGTATTTATTTCATTAATGGATATTTATCTTATAATTACTTTTAACAATATTTTATATATTTAATAAAAATTATAAATTTTCAAAACATTCATTTAAAATCGTTTCTATCCATTTAAAGGTCGACTTCACAATTAATAAAGTTAAATAGAGTTAACAAACATAGAATTTCTCTACTGCCTTCCAAAGATTTGAGATGAATTATTGCGTACCTTGATTTATAAGAAGGTAAACCTTCAGGCCAATTTAAGTTTCTCAATGCAAATCTTGTGTTTTCGATCCTATTAGAAGAATTTGTATAAAGGAGAGACTATACAACACAACAATATTCTAGTATATGTATAATTAAAGAAATGCCAATAGCTTTTAAGGTATAAGTATCCTTAAAAACTAGATTCGTTTTTAACATTCTCTAAGTTCTTAAGCCTTTTATTCAACCAAGACGCTCTCTTTCAAACTGTTACGACAAACTTTTGAATACCCTTAAATAAATAACTTTTAAAAACCGAAAACATTTGATCTAGAGACTGATCGGCTACGACCAATTCCCAATTTAAAGAATAGTTGCTTAGTGAAATGAAATCGGCCTTCTTGTATTTGAAAGAATAATTACTGTTATCAATACTAACGTTATGAAAATCGTAAGATTCAAGTAAAACAAGAATAGTTTTTTGATGAATTTGTTTTTGATGAATTGAAATTTTGATTCCAAAACTATAAAATTAGTATCACTCAAAATGAAAACAAGATCAAAAAATCTAATTTAAACTATTTTTGACATAGTTAATTTGAATTAACCATTGCGAGTTAAAATTGTCAACCAATTCAATTTCCACATCCTTAGTAACACCAAATTTTATAAGCAATTGCTCATCCTCTTGATAACGCCAGTCAATGTCACCAAGATAAAAATCGCCAAAAATACAAGTGTATTGATTGGATGACAAATTCTTGAGTTAATTATTTACATTTGAAACCATTTCGAAATACAAAAACAAATGCTACTCCTAGGGATTTTTATAATTAACTCTAAATATGTATTCAAATTTATTTAAACTATCGTTGGCATTATTCGAATAAACATGAAATCATAATGGTTCAAAATTAACTAAAATCGATTCAAAATTTAATGGTTTACTATTAAATGAACTACGAACTGCAATTAATATCCCTCATCCTCTAACCATTCCAGACTCAATAGAAGGATGACATCTTGTTTCAACTAGGTTTCTGTCGGAATTATTGCTTCATAGTTGCGTGCAATTGATGTAATAAAAACATCATTTGTTTTAATGCGTAACCCGCCAGCATTTTAATAAAATACCTTCAGTTGTAAAGGATGTAGGGAATAAATTGGAGCACATGTCAAATTTCCGAGGTTTGGGTTAAATCATTTTTTTTTTTTTTTTTATTTTTGGCGTTAAACGAAATTTTTGATTCGTACTCTTTTTTAATTTTGACCATTTTTTGGAGCAACTGGAACCGTATGTCAACAATAACACAAGACTTCAATCGTTTTAGCCTTATCTGCGTAGACAAGTGATGATGATATTGGAGGCCACGCCACAACCCCGCAATACGAGTTAATGGGCTTACCAAATTTTTTCTGTATGACATGTAGCACCGGACGGGCGCCTTGCTGCGTCTCAATAATGAGTTGTGGATTATGATCCCTCCAAATAAGAAAATTTTGCTTAATGAGGTTCCCGAAAAACTAAAAATGAGTTTCATCGCTAAACTAAATTTTCTTGTGGAAATCCAGATCAGTAGTCATCTCGTTTTGGGCCCATTCACCGAACGTGCAACACGCTTGATGGTCGTTCGGTGTTAATTCTTGTCCCTAAAATCTTCCCTAAAGTGGATGGGCATGGGCAAACTCCCATTATTGTGCTTGAAGGTGGATTTGCCCATTCGGTTCTTCTTCGGATGAGAATTATCAACTAGAGTAAATATTTGAGCGAAACCGATCCCTAGTTGCTCGAATTATCGACTCTGCGAGGCTATTATGTCGACCGAATATTGGACTCAGTGCACGATGCGTCGCGCAAACCAAAGTATAAATCAAGTTTCTGGCTGTCAAAAAGACTCCAAGAAACACCGTTACTTAATAATTTTTATTTTGATACTTATCCGACAAATTTGCACTTTCAATTGTTATACTTAAGCAAAAAGTTAATGTTTCCAGTGCGTGCTCATCATATATCATTTTCAAACACCTAAGAACAAAAAGCGAAAGAAAAAATGCAAAAATATTAACATTATTCATGCTGCTGCCATATTTGTACCTTAATTTCTAAACTTCTCATCTTCTTCGTCTAGTTTTAGTAGATACACATCTCAAAGGTGTTATTCTTTTATTTTATATAAAATATGTACCTTTGCTTTGTATAATATTATACATTCATTATGTGTTATGTAATTGTGCACTTTTGTTCGAAAAGATATGCTCCTCTACTATATGTGTTATAAGCAAAACTAGCTATTTAGAAATATAATCGTCTAACCTTGACTAACTTACTCAACATTACCATTTATTTTCCATAGACTTTTTGCACTACATATTTACACATTACATATTTATACACATTATTATATAACAAACAAACACGAAGTAGTCATAATAAAACCATTATGTCAGGTAAGAATTTCCATTAGAACCCTAAATAGTAGAATTGTTAAATAAAAAAAAATATTCATGTAATCTACCTTATCCGTTTGGTTAATTAAAAACCTCGTTCAGTTTTAAAACGGAAACGGAAATATAGTTTATAAAAGAAATGTGTATTAAATAATTAACTATAAAGGCAATTTGAATTCTAAACATGAAACGAATGTAGCAAATTACGAAAGAAAGAGACCAACTTTAGAAACAAATGTGTATATAATATTTGTTTAGTTTAAATTCATATTTGGACGAATGCTGATTACCTTAAGTAAGGGTATATAATATAGAGGGTGTCTCAAAACGGAAGATTTGATATTTCACAAATGATGGAATTTCTTTGATCAAAGTTGAAAATACTTTAAGTATAAGAAGATATAGATATTGCCATTTATTTTGAAAATATATCATAATACTTACGACATCATCATTAACGCTGCCACTCTCTTTAGATTTCTTCATAATTTTATGGATTTTACCGCAGTAATCACATAGTTCAAGAAAAGTGTCTTAGTTTGAATAAACACTTGTGAAAGTTTTAATAATTTAAACCCGTTGTTCGAATGTTAAGCGATTCATTAATGTAAGTGGCAAACATTTAACTAATATTATGACAAATCAAATGAAATTTGATTTTGACGAGTGTCAAATGCCAGCGCTACCAACTTGAAATCACGAAATGAACAACCCTATAAACCAGAACGGAGTTCCTTGGTTATGTTATTCGCCTATGTACCCAGCTTTGACAAAGCATTCGAATCCACAATAACCGATAATTGTGCGTGTTTATACTTACCCATAAGGCTAAAAATTAGCAACATCAACGATGTTCCAAGTTTGGAAAACAGAGTGCAAATTTTGAAAACAAATTTGAAGGACTTATCTATAAGCGATTTGCCAAAGTTTACTTAAAGTCAAATATTCTTTATTAAAACACCAGTTTATTTGATAAAGAGTTTTCCAATAAGGACTTGACTTTTTCTTAAATGAAACGCAAGCCATTTGATATATTTCAAAAACTTTATTAAAGGCTTGAAATACAATCAAAAAATGTATAAATGGAAATCGAGCATATTTGCAGCGGTCTATTCGTTGGACCTAATTTTCAATTACTTCGCCAAACGAAATGGCTGCTATTTCGCCTTCAATATTAGCTGTGAGATCTTCTAACATCGTCATTGGCTTGTTGGCATAAACCAATGACTTAACTTATCCCCAAAGAAAATAGTTTAGAGGTGTTGAATCGTGCAAACGAGCCTTCCAATACTTCTTACTTACTCTTAAATAAATCGATTACATGTTGTGGTGTTTGGCTTATTGAAACCACATGCCGACGAAGTTCATATCTTTCAATTCGGGCCAAAAAAAATCGGTAATCATGCCGCTTAACTCTGGATATTGACAGTAACGTGACGATAGTAAAAAAAAATATAGAAGATTAACTCCGCCGGAATGCAAAACGCACCATACTGTTAGTTTTTGTGGATAAAGTGGTAATTTATGAAGCAAATGTGGATTTTCACACAAACAATAATGCATATTTTCCTTACTGACGAACTCATTGCGCCAAAAATGAACCACTTTACCGACTCCGAGTCCGAATTTCAATAGAAAATTTTATAATTTGCAGATGTCGCTCGGTCGTGCTCTTTACCATGATGAAAATGTTAAGTTTATTGAATGAATTGACAATGATTAGTGAAAGAGTGTGTTCAAAAATGTAATTCAAACTTATCAAGTCCCAATTGTAAAACCCAAAATAGATCGATCTCTCTTCGTAAAAATTTAGGGTCATACTGTTGTAATCGGATATCGCGATCAAAAACTTACAAATTGCTTTAGCCAAAGGTTTGCATTAAATACAAATCTGATTATTTTTAAACGTTCAATGTCAGGCCAGATTTGAAATACCTAACTCCAAGTTGAAGGAAGCTAGCTTATTATCCATAATTAAATAGTTCATTATCTTATATTAAGTACAGACTGGTTTGGGTTTTTTTTTAAGTTAATTGATATCTTCTGAACTTCTGAACTCTGGTAATATTTACTAGTACTTTGCTGATACGTGCGGAAGTCTAAGATTCTCCGAGTTCACTTCAATACTTTGACCTGGGAGAAGAGTTATGGAAGTTCACTTAGAAACAACTTACAAGGCTTAGCCCATAATTTTCCCAATATCTTCATCTTTAATTCAGATTTATCCATGACTCGCAATTAAATAAACAAAAAATAAACCAAAGAAAACAATTAAAAACCCAAAACCAAACAAATCTTACCATGAAAACAAAAGCCGCCAACGAAGACCGAAGATGACTACTCCGAATTCGAAAACGAATAAGAATACGACTACAAACGCGACGACCGACGTACAAATATAAATATTTGTTCGCACTCTTCTCAAATCCAATTAAGATTTGTTCAATATTTATCCAAGCATCAATTTTTCGAATCAAATGAAAGAATGTTATAAAAGATACTTTAAGGTGGAAAACAAAACCAACTGCTAGTAAAAGCACGTTCCCTCATGAGGTACACAAAAATCAGTTTTTCTTGTTTTCTTTTCTTTTCTTTTCTTTTCTTTTCTTTTCTTTTCTGTTGTTATTGTATTTAACTATGAGCCTGGAAAATGTATGTACTCGTATCTGCGTGGTTTCGAATGCAATGTTGCATTTAGATTTGGAGGCACACACTAGATGTTCAATGAATTGAGATAAATTACAAGGAGGTAATGTGGAATGATTATTGAAATGAGGCAGACGATAAATGGATTCGCGGATGTGCGAGAACATGCGGTATATAGCATAGACAGGGTAAATCACACAATTATTGGAGTTTTATGTTTGTAGAATTAGATATATTTTACATTGCGAACATATGTATGTTTCAAAATGAATCTTTAATAATTTGTTTGGATGTTTGAATTAATTTAAGATCTTATGCGAAATGATTTCATAATTTCAAAAAAATTGGTCATGGTTTTAAAATGCTACTACAAGTAAATAATGGTTGAAATTTAATAGGGTATCTTTTAAGATCCATGAGAAGTTTAACGACTGAACAACGCTTCCAAGTTGTTTCAATTTACTTTTTTTAAAATCTGTTCGCGAAGCTTATAGAGCAAAGCACTTCGTCCATTTAACGATACTTTTGGAGACATGTATGTACATATATCTGATTTCTGATTTATTGACTTTTTCTATAAGATCCGCAGTCTGGGTTTTGTATTTGAATAATTTAAAACGAATAATTTAGAGAAATTCAAACTAGAGCTCTGTTTCACCAAACGCTTTTTACTTTGTAACTTTGTAACTTTGCAGTTTTGCTTTGCAAATTCTCTTACCAAACTCAAATTTGCATAGTGTGGAGTCTTTTCTGAAAAGCGAACAATTTTGTTTGCAAAGTAATAATTCTTCTTTTTGTTTTCCCATCCCGTCTATCCATTTGTATTGCTTAAAACTTGAACAAAATTTATATATAAATTTTACTGAATATTAAAAATTAGTTTGAAGCCAATAACTTCAATTTTTAAGAAGATACTTAGGTCGAAACCCAATTTTTACCAAGTTTTAGTAAAGTTGTTTTTTAGGTTTTTATTTTTTGTAAAAAAAACCGTCAAATTGATTTTTCTCAACATTTTATCAGATGTCAAAAACGTTGCATAAATTATTTTGGAGATATAATTGTTTTTTGTTTGTAAAACACTCGAGGTGAGAACTATTTTTTTCTAAATTTTGTTTATTGATAAAAAACCGTTAGTTGATTTTCTCTTTAAAACTTTATTAGTCTAGTATCACGTCACAAAATATATTTTAAATTTAAATTAGGTGGCTCAACAGTCCATTGAGAACTAGGGCCTAGTGACTTACAACTCTCAACCATTCCTGTGTGCTAGTAAAGTTGTCAGAGATGATAAAATTTAATTCAAGTCACTGGTTCGTGCGATATTTTGGGTTAACCAAAGTTTTCACTTTTTTTTTTTTAATTGCTATAGTAAAAAAAACTACCCACTAATTTTTTGGAGAGTCCTTTCCGCATCTTTCTGCATTATTGTTTCTACTAGTCCTTGGGAGATGGACGACGAAAAAAGCTTTCCGAACATACGCACACACGCACGTACAGATATTTCTCTAAAAAACCTTAATTTAGACTCTAGAGACCTTCAAACGTCGAGAAATGTCAACAATTTGAATTTGACAATTCGGAATGATTACAATATTTTCCTATGGGAAGTTAATACATTAAAAATAAGTTCTGTCGAAATATCAGGGATGTATGTTTGACACTACTTTACGATCACGGCCATCAAGTGTTAAACTTACCCACATCTAAGAATGAAAACCTTGAAAACTGCTTTCGATACTCAAATAAAATCTCAAATCTCTATCCGCAGCAGAGGATTTGCGTTTTATCGGAAGTGATTCTACTGCGGATGTTGTATTTGCTTTTCATATGCATTTCTACTGTTCTATGGACGGCTTTTCTAAAAAAACACGGATATTGACTATTTGGTGAGGTCCTTATTTCTTTCGAAATGCAGAAGAAGCTGCCGTTACGCTACAGAAATTAATCAGCTTTTCATCGACGACATTTCGTTTTTACAAGATGTCACAGCTTGTAATACAGCGCTCTTATTCATGGATTTATTTCAAATTCAATTATTGGGTGACAACTTTATTTCCAGGCGTTAGTTAGTTAATCTCGATTAATTTTTATAGAGCTATGATAAGTCATTGGCATTGGAAGGCATTATTAAAACCACCATTGACGAATTGCGGCCAGATTTGTTGCGGATCAAACGGACTATGTAACTGGTAGCCGCGGTGAATTTTGGAACAACATTTTTGTCTTGTACTACGCTTTAAAGTTCGAAAGCTCTTAAAAAAATAGCCGTTATATACGAAATTAATTGTATAAAAAGTAATAATTTTTGAAATAAATCTACTACTTCAATCTAATCTAATAAAGTCTAATATTGGACCTAAATTAATGTAACCTAGAAATAAATATGGTGAGGAGTTTGCAAACAAAAGATCTTACATATACATACATTTATATGTACATATGTTCAAGCATTTTCATACCATCAAACATGTTTTTTCATTACCACTATTGTTCTCCTTTTTCCTTCCTCTTTTTCTTAATTTTTCACCCTAAATTTTGTTTTTTCAGTTTTTTTTTTGTTGTTGTTATTCTCTTTTCGTTAAAAAAGAAAAATCACTGCAACGTGTGTTTTTTTTTTTAGCCGCAGGATATTCTTGTCAAGTTCCATGCCAACTATCAAAATCTCGAGAGCCTATGCGGCTATGTGTCGTATGTGGTTCTTGTTTGACTTTGACTATGTATTCGAAACTTTTTTTTACTTTTTTCACTAACGATAAGGAGAATGTCAAGGATAAGTATCTAGTTGTTAAAGAGTGAAAAACAGAAATCAAGATATTGGTCTCATTTCTCTACCGTGGTAAACTTACATATATAAATTGTTCTGCAATCAAGATGTTTTAATTTTCTTGTCAGCTAGAAACTTTGATCAATTTTATAACAAAAAAAAAATAGGATTAAGAATGAAACAAAGAAATAGGTCGAATGTGTGATTATTTTTCTATATTATTGTTCTCGTTTTTTGGAAAATATGTATAACACATACAAAAGGGCTTACAATTAGAAATTTGAACTGAGCTCATAAATGAAAGGTTTAAAGGAGTTTCAAATTATAGTAAATAAAAATCTATAAAAAGGATTATCGACAAAAATGTTTTTTAAACTTATTGCACTACCCAGTAGAAAAGGAAAGTGTGTAAATATGTTTATGTAGTAAAAACCTGTTTGTCAAAAAAAATTGTTTATTAAAAATTAATAATGAATCATGTGAAATATTTAATTTTTCACGTTTAAGGGCGAATTTGACTGGAAATGAAAATTTATCACGAACAGTGAGTATACGCCTAGTGAACTTCTTAATTGTTATCCATTTTAAATATAATTGAATATAGTTGAGAAATGTGTTATCTTGATTGCAGCGTTACTTGTATGATTTGTGAATAAATAAAAACAATACGAACACTCCACGACATACAAACATTTTTCAAGGTACTTTCAATACTTTTCTTAATATTGATACTTCCTTCAGATGTTTATAGAAGAATTCCAGAAAAAAATTTGAAAAAACATATTTAAAAATGTTTGTGGATATTCAGTTGACGAGGAGTTAACGTTATAAATGTTGATTTAAATAAATGCAAAACAAACATTTTTTTTAAACAATGAGTCGGGCCAGGAAAATCGATAAAGGACTACAATTATCGATGGGCATAAAAACTCCAGAATTTCTAAAAAATGCACATTTAAAATAGGAAGATAATAATTAACCGCCAGTTAAAGATACTGGAGAAATCCGGTCTGGAAGTGCGTCCTACATAGATTTTATGTAATGGAGCTATATTTTACCTCTTTCTACTTAATACCCTGAGTATAATTTCTTAATATTAATTTTTAACTTGCGACATATATTTTCTCAAGAACTAATAAATCGTGTGGTACCCGTGGCATGATGGTTAGTGCGTTGGACTGTCATGCCAGAGGTCTTGGGTTCGATCCCTGCCTATGCCATCTAAAAAAGTTTTTGTCACGGGTACTGCCTCTTGCGAGGAATAGACAAATTCTCCAAGAGTAATTCTTGTCATGAAAAGTGCTTTCTCAAATGAGCCGTTCGGATTCGGCGTAAAATTGTAGGTCCTCTCCATCCCTGACAACAGTACTCGCACACAGGAATGGTTGAGAGTTGTAAGTCACTAGGCCCTATTTCTCTACGGACTGTTGCGCCACCCAATTTATTTATTATTTTAATAAACCGATTTCAATATTTTTTTTGTACAAGCTCTCATACTGTCAAAAATGTCAACATTTTTAACTTCCCATAGGAAGTTATTGTAATCGGTCCGATTTGTCAAATTGAAAATGTTGACATTTCTCGACGTTTCAACGTAAATAGAAACTAAATAAACGATTTTTAGAGAGATGTCTGTGTTTGCGTATGTATGCACGTACGTTCGTACGTTCAGGAAGCTTTTTTTGTCGTCCTTATTTCAAGAACCAGAAGAAAACTTGAAAAAAATTTTGTTATACAACGGTTTTTATAAATTCTAAAAATAAAAATTGTCACCTCGAAAATTTTACGAACAAGAAAATATTTCATCTCTAAAATAATTGTATGCAATGAAGAATAGCGTTTTTGACATCTGGTTAAATTTTGAGAAAAATGGAATCGGCAGCTTTTTTACAAAAAATAAAATCCCAAAAAATTACTAAAACTTGGTAAAAATTGATTTCGACTCAAATTTATTTTTAAAGTTTAAGTATATTGGTTTCAAACTAATTTCATCTTATAGAAAGTGCTGTTTTCGACATTTAGTACAATGTTGAGAAAAATCAGTCAGTCATTTTTTTCATAAAAATAAAAGTCTACAAAAAATAGTAAGCAAAATTGGTGAAAATTGATATTCGATTCTCGATTTCTCGTAAATAAATGAAGGTATTGAATTCAAAGTGATTTCATTCTGTGCTAAATTTTATTAGAAAAATCCAATGCGTATTTTTTATATAAAAAACAAAAATCTTTCAAGAAATGCTCCTAAAATTGGATTTTGATTTAAAATATCGTCAACAAAAATAGATTTTGAAATCAAACTATTTCATTATATGCAAAATATTGTTGTTAATTTTTTAATAAAATTCAACTGACAAACTTTTTTAGAAGACAAATCGACAGACGGGATGGGAAGTTATCGTGTGGGTCGCATTCCAGAATCTCTTTATTTTTGGATTTAAAAAAATATAATTTGTTGCTTTTCAAAATTCGGTATCTCAAAATTGCGTCATCAATACTTTACAAAAATCAAAATGAACATATATTAATAACAACTTTTAAAACTGCACGTATTTTATTTGAAATTTTTGCAGCTAAAAACTTATTTTTTAAACTGCATTATTTACAATCTAACTATAGTCAAAAAAAACTTTATCTGAATCCGGAATTGCCAAAAAATTGTATAAAAATTTGTTCAATAGTCAAAACCAATACAAAGTCATGGTTTATATGTAAATTCTGTAGGGTATAGGTATTTGTTTTTATTGCTTATTGAATAGATTGACTCTTGTCGGAAAAAAAGCTCTAAAAACAATAATGCTTGATCTGTATCCGGTGGTGGGGTGACGATGGCGTAGCGCAAACAATACTATTCATCACAAATCTCACATTCCATCGTTTTATTGTGCGTGGTTGTACAACAGGAAATCCCTAGATTTACATCTATTCTGGTGTAAAAGGGAACCCTTAGTAGACTTAGTTATGAATGAAAAATGTCGGAAGATTTACGAGCGATATGCTTTGAGAAAGGACGTTTATAAAATGAGAAAAAAAGAACACTCATAGTTGTCTTCTACATAGCGACAAAAATGATAACATATATTTTTTACGAGTTTTCCATTATACCGAACCATATACGGGTATACGAGTACTTGATGTCGTCAGTTTTCATGTTAAAGTAGCAATATTATGCTGATGTTGAATTATTATCCTGCGAACATTTATGTCTAGTTGGTGTTCTGGTGTTTAATGAAAAATATATACATTTTTTTCATTTTGCTCCTTGTTCATGCAACATTTCCATTATCCGTTAAATTGTTGGAAGGAATGTAAAGCTCCTTCTTTCATCTTGCGTGTTTTTTTTAGTTCTTGTTCTTCTTTTTCAAGTTAGATGAATTGAAAAACCCTGTTGAATAACACTACTATTTGGGAATAAACACTCACTGACACGATAGCACTAAAGGTTTCAATGAAGGGTTGAATGGAATTTGTTTAAAAGTTTTTCCAAACAATTTGTATAAGAACTAACTTTGGTGTATAGCCTAAGTGCAGTTTTCTTTGAGAATCCTTTTAAAATGGATGGCAACAATAAAGATTGCAGGCAAAGAGAGCTCTAAGTACTATAATGTAACAAAACTTTGTTTGGGCACATTGTTGCAGACGACCCTTAATCAGGTGAACTCCTGGGAGAGTCATCTCATGATGTAAGAAACTTTGTTATTGTATAGATAGGTCGTTAACGATGTTCCTTTTAAAGCTATGTTCTCAAATAAATGCAACTTCATTTGAAGAAAAAGCCTATTCATATTTTCAAAAAAAAAAAAAAAACTATTGTATCTGTGTTTCTAGTCGCTCCTGGGAAGGCGTAATAAAAGGTCTATACACCTTGTCGCAAAATGGTGAAAAATAAACGACCAGTAAGTTCTATAAAGTTTCTTTCAAGCTGAGAAACTAGGTACAAAAATAAAGCTCAGGAAGTAAAAAACTTTCTTTTTATGTTCAGACGGTTAAGACAGATATTTTTGGTTTAGTAAGGTGTTCGAATGAATAAAAACAGTCAGTTTCTTTGCATTGGAAACTGATTTCTTTTACTTTATTTTAAAGTAATAAACTTTAGAATTAAAGAATTTGCTGACCTTTTGGTGTGTAACTGTGCAAAATAATTTGTTTAAACTTTAAATTTACATAAATAATTTGTTAACAATCTGAATTATATTAAATGACGCAAATATGATGCTATAATAAATTAAATTTGTTACTAATAGTTTACACTTAAACACAATTAAATCATTTTCGTGAAAAAGATTACTTTTACGACAAAATCCATATTTTCCAAATGTACTACATACCTTCATACATACATGCATTTAGTTTTTTTTACTGTTGAAGTTGTCTTAAGTATATCATGTAGATACGGTTTGAATATTAGATACTATTGTCAAAACGGTCCTAGTTTAAGATACCTTTGGAGAAATTACTTTCTTAACTTTCGCATTGGATCTGGAAGTTATTGTGAACGGTCGAACTTATCGAACTGAAAATATTGACTTCAATCGAAGTTTCAAGGTTCCTTGAACCTAAATCCAGTTAGTCTTACCCCAATTATAAACCAATTATGCTTTCAAATTCTTTCAAGTTTTGTATATGGATTATGATGGCATACTGAAATGAATTCAAATACATAATAAAATTACTTATGACCAATTTCTTGAAAAAGTTCTAACATCATTTTAAAACTCAATCTAATATTTTTCGGTATATCTTTGAAACTTAATTTTGAAGATATTTAGAACTCGAGGATTTCTTGACTTCCAATTATTTCGTTAGAGCTCGATATTTATTTCATTTTCGAGTTGTAAGGTTTTTATTTTTGTTTTAAATAACTTATGTTGCCACGTGCTTCTTATTTCTTTGAGCGTGACAAAAGGAATTTCACGTTTGTCGTTCATATCAACAAATTGTAGTAGAAGTCATTGTTACACTAAAATAAGGTGAGCCACCAACAGAAGCAACCATGTGACAAATATCGCTTATACCAATCATGTGAAAAGTTTTTTAAAAACTGCTACTAAAAAGGCTCGTAGTACCCGTAGCGTGATGGTTAGTGCGTTGGACTGTCATGCAAGGGGTCTTGGGTTCAATCCCTGCCTGTGCCACCTAACTTTCACGGGTACTGCCTCTTGCGAGGAATTGACAAATCCTCCAAGGGTAATTCTTGTCATGAAAAGTGCTTTCTCAATTTAGCCGTTCGGATTCGGCATATAAACTGTAGGTCCCTATCTCTGACAACATTACTCGCACACAGGGATGGTTGAGAGTTGTAAGTCACTAGGCCCTGGTCCTTCATGGACTGTTGGGCCACCTTATTTATTTTTTTATTTACTAAAAAAGCTCAGCAGAATAGTTGAAGAAAGAAGACTAATTCCGAACCAGTAGTAGGTTTTTAGAAAAAAAAATCCAGAATAGACCAAGTATATCGAATAACGGATGTGTTAGGAAATACATTTGAAGACCAACAAGTATATTCGGCTATGTTCTTAGATGTTGCTCAAGCCTTTGACAAGGTTTGGCACATAAAAGTCGAGTGGAAACTGCATAGGGCCTCCCCAGGCAGTTGTACGACATACTGAAATCTTATGTTACGAACCGACTTTTTAGAGTAGGTACATTACCACCAACATTTCTTAGAACTAAAGAAAATAAAAGCCGGTGTACCACAAGGAATCGTCCTAGGACCAACCTTGTATCTTTTAAATACAAGGGATATTCCAGTGGATATCAACGCTATCACGGACAACTTTGCTGATGAAACGGCTAAAAAAATTGCAAAATGATTTCGATACATTTTACAAACAAAAATGCATATAATGTTCCAATTTCTATAAACAGTAAAGCCAAAAGCCTTGAAATAACTTTGGATGCAAACCTTAAATGGAAAGAGCAAATAAAAAGAAAAAAAGAGCGTAGTTCAGAAGCGCAAAAAACTTACTGGTTAATAGGGAAGAACTCAAACCTATCTATCTAAAACAAACTAATGTTCTATAAGCAAGTACTGCAACCCGTTTGAACTTATTTCATCCAACTATGGAACTGTACAGAGAAAACAAATGCTGAACGCATCCAAAAATTCCAGAACAAAGTCCTTCGTGAAATAATAAATACTCCTTGGTATATATGAAATAGCGATTTACATCAAGTAGTGATCTTCAAATTGAAATGGTTGAAAAAAGTAGTTAAAAAACACACTGTATCACATAATCAGTGACTGCAAATTCATACCAACTCCGAAATGGAGACCGTTTTAAATGTACGAGCTGACGGTCTAAAACTCTAAAAGCTTTGGGAAAAATTAGAACCATGACATTCTACTCAAGTGAATATTAAATTAAGAAAGAAACACCTTTTAAGGCACATTTATACATAGTGCGGCAATAGTTCCACCCTAATCGGTACCGATTCTTACCGAGTGTATTTTGAAGATTTTCATCTGATAGAAACAAAAAATTAACTGATTTAACACATCCAATATTTCGACAGGAGACAGTTTAAGCTTATTTTGTAGTTACAATTTGGCTTATAAGAAAGGGAAGTTTTGAGTTGTAAGTATGGGAATGAACTTGACTTTGGTGGGTTAAAACCCTCATATAAGCTTATTCTTAATGTTTTTAAACAGTAATATTGAAGTTAAAGTCAAAAATATAGATTCTGAAGGTTTCAATTTTGCAAAATAATATTGTTGACAAATAAATAAATCGAAATCTGTAAAAATTTCTTCTAACTCGAACTTATTATGACATACCGTGAAACTTCAACATTAGCATTTTAAATTTAGAAAATACAGTCAAATTCCTCTAAGTTGAACTTTCACGGGATGTCATAATTAGTTCGAGTTAGAGGAAAGTTCTACAGATTTCGATTTAGAGAGGTTATTATTTTCTTTTTATTGAATATACGAAAGATAACAATCAATAAATAAATAAACAACACTTTTTACTTCTATGGTTACTGTAATTTGTTATTGTCTCAACAAAATTATTTAAAAAACTTAGTACTTTTTGATTGATCATATTGGCTTAAATATTCAGTGGTTAAAATTGTACTCTATTTTAAAAAGAATACTTTGAAAGCTCATTTGTTACATCTTCCGTTAAATCAATCGCTGCTGTTTGCAATATTTTAATTGCATCGAATTAAACATAATCCCTCCATTTAACACCCGCAATATTGTAATCCCGTTTCATCGACATTAAAAATGTCGTCCGGTTTAAATCCACAGACAACTTCTGAAATCTGTTGTTTCCATTCATTGGTTTTATTATTATCAACAGCAGCACTTTCACCGGACAAAATTTTGCTAAGGATACTATGCCAGGTTTTAAATCTGGTTAGCCAACCATCACTTGCCTTGAAATTAGGTAATTCTAAGCTGTCTGCAAATTCCAGCGCTTACTTCTTTAAGCTTGGATAGATTACAGGTCACTATTGCCAACATACTTTCGAACCATTTGAAAACAACTTTGTCAACACTTTCATCCTCACAAACTTTGTTCCGCTTTTAAAATTTTCTGTTAACGATTGAAAATAGTCCAAGGATCTAAAGAAATTTTTCGAGTTAGAGTGAATTTCAACTTAGAGGGAGTCGACTGTATAAATAACGGTGAATCTCCATTCAAAATAAGAAAACGTTCGATACTTGGTGCGTTGCATAATATTTCGAATATTTCTTCGATTGCAAGTATATTCTGTTTTGTTCTTTTGCATCAGATTAAGTTTCACAATATTTAAACAACTTGTATTGGACACAGAAGACAGAACTCAGATATAGATTACTTCAACTGATAATAATTCACATAAGTATATTATATATTTAGAATATTACTGTTTATTCAACGGATGATCAGTTTTGTGGAGATTGTTTGATTTTTTATGAATCTTGACAACTTTATTTTCAAAAGATCAAATAAAGTACGAAATTACGTAAGATAATTAGAACTGAAATATGTGCATAAGATCGTAATAATCATCTTATTGGTTAAATAAAATGTTTTCAAAGTTTTATTCTTTTGCTTGGAAGCCAACATTGAACTTGTTGAAGTGATTTTTCAGTGCTTTCTTACGCTAAGGCATTAAATGAAGCATTTCTCAAATTTTCATTAACAAATTACTCAAAACCTTTCCACTTATTTGATTTAAGCCCCATCACTCCAACGCGATGGCCTTAAACGTTAAATAATATCTAACAAATTGGCAACTATAATGACAATGCAGAAAGTCTCAAGAGACTTCTCTTTCTTCAAAACAAAAAAGCCTTAATCAGTTTCTTAAACAGTTTCGTTTGCATGGTTTTCAATCAATTGTTCACCCTTTTCGGTTCTGCCTAGAGTATGCGGTGGTTATATGTTAGTCGCTGAAAATTTCTCATGCTCATACGAATCAGCCACGAAAATAATCAGCAATGATTGCAATGCGAAATCAATTATACCGCGATGGTGCAACAATTTCCAACAATTCTAGCAACTATTGAGATTAATCAAAATGAACGCAGAATAATTGTAGAATGTTTTGAAAGTTCGAAATCTGCTTTCAAAATTCAAACCAACATATATCCGGAGTTTCAGCAACACAATGGGGATTTAGATTTTTAGGTTATCTGCATATTTGCGTCAGGGAGAGAGAGAGAGTGCTTCAACTTCAAGCTTTAACATCCTCTTGTTCATCAGGAATCCTATATTTTTAGTCCAACACTAGATACGTTTTATGTTTTTATACAATACAGCAATTGCAATGTGTATAGAGCGGGAGCGGGGGTATAGAATTCCTGCAACCGACTGCTGTATGTTAGCCTATTATGTAGTATATACGTACACCATACAGTTTAGTTGCCAGAAAACTGCGACAGGAGTGTAGTTTGTTGTTATGTACTATATGCTATGGCAGATGTGAAGGCTATAATAATAGCGACAAACTACCATACCACCATTTTCCAGATAAAATCTTTCCATATAACAGTTGGCAGAACTCCAAAAAGTGCCAAAAGTACAAAATTTCCTACATGTAACATGCACGCTGTTGTTCCAGTTAATTGGAGCCTTTACCTTAATAATTGTTTCTTGGGGAAAACTAAGCATATATTATTAGATACATATCCATTTAAGGACGTTTTATACTGGATACAAGGATAAACCTTGAACATGCAGTGTAGCTAAAGAACCCTTAGCTTAAGGAGTTGCTTTCGGTTTGTGGTGTGCTGTGGTTAGTTGATTCACTGCGAGCCAGTTGTATGCAAAATTGTTAACTTTCGGTAAGGGTAATTCAAAAAGAGGGTAAATGTTTTTAAAATTAACTGAACCCTTTCAAAAAGATTTAAAGCTAGGCTTCTATTGCATTTACTTGAATATCAAGGGTATTGTGAGGAAAACTCTTTATGGATTAGTACAAGGTCTTTCATAAAACACTTTTTTCTTAAAATCAAAATAACACAAAGTGTGTGAGATATAATCGCCTTTTGATGCACCTATGTACATATGTATCATTTTATTTACAGACATCGATTATGGGGTATTTGCAAATCCGATTATCAATAATAGGCTATATTAACTTGGAGGGTTGCTTCAAAAAATTCCCCAAAAAAAAAATATCAGTCAAATGCCAAGATATCGTTGGTATACAAAATTACTTTTTTTTTGCTGTTGCACAAACAAAACAATCTCGCCTTTAAATTTTGTCTTTTGCGTCAGGTTTTTAAAAATTCTCAAGCCAATCGAAATCGGGGCTTTTAAGGCTAAGTTAGAAATCTACGTATCCCTTAACAATAAACTGTATGATGATTATGAACTTTGCAAACCTCTTTGATAGAATTTAAATATTTAAATATCTTATTCACTTTATAGAAATTTTCATAAGTCATAAGTTTTTAGTAGACTCAATATAAAGTTTTTTGTAAACCTTGAATTTAATAATAATTAAATTATTTTAAAAAGTACTTTTTGGAGTTAATTTAAAGTGCTGATTTCGATTTCGATGTTTGATTTTAACTATAACTGCTCATGTTTACCAGTGTTCAAAATTTTGTATGTACATGGTTATCCATTTCGCGTTGACATTATGTTTGAAACATTACATCATTTAAATAACAACCACGCGAATTGTTGCAAGCATCGATTCTTTTGAGGTGACATCTCAGCCATAACTTGACGAATGTTGGTTTTTAAGTGCTCAAGAGTTAAAGGTTTATTTGTATAAATACGGCTTTTCGTGTAGCCTTACAAAAAAAAATTTTGCGGTGTAAAATCGCATGATCTTGGTGGCCAGTTGATATCGCCACGACGAGAAATTACGCTGCCAGCAAATGTCTCTTGCAATAAGAGCATATTCGCTCCAGTTATGTAGCATATGGCACCCTCTTGTTGAAACCACATTTTCTCCAAGTCATATTCTTCAATTGCAGGCAAAAAAATTCGGTTGTCATATGACCATAACGCTCCGAATTGACGGTGACTGTCGTTCCCACGTCGTTTTCGAAGAAGTAAGGTCCAATCACACTTCCGGACCAAAGAGAGCACCAAACAGTGACTTTTTGTGGATGTAATGGCCTCTCTTCAATTACTTCAGGAGTCCTAGAATCCCAAATAGGACAATTTTGTTTATTAACGTACATTTATGTGCTTCGTCGCTAAAGAAAACATTGTTCGAAAAATCGCCGTCCACCGCCTTTGTTCAAGCACCCATGAACTACTTCATGGAAAAAAAGGAGCCTCAAAAAGCCTTGTATATGTGTTTTTAACTTCGCATGGGTAGTTATTGCAATCGGTAAGATCTATCGAATTAAAAATGTTGACATTCCTCGACGTTAAAAGGTCCCTAGAATCTAAATAGAAGATTTTTTTAGAGCGATGTCAGTGTAAAGTCGTACGTTCGCGAAGCTTTTTTCGTCGTCCATATCTTAAGAACCTGTAGAGATATCCACTTCAAATAAATAATTGTCGCTTCGAATATTTTACGAACGAAAAATCATTTTATATCAAAAATAATTTTATGAATCGAAGAATAAAGTTTTTGACATCAAGTACAATTTTGAGAAAAATCGAATCGACAGTTTTTTTTACAAAAAAATAGTACGCAAAATTGGTAAAAATTGATGATGAAAATCGATATCTCGTGAATAAATCAAGGTATTGACTTCAAAGTTATTTCATTCTATGCTAAATTTTCTTGGAAAAAATCAATCTGTATTTTTTTATGTATAAGAAATAAAAACTTTCAAAGAATTATATTAAAATTGGTAAAAATAAAATAAAATTCAACTGACAACTTTTTTAACGAAACACGAAAACCTATATAAACTACAAACAACTGATAAGGAATTGTTAATTTTTCGGAATGTATTGAACGCTCTCTCCCTCCCAGGATCCCTATTGCGTATATGTATATAAGACAATTGTTCGATAGAGTGATAATCACTTTGGCGCTACCTGTCTCTATCATTTCATTGAAGGTTTCAATCAACTATCAATTCAGCCCACATCAATCTACTCAACGGCATGCTGTTATTCACATTTAACTGTATTTAATTGAGTGCATTGTTAAAAAGTAGGCTAGAACTTTAAATTATATTTCCAAAATCTCATATGTAACTATAATCAGTTAATGCCAGTAATTCAAAAGTACATAATGTAGGTTATATAAATTATTCTTGGTTTCATAATTATCCGTTCACCATAAAATATTTGTTTCCCAATTTTCCGATTATTAAGCAATTTTTTTTGTACAAACTTATTTTATTTTGTATTTAAATATCATCATAATTATTATACGGATAAAGTACAAAGATGTGTATTTATTAACCAGAAAAATTTTATCAACAGTATATACATAGGTAGGTTGAAGTTATTGGTTTGTTTTTTCCCTTCAATAAAACAAACATGACCGGCAAGCGACATTTTCATTTTCCGCACGACTGAGTAACATGATTGACATTCGTTCGTTTATTTGTTGTTTGTTCGTTCATTCATTTCCATTATTATTTTCTTTTTCTAATTGTTGTTGTTTATCATCAAAACTACATTGTTTTTATTTTGAATTTTCTTGTTTTGTGTAAATTTTAATGAGAGACAAACTACACGCTTTACATGGATGTAGCTATAACCCACTTGGTGGCATAGCGCTATTGTCACAACATTATGATCAATGTAACAAAAGAAAAAGGAACAAAACTCTAAAAAAAGTGTTCCATGCATCTGAGCATGCATGTATATATTTCTACAGTTGCGGTTAAAAAACTAGCACCGCAAGTTTATGAAGTAAAATAAGTGATTTGTACTTCACATGGGATTGGGTTGCCTCCTTTTAAATCAATAATTATCTCTTGATCCTTCAAGTAATTCTACAAACAAAAATTTAAATTCAGTTCATTTCTTAAAATATATATGTCAAATTTCCAAGACTTTTTTAAAAAGTTGTTTAGTCACAAAATACCAACGTATCCAAATCACATATAAATAAAAGAGGCTGGGATTCGACCCAAACTGACAACTTCCTGTCGATTTGTCTTGCTTAAAACTTTAACAAAATATTCATAACAATATTTTGTGTGAGATAAATAATTTGAAGCCAATATTTTTCTTTGTTTTTCTAATACTTGAGTCGAAAACCAATTCTTATAAGTTTTTGTTGCTTTTGTAGGTTTTCGTGTTTTGTTAAAAAAGTTGTCAGTTGAATTTTTCTAAAAATTGAACTTAAAATTTAAAACAATATTTTGCATATTATGAAATAGTTTGATTTCAAAATTTATTTTTATTAACGAGATTTTTAGTCGAAAACCAATTTTAGTAGCAAAAGTTTTTATTTCTTATATAAACGAATATAGATTGAATTTTTCTAAGAAAATTTAGCACAGAATTAAATCATTTTTTCACGATATATCGAGAATCGAACATCCATTTTTACCAAATTGTATGTACTATTTTTTGCATATCTTAAATTTTATGAAAAAAACTGACTGTCGGGTTTTTATAAAACATTTACTGAATGTCGAACACAATATTTTCTATAAAATGAAATTAGTTTGAAGCCAATATCTTAAATGTTTGAAAAGATATTTGAATCGAAAATCATTTTTTACCAATTTATTAGTAATGGTTTTCTTAGGTTTTTTTATTTTTTGTAAAAAAACTGTCAATTCGATATTTATTAGAATGTTACCAGATGCCAAAAACCCTATTCTTCGTTGCTTTACTTTTTTTTATTTCGGAGATAAAATCGTTTTTTGTTCGTAAAATATTCGAGGTGACAATCATTTTTTTTCAGTTTTTTTTTTTGATTTTTAAAAAATTGTTCGTTGAATTTTTTTCAAAATTGGTTTATTTTATTTTATTCAAGTCTAGCGTTACTGGTTCGTGAGATATTTGGGTTAACCAAAATGTTTTTTTTTTTTAATTGGTATGTAAAAAACCTAAAAAAAACACACACTCAATTTGTTTGACGGTCCTTTCTGCATCTTTCTGCATTTTGATCTGTATAACAACATTTATTTGAAGACCATATCTGCACTGGTTCTTGATACATGGACAACGAAAAAACTCCCCAAACGTACGGACGTATGAACGTACTTACACACGTACGCACATACATCTCTCTACAATTCTTTTTTTAGACTCATGGGGCCTTGAAACGTCGAGAAACGTCAACATTTTTAATTCGGCAAACCGGACCGATTACAATAACTTCCTATGGGAAATTAAAAATGCAAATTTCACCTTTCTTAAATAATAGCTGGTTTTTATTTTTCAAATAAATATTTGGTAGCATATAATTTCTTTTCTTACTCTTTGTATGTGTATTTGATATAGAGTTTGAAGTTTGAAGGACTTCTAACGTTTTCCACGATCATCTTCCACCGTACAACACAATTTTACTTTCATCTCTCCATAAAACATTTATCTCTCAATAGTGCTATTTTTTCACCGCAACTGTAATGGTTTGTAGCTTAAATACTGTAGACCAAAAAGGTTTTATTTTTATTAATGAGTATCTGCAAAAAACAAAAAAAAAAAAAACAATTTATAACAAAGCATTTAAATTAAAAAATATATTTTAATGTAGACAAATGCACTGTTAAAGAAAAAAATGTTCTAAATGTTCTTTTTTTATTTAAAAATGTGGTTTTGAAAACATTTTTTATAGTTGAATAAAATAAGGCAAACTAATGTTCAACCTTCATGTTTGACGTTCTAAATATTGCATAAAAAGGTTTTGAGTGTGCGTCGTAGATTTATATAGCTCCAATGATGTGAAATGCGTTTAACCGTTTTACAGTAAGAAAGCAGAAATCGCGCAGCTCTAAGAAAAAGTTTGAGTTTAAATTTTTCATGAAAAAACTGAATTTTGTGAAAAAAGTTCTTAAGGCTTATGCACTTTATATTTTTGTCCAAAGAAAGAAATTATTATATTTACAATTATCATTCTATTCTTCATATTTTTTTGAAAACCATTGCAAAAATTTTCAGTAACATTTTTCATTCTGAGTATTCCAACAAAAGAAACATTTATAAAAAATGTGACTTTGTTGTCATTGTAATATAAAACCTTAGTAAGTTTTATTTTTCCCAACTCCTTACCATATTTATAAAAATAAAAAACATTTATTAAAATTATAAAAAAAAATAACACTATTTTTTATTTTTTTTTTCAGGTAAGATCTTGGATATATCTTTAAGCTTTTATTTATGCGTAAGTCTTATAAGTTCTTTCTAAAATTTTATTTCCATGGGTTTTTTTTTTTTAAGGTATAGAACTTAAAGTTGAAAAATCTGTTTTAAGTGGCGGTCATTTTGTAAGCTGTCAAATGATTTACTTTTAGTTTAGTTTGAAATTTTAACATGAAAAAGCTTGAATAACTTTCCAAAATAGTGCACATTTATTTTTAAAACATGGTTCTGTTCTCTATATCCCGCACTACGATGTTTAGCAATTGAGTTTTCTTTTGGTTGAATAGATACGTAAATAAACAATCTATTTGAAGTTATGCTTATCCCTTACGTATATTTTGAGACACATCCTCAAAGGTCATGTCGCACACCTCGTGGTTTATTTAAGGAAACATTTGGTAACCGCATAGTTTCACGTTAAGGATCCGTCAATTGGCCTTTAAGATATGTATGTGAAGTCACTAGTCTACGCTGATAAGCCCAAAACGATTAACTACTTGTAGTCCGGGAGCTAGCAACGTTTGAAAAACAAGAATTTTAGGTCAGTCAATTTCTTGATATTTTGTCTTACTTGCTTTTTCGGTTAGAGTCTGGGCAGTCTGGCTGGCGGTAGCGGTTGCGTTTGTTAGTGCGCAACCTACCTGTACAGGTGATAATTTTGAATTTTAAAAGATTTTTTAAAGCTTAATTTTTAATTTTCCACCTTTAAATAGGTCTCCTAAATATGCATTTATTATTGCCCGACATTTTTATGATTGTTTATTATGTGTCATACGCGAATTTTTTTATTTTTTTAAATAAAAAATTAATTAAGTAAAAAAAGTTTGGGGAGAGTACGATAACTTAGGCGATAAAGTTTAACGACGGATTTGTATAGAACAGTTAAAAATAAGCATTTTTTACTATGCGAGGGGGGGTCTATCTCCCCCCGTTTATGCGGGAGGGGCAATTTAAGAAAATTATTACTTAAAATGGAAAAAAATAGTTAAAAAATAACGGTAATACTTACATTTGTTTATAAATATGTTTTTTTTTTTTTTAATAATTTGTTGCTCTTATTAATTATTAATCAAAAACTGAAAACTAGATGATTTTATGTCTTTTAGTTTTTGAGAAAATTAATTATAAAATAGTAAATAATCTGAAGGTTTTGAAAAATTACACTTTAAACCATATTTTTAACTTTTTTTTACCAAATTTTGAGTTTAAAACAATTTTTTTCAAAAACTATTCATATTTTTGACTTGATTTAAAAACAAGCTAATAGACAAAAGTGTTGGATTTAAAAAAAGGTATAATACTTAATTGTAAGTATTACCGTTATTTTTTAACTATTTTTTCCCATTTTAAGTAATATTTTTTTTAAATTGCCCCTCCCCCCTAAACGCAACCGCTACCGCCAGCCAGACTGCCCAGACTCTAACTGAAAAAGCAAGTTAGACAACATATCAAAAAATTGACTGACCTAAAATTCTCGCTCGAAAACCGAGCTCCTATACTATTGGGGGACAACATTCGTCGAGTTATTGCCGAAATTCAGTCCCAAGAAAATTTTACCTCCAGATTAAAATACGTCCGAGCCGGGCATGGCGATCTTGTGTTCCAGAAATCATATTTAAGTTATAATGCCAAAAGTTATATACCTCTAAAAAAAACTCCCTTTATAATCTTATTAAACGTCCACAATACTCTATAATCAGTTAAATAATTTAAGTACGTATACGCCGTCATGTACCATTTCATTTAAGAGAATATAAATAGAAATTTTTTTGTTAATATCTATTACACATAGATTTTATAAATGTAAACAAATTGATATTCTTCTTAAGCGGCCCATAGACACCACTCTTGTGTTCACATTTCTGTCGGTATGCAATAATATGTGCTATGAGTTAGCTGGAGCAGACACCGATCTTTGGTGTCAGAAATGGAGCGGGTAAAATCAGCAATTTTTGATTTTTCTTTGTCAATGTCTTGATCGGTGATACGTGTATGAGGAAGCGAGCGCAAATTTATTATTCTGTTGCATTTAAATAGTGGTTGAGGGATCTCTTTCACAACTAACGTGTGTACGATTTGGTGGGTCGTGCGTGCATGTCGAAATTCCACACCGGGTGTCAGTACACCGGTGGTGTGCACACAAGGTTGGTTTCTATGGGTCGCTTAAGACTTCCTATCACAGAAGACAGTAATAATCTATTATGTCAGCCTTCAATTTCTCTACTTTGTCTTGTAGAATGAATTAGTTTCGCTTGAATTAAATGCACTCACCTGCATATTCATTGAAAAAAATGTTTTCAATTATCAGGTGCTCGTATATGAAAGATTGTGGTTTTACTTTGACATTTTTTGTATGAATCAGATGAGTATAAAAATAATGTATTTCTTATGTTGGTTCTATTGTTAGCAGTTTGTTCCTGTCTGGTGACCATAAAAAGTGTTTGCTAAAGTGCTTTCGGCTAACATCATTAATAACATGAAAGATTTTTCTAACATTTCACACAATGATACAAAAATAAAACTATACTTTGAAATTGCTTTAAGAAACAATAATATTATATTTGTATATGTTAAGTATACATTAACCCACAAGCTGAACTTAATAATGTAATACTGAATGGTAAGAGAGTTGTTAGTTGGATTGTTATTGTTAAGTTCGTGACATTCACTATGAGAGACTTGAACTTAAGCTTTGTTATTAGAACTTGATATTTTCAAGGCTCATTGGTTGGTTTGTTTTTTTGTAGGTTTTTGTTTACTATGGCTTCGCATCTCGTGTTTGAAAATAATTATATTTTGGAAGCAGATATGAAAATATTATTAAGTATTTGTTCAAATCAATGAAGGTACCTTCCTTCATATAACAATTAAACAAACAACATTTTAACTAGAAGTGTTTATTTTTAACATCGGTACATAATAATAACTTAATTAAAATTAAAAAGGCTTTCAAATTTTAATAACCAACGCAATTTTCAGTTTAGACATAACCTTCAAATATTTTTTCAAATAATATTTATTTATGGTATTAAACATTCATTCAGACATCAGCACCCCCAGAACGTAGCCATTTGGAATAAATAAGAATGCAACTATGTACATACATATATAAGTGGCCTTCATTCAAGTGCAAAAATTAATAGTAACTCTATAAAAAAGGACGTTAAGTATGTAATAAACAATATTGCTGAATGAACCACAATTAAGCTTCAGTATAATCACCTCACTATATAAATTTTCTATAGTACATGGTGGTGGTCATAATTTAATAGCGTGCAGTTTCTTGATGCGTGAATATAGCACTTTTAACGACGCACTATATAAAGCTGATGATAGAAGTTGTAAATAGCAAAGCCCCACGCATGGAAAATAAATTACGTACATTTATATAAACGTATAATATGGTGTCCGTGCAACATACAGTGGAGTGGGATAATGTAAAAACATATAAACTTAATAAATTTAGAGAAACAATAGAAGTGTCTGAGCTTTAATTGACATAGTTATTGGTATTGTGCACAGAGTTGCAAAAATTCCAATGTCAATTCAATGCATTACTCAAAATTTTTTTAATGGATATTGTTCTTGACTGAAATAAAATATATAATGCTAATTGGACATCTATGAATTACCCATTAAAAATTTAATTTATTGCCATCAATATTAAACCAAAAATTAAAAATTATTTTATTGCAAGTTTTACTGAATTAGTAAATAAATGTTATTTTATTGCAAGTTTAATTGAATTAAAATTAAAAAATAACTTCTATTCAAAATGAGCTACAATTTTTTAATTCAATGTCTAGTGGGAATTTATTCAATTATTTCCATTTATTTCAGTTATTATTCGAAATCTTGACGTAAAAATGTCCCAGGTTGAAGATTGACTGATACTAAAAAATAAATTTTGAAAAAAAAATAGTTTTTCGATCGAACAATAATAATAATAAATTATAATATTTGAATAATTGTTGTTTTTTGTGTTATAATTGCGTGATAACCGTAAGTCATAACATTAATCAGGTTAAAAATTTTGGAAATAAAAACTTAAAGTATTTTAATTAATAATTGCGAAAGTCTGCCAAATAAAATAAAAATAAGTATTTTTATTTTAAAAGTTTTGCATTGGAAAATAATATTTTAATTTGATAGAACACAATTAAAAAATAACATTAAATAATTAATGCCATACGGTAACATTGAAAAATAAAATTTAATAAATAATTAAAAAAAAAAAATAGAATTAAAAATTGAAAAATATTTTCTAATTTATTCAAAATGCATTGTGCAGTAATTTATTTTTTAAAAAATCTGTATAAGTTGTATTGCTCATACAAAATTTAAGAATGATTAATGATAACTTGGTAGCGCAATCCATTCACCGTTACAATTGTATCAGTACCAGCATCAGTTTTTAGTAAAAACGAACCATATTGCCTTTCATCAAGCATTCTTGGATTTTCTAAGCCTAAAGTGAAACGATTATAGTTATTTACGTAACCTTCGGAGTGAAAATAAGTATCATCATTAAAAATGATTTTACGTTGAAAATCCAGTTCATTTTGATGCATTTCAATGCAATGAAACTTAAAAACCCTACATTGCTATCATAATAAAAGTAAGCCTTTAGCGCCCAGCTCAAAAGAAGTTTGTTTAAAGAAAAAAAAAATGCTACAATACTTAGGTTTTGAGAAAACTTATCTAAATTTTCTATAAGAAAAATAATTTCATCTTATGTTTTTATGTTTATATGTTTTTAATGTGAATTCTTTTTAACTTCCCATAGGAATTTATTGTAATCGGTCGAATTTTTCAAATTGATAATTTGACATTTCTCGACGTTTCAAGGTCTCTAGAATCTAGAGAAAAGATTTTTAGAGCTACATATGTCTGTGCGTGCCTGTGACCGTACGTCCGGGGAACTTTTTTGTAGTGCATATCTCAAGAATCAGTAGAGAAATTGACTTCAAATAAATGTTGTCATACAGATAATAATGCAGAAAGATTCAGAAGGGACTCTCAAAAAAATTGAGAAGGTGATTTTCTTACCATAGCAATTTACAAAAAGTGAAAATTTCGGTTAACCTAAAATATCTCACGAACCAATAAAGCTAGCGACGAAGTAAATTTTATATTATATATTGTGACGTGATGTCAAACTGATATAATTTTGAAAAAATCAATTTACGGTTTTTTTATAAATCAAAATAAATGAAAAAGAATAATTGTTACCTCGAACATTTTACGACCAAAAAATGATTTTATCTCCAAAATAATTTTATGCAACGTAGAAAAACGTTTTTAACATCATGTAAAATTTTGAGAAAAATCGAATTGACAGTTTTTTTTTACAAATAATAAAAACATCACTAAAAGTTGGTAAAAATAAATTTTTGGCACAAATATCTTTTCAAAAATTGGCTTCAAACTAATTTCATCTTATAAAAAATATGGTTTTTAACATTCAGTAAAATCTTAGGATGGACTGAATTGACAGTTCTTTTTTACAAAAAATAAAAACGTATACAAAACATTATTAAATCTTTGTAAAAATTGATTTTTGCTCAAATATCCTTTTAAAAATTAAATATATTGGATTTAAAGTGATTTCATCTCATAGAAAATATTGTTTTCGACATTCAGTAAAATTTTTGTAAAAATTCTGCTGTCAGGAAATTAAAATCTACAAAAAATTGTATACGCAAAATTGGTAAATATATATGTTCAATTCAAAATTCAATTCTGTCAGGAAATTAAAATCTACAAAAAATTGTATACGCAAAATTGGTAAATATATATGTTCAATTCAAAATGATTTAATTTTGTGCTAAATTTTCTTAGAAAAGTCCAATATCCAATTTGTATTTGTTTACATAAGAAGTAAAAACTTTCAACATATGCTACTAAAACTGGTAGAAAAGGGTTTCGACTAAAAATCTTGTTTCCAAAAATAAATTTTTGAAATCAAACTTAAAATTTTTTTAACAAAACAGTAAAGCCTACAAAAACAACAAAAAACTTATAAGAAATGGTGTTCGATTAAAGTATTAAGAGAACAATGAAAAATACTGACTTTAAATTATTTATCTCACACAAAATATTGTTCTGAACATTTTGCTAAGGTTTCAAGCATGAAAAATCGACAGACGGGATGGAAAGCTATCAGTGTGGGTCGCATCGCAGCCTCTTTTTAATAACTTGCTATCATAATAAATTTAAGCCTTAGAAGTTGCAACAGTACTTAGGTTCTGAGTAAACTAAGCTTTCTATAAGAAGAATAATTGTTTGTTTTTAATTTGATTGCTTTTTTCAGAATTGTTACGAAAAAGCAGAATTTAAAATACACAAAACAAACTTGAAAACAAAAAACTCAAATACATGTTTTTGTTGGAAACGAACCGCCTATGTAATTCAGTTGATTTATTCTTTTATTTGTTTCGTCAACAAAAACAACTAATTATTGTTCACTAAAACGGGATTTGTTTAAAAAAAAAGACCAAATAAGTGAATAAAATTCAATTAATATGAGTTTTATATAAATACTGTAACATTTTGTCTGCTGGCTTAAACTAATCTATAATATAAAAATAACTCGGGTTTTCCTTCCTGACGCTATAACTCCAGAACGCACGAACCGTTGGAAAGGTCTCGGGCTTCGTGAGGTTTATAGCAGACAAAATTCAGGAAAAATTTCAACAGAAAAGCGGTGAACTCCGTTTAGCTTCCCATAGAAAACTATTTTAAAAGTTCCGATTTGTGGAATTGAACATTTTTAAATGGCCCTATATTCTAAACCAAAGCTTACTTTTGGAAACCTACTCAGTCAACCATATCTCTAAAAACGTCAGAGATATCGACTTCAAATAACGTTTTTTTTAAGATAATAAGAAAAAAATGCAAAAACAACTTTTAAAAAAATTTAGTGAGTGTTTTTTTTTATCATAGAGCAATTTAAGAAAAAAGTGAAAAATTTGGTTGACTCCAAATCCACTTAAATAAAATTCTGTATTACACATTCTAAACAAATTTGGTATATTTTCTAAAAAATCAAAAAACTGAAACAAAATATTTGTCACGTAGAATATTTTGAGAACAAAAAATAATCTATAATATAAAATGCCTAGAGTAAGACGTGCGAACATCGGCCGCCGCACAAGACATGCAAGCCAGCAACAAGTGTATTCACAGAACTTAAGCGAAGAATGACAAAATATATTAAGAGAAAATGCCCGATTGAGACAACGCGTGAGCACACGAAGATCATTGCCATTATACAATCGCTTGGCATTCCAATATGATCCCACTGCGAACTACAGTGATGATGACAATTTAAATATTGGACCAATGACGACTGCATCATCTGGAATTGCGGCAACTCTTCTAGATGGCGGTCGTACTGCACATTCTGTGGTTAAGTTGCCACTCAATTTAAACACAATTGATACTCCAAAATGCAATATTTCCCGATCCAGTGCAATGGGAAAATTGTTGATGCAATGCAAGCTCATTGTTTGGGATGAGTGCACAATAGCACATAAGAAATCACTTGAAGCACTTAACTTAACATTGAAGGATCTTCGACGAAGTAACAACATCTTTGGCGGCTTGATGATATTGTGGGCAGGCGATTTCAGGCAGACGTTGCCAGTAATTCCCCGTGGAACGCCTGCAGATGAATTGAATGCTTGCCCGGGGGATCACTTTTGTGGAATAACGTAAAAACATTATTGCTAACCACTAATATGAGAGTTCAACTTCAAAATGATCAAAACGCTGCACAATTTTCCAAACAATTGTTAGCTGTTGGAAATGGAAAAGTGCCAGTTGTTGCGACAGCTGGATTCATTACTCTTACCAACGACTTTTGCCGATTTGTAGACTCTCAATTAGCTCTTATTGAAAATGTTTTCCCAAACATTAGTGAGAATGAGATGTACACGCACTGAATTTCACCATTCAATCAAAAATCGCTGGCGATTTGGTGACATACAAATCCGTTGATTCCATAACAAATCCCGATGATGAATAGTAAATTATCTAACGAAGTTTTTGAATTCTCTGGAGTTACCAGGATTTCCACCACATAACTTGCAACTCAAAGTTGGTTCAGTTATTATGATATTGCGTAATTTGAATCCACCGCGACTTTGAAACGGTACTCGACTTGCGGTGAAAAGACTTATGCCAAATTTGATTGAGGCAACCAATTAACGGAAACTACGCAGGTGAAAATGTATGTATTCCTCGAATACCAAGGATTCCGACTGATCTTCCGTTTGACTTCAAACGATTGCAATTTCCGTTTCGCCTTGCGTTCGCAATGACAATTAACAAGTCGCAAGGCCAATCGCTTAGTGTTTGCGGGATAAATTTAAAAAACCATTGTTTTTCACATGGGCATGCTATACGTTGCGTGTTCACGAGTTGGGAAACCATCCCTTTTGTTTGTGTTAACGTCAGACCAAAAAACAAAAACTGTGGTTTACCAGAGAGCACTTCAGTGAAACGGATAATTTACGGACAAGTATAACGGTATAACGCTTCGATTCAGTATTTACTTTGGATTCACTTTCAGTTTTTACTTAGAGAAGTTCAACTAAATTACACTTCATTTTTGTAATCGAAATGAATTCATTACTGTTGTGAAATGAAATAAAATTTTTCCTTTTCAAATATAAAACAAAAACAAATAATTTTTCTTCATCTTTTAATCCCCAAACGAAATGTTACAAAAAACGAAGCCATCTGGTGGCGAAACTGAGTTCGCCGGGTGTGCTAGTAATAAAAATAATAGTTTTTTATTGTAGCCAAAATACATATCACATTTCTTTCTTACCTATATTGCACAATTTACAGAAATTGATATACGCTATCTTACTACTGCCAAATAATGAGTTTTTTTAATAAGTATTTTTTTACTTAAACTTATCTGTTGTATTTCTACTAAAAAATCTTTTCAGCCAAAATGTTAATCGTTATGTTTTTTGTTTTTCCATCTTTTAGTTTTCTATTATTTAATCGGGTATTTCATTATTTTGCTTGCTCCTTTTTTTATCCCAAACGACCCACTGTACAATGATCAATGTTGGTTTATAATGAGAAATTGTATGGTTTAATTAAAAGGTTACTGGACCATGAGTGTTTTGTCTATTTCCCGCTGCGTTGTGTGTCTGTAGGTACTGACTCTGGCACGGGTCTTGTGTGAAAGTTTTTCTTACGTCGCTCGTCACAATATAACCCTCCGTGTTTATACATAACAATTGTTTGATGGCGCCCGTGGTCATGAATTTAAGTTCTTGAAATTTTTTTGAAAATACATCACGTTGTTGTACTTTCAAACTCTTGGCGTAATTAATACAATTTTTGTAAATTTCCTGTTGTATGTGCGTATATTTCATTCGTTTTGATTAAGTCAGGTGGTCAAATAGTGATGGCATTTAGCTGGCAATGTAAACGAATACTATTGTTTTATCATGCAACTATAACTTTCTCTTAAAATCGCATGAACCTTGCTGGCATGAAAAATATGAAAATTTGCATCTCATTTAATTTATTCTAATGGGAGTATATATTTCGGAGGAGAAGCAAACACGGAGTATGAACTATGTAAACACCTGCTTTTTTCTTCAAAACATGTGGAATGTCGATCCCTAAAAGAGACGTTAAGTTTCGAAGGGCGGCGATAGCGGGTTTATGTAGATTAGAAGTTTTTGATGGCAACAGACGGGAAATACGCATTTGAGTAAAATTTATATAATTAACACATTCAATTTTATTTGCATGTTTTCTTAAAGGTGGGTTAACGAAATTTAATAGTTAAGTGTTGTTAATTCACGCTTGAAAAATTCTAGCAGTTTACATTGAAACCATAATGGATACATTTTTTTAAGTCATTAATAATATAGGATATTATATGTATGTGAGTCTTTTTGAAAAATAGATGTGTGTCCTCTGCAGTTTTAATGATTTTGATATTCCGCCTTTTTGTTTAGGCAACACTAGAAGAAACCTTTTAACAGCTGACAATTTAGGGTTAGTTGGAATGTCTGGAAAAACGTATTTTTTATGTTAAATACTTGAACAATATTTGAAAAATAAAGACATTTCGACTACAGCATAATTTTTTACAAAAATTGACGTTTTTATATTGCTGTAAACTCTTCTATCTCGAAACCGGTTGTTCTCCTAAGACGAATGTTTTACCCTTTTCAGAACAGCGCCTTGAGACAACCAAATTAAGCGGAATCGAAGATGTGGTTTAAATGATGGGGTTGGCTTAAAAGAGCTTGTTTTGCCTTACATGAATGAGTTGAGTTGATACCCATTCTGCGACTACCCATTGTGCTGTGACATGATACCAATCAATAGTTAGTTAAAAATATCTATGTTGTTAAATATATCCATAGATTCCTTGAAGCCCTGAATGCTTCAACAGAAGGTCATCTGCTGCTTGCAGTTTTGAGGAAAATTTTGTGAATTTTTGTGTTCTAATGGTGTATAGATAATTGCTACGGTTATAGGACTGTCTTGGAATCCTCCATTTTAACTTGAAGATGTCTTCTTCTAGTAAAACTCTTTTGAACTCCTTCCATTCTATCCTTTGAATTATTATAATAAGGATTCCAGACTATGCTGCAATACTCCAGAATCGACCTTACTAAAGTATTTTATAATAATTTTAAGGTATAGCAATCTGAGAATTCTCTAGTGTTTGTTTTGTTAAATCCAAGCATTTGATTGCCGTTGTTAGCTTATTTTACGGTAAAGTTTGAGGTCATACGCAAAAAATAGGCAACTTGAATCATTGAAAATATTAGGAATGTCATTTACAAACAACAAAAAAAAAGTAATGGCTCTAATTGACTTCCTTGTGGAACCCCTGATGCAATAATGATGTTAAATGAGAACAAGCAATCAATTTTAACTTTTTGGATTCTACATGTTAAATATGATTTTAGCTACTTCAATAAAGAAGATTGAATACCTAAAGAAGATAATTTATGGCGTAATACTTTATGATTTATTCTATTTAATGCTTTCGCAAAGTCTGTGAAAATAATTTTCCATATTTGATATTATGTCATGAGTAATCAAAGCTAAGTTTGTGATGTTGAAAAACTGATATGTGGCTACAAAACAAATCTGAAAGTTTCTTACAAATTAGTTTGTCGAAAAATTTTAATAATGCAGAAACATCACATATTGGTCTAAAATAAGAATGTTATTTGATATAAAAGGGCACCTAACTCCTCCGAGTTAAAAGTCACTAGGCCAGCTTATATAATTTTTCGAGATTTAAAACATATCACCAATAAATAGATAATTTTCTTTACCTGATTTTAGCTCTTGAAAAAGGTGTTAAAGATTTTCTAGTCAGAAACCGTTAACTACACAAAAATTAGAAAAACTCATTCTTAGATTTTGCAAATTTGCATATAATTTAACAGAAACCAAATCTATTGCATCACTTCAATAAATCAAAAGTACCTAAGTATATACATGCGGCGGTTCCCTCTACCACCGCACCGCCGCCGCACTATGGAGTAAATGCATGAAAAAACGAGACAAAATTATTTTGTGCTTCAATGGGTAGATATCCATCTGAAACAATATTTTATGACATATAAAATATATTTCATCTTATAATAAGTACAAAATATGTTTTTTAATTAGAAATAACGTTTATTTGACAATACGAAGATATATTTTCTTAAAATAGGTAAATGTTTTTTATTCCGAAAGAGACTCTGAACAAGACTCGCTTTCTTCCTCAGAATTATTATTATCTTTTTCAGAGTCATCTAATCGAGATGGAATCGGATCCTCAGCTATAAGCATTTCAATTGCTTCTTTCGAAAAAGATTTTGTTTTTTAATAGGATGAGGCCTAATGGTTGTTATTAGGGGATCAGATGTATATAACAAACGATTAAAAATATCTACATTGCAATTTTTCCTTCAGTAATTAAGGCGGTAGAGTCTGAGATGCTTATTTCGAGCTTCGGCTGCTTCTTCCGAAAGCTGCCCAATTGGCAAAATCGCATTTTGAATTACGGTTGATCCATGGATTAAAATTTCGTATTGCTTTCAAGATAAACCTGCCTCAACGAAAATTGAAAGCGCTTTCAGAGTTGACATATTTTCTCGTTTAGAAAAAGGATTATTACTTTTTTACAAATTTTGGCTCTTCCTGAGAATGAGTTATTTCGTTCAGGACTTTTGCAGATACTGCCTTACCAGATTCCCGGAATTTTATTTGTGTTGCAAAAGAAAGTTCTTCTATTTGATGCGTTCGACGAAGTTCTTCAGTTCGTCTACATTTACTACGAGTTTAAAGATCATCAAAGGACTTAATGGGCCGACCAGGTTTTGATTTATAAGGAATTTTAAAACTTCCTTTTAGCCAAGTTTCATTTTTTTTTGTAAAAATCGACTTTCAACTCTTGTAGAACGAAGCCATCTGCTCTTAAATTCATGTCTATAAATAACCCTTCCAATAAACAAAAATACATTTCATTATTTAAATTCATATTCAAACCTTAAACGCCATATTTTAATTTTAAATTCTTCGAGTTGACCCTCCTCACAACAAGCCTTGTCTAACAAATATTTTTCTAAATAATCCAATTTAGCTTTAAATCCACCTTCAGAACATGTTTTCATCAAATCATATAAACGTTTTTTGGTTAAAACTATTAAGCCGGATGATCCTTCAAATATATCAAAATTTACGTTTTTTAAGATAAAGCTTAAAAATGCATAAAACATCACTTTTTCTAACACAAATAACAACTAAGGTTGCACATTATAGCACCCAATTTTTTTTGCAACTGTAGCTTTATGATTCACTTTATCATTTTACACAAACAACTCAACGGAATTTAACGGAAAGTAATAACAAAACGATTAAGAAACAAAGAACAAAAAAAAAAAAAACAGAAAAATAAATGTTATAGGCATTTTTTTAATTAAATCATAAAAACTATACAAACTCAATTTTTTAATAAAAACCAAAATGAATATATTAGAACACACCTGCATCTGAATTATTCATCTTAAAAATTATATCAACAGTTGCAATATGTTAAATAAATAATGAATTGAAATTACAACTTTTTTTTGATGGTGCAAAAAAAATATGTTCTCTTTTCCACCGACTTTGAGCTAGTGCTGTGGCTAAATTAGTTGGAGTAAAAAAAAATACAGTTTCTTAATCTACGGACATTTCTCTTACGTTTGGTTGAAACTTTACTTCTAAACTTAGCAATTTTAAAAATCGACTTTTGTTTCGTTTTTGCATGCTTTTACTCCATAGTGCGCGCGCCGCCGCGCCGGCCGGCTGTTCAAATGAAAATTTTGAACATTTCTCCACCGACCCCATTTTTACTTCTGGGATATAATTAAACAAAGTGAATTCTTTTTTTTTAATTTACCCATTATACATTCTAAGTAATGTTCTTCACTTAGAAATTACTGATGCCTTATTGAGAATCGGGTAATCCTATACATTCCACCCACATATGATACCCACCTACATCATAGTCGTCGTTTCGGTCGCTCTAATATTTGAAATCCGTCTGCTGACCATCACGATACTTAATTCCAAATGAAGTTAATTCCAAAAAGACCCAAAAGTCAGATTGAACTCCTTTTCCTTTTTCGTTCTCCATCACATCTCTGCGGACTTGAAAACTATTCCTTTTTGTTTCCTTCCTCACTCCATCAGTAGTTCAGCAGTGGACACCTACAATTTCTAGAACAACATATCAATCTTACTTCTGCGTTATATCATGGCTCTGGAGATCCTGGATTCTGGAATCTCTTAGCGACATTCGTTGCATGTCTACATGAATGGCGCCTGAGCCTTTCACCAACCAACAACAAGACACACGTGACGTGGTGCCATTGGATTAAATTAATGACCAAATGACAACCGGCCAACAGAAGCCAAAATGATACAAAAGATGGCAATGGCAACACAAACGGGAACAGTAAATCGACACGACTATACGACAACGAGCGACGACGAGAAAGATACGAGTCCAAGGAAATTGATATCGACAAGTCGAGCGGACAAAACGTCGTTAGGCATTAAGATGCATAACCAAACTAGCTCCTCACATAGCCTGGGATTAAGCATATGTACTTCTATTAATTCAATATATACATATACAATCTTTAGACGTGAATGTTGGTCTGGAACTTTAAGAAAGGAGGTTGTTTGGAATTTTAATCTTGCCCTAGGTTAATTGTTAAGTGATTGCCACATGCGGGTCTCATAAGATAAAAATAATGGGGACTTCTATAAGAGTTCAAGATAAACCATTCTTCCAATAATTGGAATAGGTTAGGTTGCTTATAATGGTTAAGTAGTTTCCTACTTTAGAAATAAAACACTGTAGGAAGTTGACTTATATATTTTCTGTCTCTTTAAGGAATTTCATAGGCGAGGAATTCCACATTTGTTGGGAAATTATTTGATGTAAATCTTAAAACGTGCAGTAGTTCAATTGTGTTAAAGTTTTATCTAGGATGTATCGAAATACAGTGTAAACTTTTGAAAAAGAATGAGAAAAGAAAAAAGATTTGCTTTTCAGAGGAGTTCAAGTGAAAGGTTATTGTATAGAAACCCCTTTAGTTGGACTTAAATTTCAACAATTTCAGGAAGGCTAACCTTCACCTTTTTATAAGTTTATTTTTTTGTTTGGCCAAAAACATGCCTGCATGTGATCGAATCAAATAAGAGCTCAATTTTTCAAGTTTCAAACTCTAACGAAAAATTGATTTGTTTTATTTTATCAAATTGGTATAGCTGTTTTATGATCAATTTCATATTAAAGGCTTCTATAAAATCAATGCAACTTTATTGGTTCCTTCTAGGAAGTCATTACAAAGTCAACACATGGTCGACAAGGTTATGGACCTGTTCATTATCCTAAAACCCACTTTTGAAACGTCAATTATTGTCGAATTGTGTTATCTTCAAGGGGTAGCTTCAATTGACTTAAAACAAAATTGGAACAAAATTTTTGATTGATTTGCCTCCAAGTATTGAAACGCAGTTAATTACCCGAATTCAAAGTCTTAATTATCAATTAGATAGTTCATAAATATGAAAAGTTTGCCTTCAATTGTTATAAAATAAGAATTGTCTTATCCGTCTGGTCATAATCAATTATCAAAACTTTTATCAATTGGCCTTTTTTAATGTTAAATTTTGATACTTATCAACTATCAACTGATAGCTGACACTCGAAAAAAGGTATTGAAACTTATTGACCTTTCTGATTTTTTTTTTTGTAATTTACTCTATGGCCCTAAACTTTTAAAGATTCATTAACATTTTTCAGTAAGTCATAGATCAAATAATTATTTTGTAAATGATTTAATCATCTTAATGTCTATATTTCTATTTTATACAATTGTTACATTAACTTTGAGTATCTTTCTGTAGCGCCTTGACTTCTAAGTTGTCAGCATTTCGTAAGTATCCGTTCCCCAGATTTAGGGTCGTTTACTTCTTTTTTTTTTAATTTTTCTATTACAATTGTTCAGATGAACCGTTTTAATTAAAAAACAGTTATAGTATTTTATAGTAAGCAAGTGGTTAAAGTTTTGGAATTTCATGTATTTTGAAGCTCATAAGCACTAGCAACCTGCTTAATGGTTATAGTCCTTAACAATTTGTCAACATTTGTTTGAAATTTTGAGAGTAGATAGATCGACAGATAGATACAGATTTTATTGAATTACAGTAAAATTTATATTATATATCAAACATATTTACAAAAATCATTGCCGTCTGCCAGATTGACAATATAACATAACGAATGTAAAAAGCCCTCGGTATAATTACTTTTCAATATTAAAAAAGGGATTTACAATTTTTTAACAATATAAAGTTAATGAACAATAAAAATGATTTTAAAAGGATTGTATAGAAACATAATCAGAAATCTTTGTTCATTATAGCAGTTCGATATCTAAGCACAATTTTGCAATCGTAAAGTTTGAAAACATTAATTTCATTCAAAAAACTTATAACTTGATCTTCCGATAAAAAATCTTTTCTGAATACATCCTTCTGATTTCTCTGAGAATAGAGCATTTTCCCAAGAAGTGGACAGTATCCTCCCATTCTGATAGGTTGCACATATTACACTCTAGGGTTGAAACAGGTCTGTGTGGAATATAATTTAAATCTATCAGTTCACTGCGTAGTCTGACCATCATAGAGATCACATGGACATTATTGGAATCCTGAAAATAGTTGTTCGTTGCAAGGTTATGATTTTATCTGCTATAAGTTGTTCTGTACAAGGAATTAGATGCTTTAACAATATATTCAGATCTACATTTATCATCAACCTTTAAAATGACTTCATACAAAATGTTTTTAACGATAAATCCTCAATGGTTAAATTAAAATTAATTTGACATTCCTAAGCAAGATCTTGCCACTCTCGGTACAAACTATTTTGATCTTGTATCGTTTTTATGACTACTCTTTTCAGGACCCA
The DNA here is from genome assembly GCA_920104205.1 of Eupeodes latifasciatus. Taxonomy (NCBI): domain Eukaryota; kingdom Metazoa; phylum Arthropoda; class Insecta; order Diptera; family Syrphidae; genus Eupeodes; species Eupeodes latifasciatus. The sequence continues at coordinate 116,322,916 of OV049926.1, forward strand.
TGAATCGTTCACTTTGAAAACGTTAACCAAGAAGTCCGCATGTAACTTCAATGTTTTTATAAAAATTGGAGACAGACCAGTTTCCAGCATGATGACGTAGTTTGGCGTATTTTGCTTCAAATGAAATTTTATTTTTAAAAAGTTCGTTAGGAGTTTTACAACCGAATAACAATTTTTACGACCTCTATCAAAAACCTCTATATTATCGACAGTATCATATTTCTAACAATGCTATTCCTGCCAGATTTTAATTTCCCATAAAATAGTTCTCTACATGCACAAACTAAATGCTGGCCGATATAATATAGATTGAAGAAACAAGGGGGAATCTAAAATTTGAACCAAGCTCTCATATTAACGTAATTACATCCGGATCTTCGGGCTTATGCTCTTTGTGTCATTCTCTAACCTATAAATACCACACTTTGAAATGTTTGTGTGCTATTTAATACCTCCAACAACGAAGACTATACGAGTCCAAACCATCATGTTCACGTTTAACCGCAATGGTAAACAATGGAAAAATAAGCCCAAAAAAAGAAGTGAAAGGTGCACAATTATATACATTCTAACGCCTAATTGTGGCATTAAAGTCGCCACATATGCGGAAGTTAACATAGCTCACCATGTTAATGGTGATGGTGATTTTGCTATTGCGGGTACATTGACGTTCGTTGGGCAGGAATCTTTCCTTGAGAATCGGGATGGAAAATATTTTTGTCAGTAATTTGGAGTGGAATAACTAAACGACAGTGTAATAGATTGTTCCATTATTATTTTTGTGGCTTATAAGAGGCCGTTAAATTCCTAAAAGATTTATTTAAAATTAGTTTTATGATTACAAATATCTTTAATTGGACAGCATATCAATGCATTCTTTTGCACCCGAAATAATTGACATATTGAAGTATCTAAGGATAATGTTTTTTAAGAAAAATTCATTTTTAGACAAATTTCGGTGAAAGTCAAGAGCCTCTACTTTAACATAACCATCAAACCTGAATAGTGCTTAACTCAATTTGTCCCCTCATCAACATAAATGTTTACATATCATAGAATCTTAAATTACATAATATACGTATGTATATGTAGTTATTGGATACACCCTCGATTTTGGTTCTTATGTAAATTATCAAATACCTTACCTACCTCAAACTATATCCATCATTTAAAATATCAATTAAGCATGACGCTTCCCAAACTGAGCCGACAACGATGACGATGACGACGAGACGAAGCGTTAATTATTTTAGGAAATTGATTTTCTAACACCCATCATCATCATAGTTCATATATACCTAAAAGATGTACACATTTTTAGATGCATTCATACAACCCTCATTTCCGGCTTTTATATTGAATTTGGAAAATCAGATTTTGAACAATTTTGTTATTTGGTAGGTAATAAATTTTCAATTATCTTATATTCGACAAGTTTGAATTTGCATTTTTGGACTGTGGAGATAGCTGTGGTGAGCCACGCGTTCGGATGATGGCATCAAATCTTCTTCCGTGTCAAGTCTTAATAGCGGATATGAATGTCTAGAACAAAAATTTCAAGTAATTACCGTTACTAACAAACATGTAGCCAAAAAAGCAAAGTGTGGTAGCAATTCGATTTATTATTGTGGATTGTGTTAAAATTTTAAGAGCTACAAAAACTTTTGAGGGTGTTTATCAATATTGAGATTTCTAAGGTGACGTGAAATAACGCCAAATGAAATAAAACCAAATTCAAAAAATTTGGCATTATTTCGTTTTTGAAAACGAAATAAGGCCAAATTTTCAATTTGGGTTTATTTCGCTTTAGAAAACGAAATAATAGCAATTTGGCATTGTTTCGATTTAAAACTTTGCAGAATTAGAAAAAAACATAAAGTAAAATTATCTTTTGTTTTCTCTCTATGCTAAATTAAATTCTTTATTCAATTTTGGGAATGACAAAATTCGGTAATTGTCTAGAATAGCTACTTTTGCTAAAAACATAGAAAAAAAATTCGGAAAATAACCAAATCGATGTATTTTTTCGTAAACTTTAATAAAAAATCGGGGGAAGTGCAATTTTGCAACAATTTTTTTTGTTATTAATTAAAAAAGTTGAAAAATGACAGATACTTGTTGCTCGATTGAAATCTTTGAAATTGGAGCCTAAAACAAGTTTTTTTTGAATTGATAGCACGGCGCGGCGGCGTACTAACAGCTAGGTATGTAAGGGGGGGGCGCATGCTACCCCCCTGCAACCCCCCTGCTTGGGATCACTATAGGATTTGGGGCGTTGTTTCCATTATTTGTTTGTCCTTATTTCTTTTTATAAATCGAAATAAAGCCAAATTGGTTTTATTTCGTTTTGAACAACGAAATAAGGCCAAATTTGAAATTTGGTGTTATTTCATTTGGCACTATTTCACGTCACCGATTTCTAAGGGTTAAATGGTCATTGAAAATTATTTTCACTGATTCCTCCGGTATTCCATCAGCATTAAGGTCTCGGCCTATCAGTCGACTATCTTGATTTGATGGTTGTCCCCGTCATAAACTCTTGTGTTTGTTAGAGCTCTCTCAATGAAAGGTTTTCAACGCTTCGATAGCAAATATTACGCTCCACATATTAAATTTAATGAAACTGCTTTTTTGAATTGTTGTTTTTGGTATGTCATTTTATTTTTTGGATCTATACTTCGCTTTGTTTGCTTACGTTCGAAAAATTTCAACAGTAGTTTTTAAAATTTATGTTTCTTGTTTTATTATTTAGATTTGTATTTTTTCCTCCAGCCTTAACTCTTCATTCAACAAGAAAAAAATTCCTGCCACCAATTTTCTACGCAGTCTGATTCTGAATTATTAAATGTAAACATTCAAATGCAACTTGAGGATGTTATATGTTCCAATTAACATTTGAGGTGTACAACCATCAGACAAACTAACATGCCTTATACGAGTATAATGCATATTCAAAAGCAATATGGTTTTCACTCTTCAATGCTGTAATCAAAAACTAATTTTATTGATAGCAATAGTTTCTTCTTATTCTTTAATCGTTATAACTTTTGTTATTTTTTGTAATAATTGTGTTTTTGATTTGAAGAGAGCTATAAAATTGTTTGTATCAGCCAAAAATATTGATTAGGATTGGAATGATTAAAATTACAAAAATAAAAAGAAGAATTAGAGCAGTTCCATCTGTTTAATGGGTTTGTGTTATTTATTGAAAAGACCCCATTTAAAGATGATAATGAGTTTTGTTCTGGATTTTTTGAAGTGTAATTTGTGAGTCCCACACTAAAGTTTCTTCCCAACTCATTTGCTTACCTTAATTTGTTTTTATTTAATTTTTAGAAAAATTGCACCTATTTCCTTAAAATCAAGAATCAAACGTTTCTCCCTACAATTTTTAGGCTTTTTTGACTCCTTTAAGATCAAAATATTTTCAAAAGGTTCACGCAAAACAGTAATTTTAAAGAATTTGTTGTTTAGCATCAGCTCCAATCTACAAGTAAGCAGACTGATAACGATACTAGTAGTAATATTAGACTCCCGAAAATTGATTCCGAAAAAAAATACATCAACAAAAACGCCAGACAATTTTTCATAACAGATTCTGTTTTATTTTCGTACGAAAAAAGATCACGTTTTTTATATTTAGGGAGTCGTCCAATTTAAATAGTTAGACCACATCTTGCTGGACAACAGTGTTCTAAAATAATCTAAGGTTTTCAAAAAAGTCTGGATCTGCCCTCTAAAAATTTGGAAAAATGTTCAAAAATGTTATCATATTTTTTTTCAAAAGGTCTTTCATTTGATGAATATTAAATTATTCCTACTTATCGAATAGGTATATCTGAATAGATAACAGCTAAAACTTAAATTTTTGATTACATACTCTTTTAATTTCTTAAATTAAAATTTTTTTAGTGGGAAGCAATGGGAAGTTAGGTCCCATCCCAATGGCGGAAATGAAAATTGTGCAATCAATAATTAAAGTTATTAACTGTTATTAATTGAGATACTCCACCAATTTAAAATTTTGTAAATTTTGCTGTGTTAAAAAATAACGGACAACTGATTTTAAAAAAAAAAATTCAAAATTTAATCAATACTTTGTGTGAGATGATTTAATTTTGAAATGTTATCACCTGAAAGCAAAGTTAGGAAATAGATTACTTCTCGTTATTAGTTCTGTGTTCAAAAGTTAAAAGCTCTTAAGTCTATTTTTATAGTTTTTCAGAAAATGAATTTTTAACTTTGTTGAAACTAAATTAAGAAATATTTGAAAATACAGTTTTCAGTAATTTTTCCTTTAAATATACAATGATATAAATAATAAAAATTTAATTTTGATAAGTGAAGTATTTAATACATTTATTAATATTTGTTTAACTGAAGTGCTTTTACCAAAACAACTTTAACAGTTTTTCACTTACTATATGTATATCCTAAGATGTTCTTAGGTCGGTTTAAACTGTTATTCTGTATTTATTTGTATTCTTTTTTTATTTATTTATAATCAAACACCTTAAGTCAATATAAGAAATGTTAACGCAAGAAAATTTTGTGGTAAAATATCTTAAGTTGACATAAGTGATTGTATTGTTTCTATTAATATCGAACATAAAAACAGCCTAATGTATTTTACAAAAATCATTCATGTCTTTTATCTGAAAAATAAAATAAATGTATACATAAGACGAATCACCCTCTACTTAAGTTGTTTTGCCTTTTGCAAAACCCTTCGAATTAAACTTAAGCTATTTGAAAAATAACCTATATAACTTTCTTATTTTAAAAGATTTATCAACGATGGTAAAAACGAAAAAAATGGTAGAGGGAATGTATAAAAAAAAGTATAAACATCTAAAACCACTTAAGTAAAATGTAATAAGTTTCTTTAAGTTCTTTAGTTACATTTAAAAGTAATTGAAAACATGCAGGTTTCACTTTCAATTTCAAGTAATTGTAATTGATTTTTTTCCCAACTCTTCCTGAAAGTTTTTGTTATTAAGGTTATATGTCTCTCCTCCGTACATTTATGTATGTACGAAATAGTATGAAACGTGTTAATGTCAATATCTTATTTTGTTCTCAATTTTAAGTAGTATTTTTTTTTATCAAGTTAAAAATTAGTTCAATTATTGATTCGTTGTTTTGATGCATACCAGAGCTCTCGATGCATGCACCGGGTCGGCGAATACCTTCAGTTTAAGGGTTTTACTCAGATAATCGGGTATCCAGGTACCCGTAAGATATAAGTTCGGATTACCCGATGAAAAGACGGAGTCGGATACCCGGGTACCTGAAAAATCATCGGATATTCGAAAATTAGACGGGTACACGGATTTGTATAAGTATGGTATAAATAATTCATTAACTTTCATATAACGAGGAAAATAAATACTTTTATTTTTTTAAGAATAACTATGGGACTAAAAGAAACATTCCCATAAATCTCAATTAGCACCCTTCAAAAAGCAGTGACATGTATTGAGAAAAAAATCTACATTTACATGCAATTCTTAAACCAAAAAGATGTAGATATAGGTTCTTATAAAGAATGATTTTGTCCCTAGTTTAGACGGCAGGACCAATTTTTCAACAGAAACACTTTAAATGTAAACATTAAAATATGAGAACAAGCTAAACACCTTATATAATTTAATGCATTTTTCACAACCAGTTAGATATTTCCTTTTAATTTTTTTTTATAATTTTTTTATAAAAACTTAATGTAATCAAAAATAATTGATAAAACTTGGTTAATAAAACAATTTACTTTTTGTTTTTCTTTTTGATTCTCATCAGAATAGATATTTGCCTAAAACATTAATCATTAAAATACACAAACTAATGTTTTGATATATTATTTTCCAAATATTTCATAATTTTATCTTAATAAAAAGATAAGTTTTTATAAATAAATATTAAAAAATTACAAATTGCATAGTGTAATTAGAACCAACAAGAACAAAACTGTGCAAATAAAAATAAAATGTCTTTTACGTTTGAAATCAATGAACTAAAGTTTTTTTAAGGAGAATATGTAAAGCAATATTTGAAATAAATTGAATACTCTTTCTGGTTGTTTTGTCTTTTATGAAATTATGTATTGAAAAGTAGATTTAATGAAATAAAACCCACATTCAAATTCTCATAACGTTATTTTGTCGGCAATAATTTGTGATTTTCCTTTGTTATATGCAAGTCAAAGATTCATTTATACCATACTTATTCAGATCCAGGAACCAGTCCAGTTTTCAGGTACCCAATGAGTTTTGGGATACCCAGATACCTGACTCCGTTTCGGGTACCTGGAACTTTTAACTTATAGGTACCCGACTACCAGGGTAAAACCAGAAACTCTGGGTACCCGGGTATTGTTTGATTCTGGTGAAATCAAGAACTCTAATACATAAATGTCAACAATTTAAAGAAGTTAAAATAATGGTGTTGTCATCAGCTCTCTTTCTTCCTAGTACATAAAATTATTGTTCGTAAAATTTTCGAGATAAGAAATATTTGTTTTATTTTTTTATTCATAATTGGTATTACATCATGAAATTGAAATTAGTGTCGCCCATAACACTAAAAGAAAACATAAAACTTATCCATAATAATGACACACCAAATTAACAAAAATATTGCCTACACATTATGGACTTTTTAATTTTATTTTGTTTGCTTTTGTATGATTTGAGGTGGATCACTTTTTAAAACTTTGTTCAAATTCTTCCCATTCAATAATCTAAAACGTCCTTAATGCTGATTTACAAGAGTCAGTTCGTGCTGATCAATGTTGTTTCCTGGTTTTGTATAGATTAAGTTAATTAACTTAAATAAAAAAATAATCCTATTTCCCACAAATTTTGTATGCCTTGGAGTTAAATCGTGTATTGGGGAGTTTAAGCAACTTTTGGAAGCGATTATATATTCTACAAATGTTTGTATATTTTTTTAATTGATCTAAAAAGTTACTGATGCGATTTTTGATTGTTTTTACATCGAGATTGTTGTTATGTGTTGGAAAAAATCTTAACATTATCAACATTCAACTATAAAGATGGTAGCCCAAGGCCAATAAATTACAAAAAAAAAAGAGAAATCTTTGAACCCAAACATTGAAGATTGTTAACTTTAAAATACTTTGAATCAAATTAAACAGAAACAAAAAATAAAACAAATCTTGTTGGTATATAAATCAAATTTATTACAACAACCCTTCCCGCCCAACATTTACAATAATCTCCATTTGATTAAATTGATTGCCTTCACTCTTCTTTGTCCGCCTCTATGTAAATATGCCGAACTCCAAATGCCGCAGCAGCCGCCTATGAGAAAACTCTTAGAAACTTTTGGAGGAACTCAGAGAACTTCGTCCATTAAATAGCATCTAATAGCCTCCGTGTGTCTGTCTTGTTCGGTGTTGTAAAGTAATCAAAATTCCAAATCGCATGTGGATTTGATATGTTCCCTATGAAATTACACTAGAGCAGTGTTAAATAGGGTATTTATTATCGTCTTCTTCTATATATTCTCTAACCCAAGGGCGGATCCAACCTTTTAATCAGGAAGGAGGGGGGGGAGGTTTCACACACTCAACATAAAGGCCGCTTAAAAATGTTCTTTAATGTTTTGTAAAGGCGGCTGACAATATTTAAATAACATAACCTTACATTTACATTTTTCAAGGGCTAAAGTGACAACATTAATTATAAGATCATTTTAGAACAAGGTTGTCTAAATATGCCATATTTACGAGTTAAATTACAATAGTTGGGAGGATTTTTGGTGCGTTTTATGAAGAAATGTTAGAAATTGTGTTGAAAAGTAGCTTTTTTCCAAACACAATGTATTCTGTTATTGTTGCCATTTTTATAAATGCGATGAACGCTACAAAAACATAGATGCGACAACCCAGAGAAAGTTTCGAGAGATTCAAAGCTCTTATATTCAATTAATAGAAATGTAACGTTCATTGCTTTTCAATTAGCCATTAGTTTAACGAAAGTAATTCTTTTGCTGTTTTTGGGAAATGTATATTCTTGAAGTACGTGTTTAAATTTCCGTTCTAGAGTATTACAAGCAACCTCACTTCAAAAAGTAGAGTTATTTAATTTCTTAAGACCCTAAAAGTTTTTGTATATGTAATCGAAAATCAATAAAATAAAAAACTTTAAGAAACCCTTACACTATTTATGTGCGTAAACAAAAATAAGATGGAATTGAAAACGAGTTTCAAGAATTTAAAGGCATCTCAATATCAAACTGGCGATTTCTTATTCAAGGATTCTTCTTAAGAACCTGAATATTTGCTCTTTCTTTCTATCAGAAAAAAATTTATGAAAATATAAACATTACTAAAGTTTTTTGAAAATTCTAAATTTTTTGAAAACATAGATTTTAGTTGTTTTTGACAGCAATACGCTTTTTGGTTATTATCTTTAAATTACTAACAAATCTTTAGATGAAATCTTTCCTTATACAACTTAACTGTATAAGCTTTATGGATCGTCCATTGGTCAAAAGTTGATGACTTTGTGCTGAGCGATTGAAATAGGTTTGAATTATGTTCTTGGTCCAGTCCTCAGTTAAAAATGATACTTTTATCAACAAAGTTTATAGCGTTAAAATACAAATTTTATTTTCATATATAACAAATATATAATTAAAAACATAAAGGGGCTCGTATCTATTAAATCAATACGATAAATTTTGAATTCCAGGGAATTCCTATGAAAATTAAAAAAAAAAAAAATCTCCCCCGGGGGTCATGACGCCAACGTCCCCCTGGATCCGCCAATGCTCTAACCATGATTACTCTTCAATTTTGTTCCTTTTCTTTAAGACTTGTTTATTAGTATCTTTAAGATAAAGTTTAAATTTTGAATTAAGAACCATCGACAATTTTGCTCAGATGAGATGCTCAAATTTAAATTCAATATGAGAAAAAGCTTTCTTTTCAATTTACTTTTTTTTCCAAACCTTTATATAAAAGAATGTATTTGAAAAAAAAAAAACAACAGAACAGAAACAAATTTAATGTAGAAGACGACGACGAATACATGAAGCCAAAGTTATTGACAGGCGACAAGACAACTTGTCGAGACTACATAACGAGATTTCGTTGATGTTCCTTACTTTTAACAAAATCATACAACCTACATACATTAAAGATTGTATTCTTTCAGAGCTCTTTTCTGATTGACCTCATTTTCTTCAACTGAGTGTACAACGAGACTGTTTGATAATTCATAACGAATCCCGCATAGAGTCAGTCTCGGTGTATACATGTTCCTTTAAGAATAAATACAACTGAAATCAAATATTAGATTGTGAACAAAAATAAATATTGTGGTTTCTTAAAATGAAAATTGATTAGAAAAAATTCTTTGAATTGGTTTCTAACTATAATTTGATATTGCATATTTTCTATTTTTTGTAATTTTATCAAAAATAATTTTGTATCCAATAAGTATAGGTACAACAATTCTTCAATGAATTATTTCCGTCTAAATTTTTTTTATCTTTCAACTTGACCGTAACAAATTATCTTTGAGATTTGGACAGCGACGCACTCCAGACAAATTATTATTATTCTGAAAACACTGCCAAAAAAGAATAGTACGCAATGAAAATGTATCTTTTCGCTGTCATAAAGTATCTACAACAATACTATGGAGCTATGGACTACTGCCACTTGCTGGCTGGATTATTTTTTATGTCATCGTCTACGGCAGTGGTCATGAATAAACTACAAACATATATGTATATTGTATATATACCTTTTTTGAAATATAATACATACAGCTTTGTCGTATGTCTTTACTTCTTTCAAAGAACGAATTTTAATATTAATTTTTTGGGATAAATTAAAAAATTTCTTTGAAATACATTATGTGGTTTTCTTTGTTATGCTTTCTTGTACCGTTTAAAAAATAGCATCATGGTTTGGATTTTAAGCGGGGAGGCGCGGCGTAACTAAGTAAAAATATTTTTGAAGAATTTGGAAGGTGGCAAAATTTGATTTTTCACAGATTGTCCATTCTATTTTCAACCTTCCATTAGAAGACCGATTTTTCGAATTGAAATTGTATTGTAATATTGTACTATGTGTTTTGTATTTCATGTGCAATAAAGTTCCCCTGAGGAAGGCAGCAACCCCTGCTGAAACGTCGGGAAAAGCGAATGTAACAACCTTGTTTCATTGCAACGATCAAAGTGACCAAAAAAGCCGAAGGAAAACCTAATTTTTCCAATACACACAAGTTATCTATAGTCGCCTTACTTAATGTAATGAACGTTTTGAAAATAATTTTCAAAATTCAGAACTTGACAGTTTAAGTTTTTATGCAGCATTCAAAAAAAAAAAGAAGAGAAATACGATCCGTGATGCCGCCCGGACTAATTAGTTCGGATTTGTTTTAAAATTACAGCAGGACTGCAGAATTGCTATGGGTGTTGGCATTCATCCAAAACATTCTGTTATATTGTATTTTGTACACCGGAATATCTCTGTATTTATTATATTTGATTGTGAACTTGAGCGACACGACAGTCACGTTTGGAATTTAAACTGAATTTGATTTTTTTAAAGACTTAGGTTTGTACTTTGTAATCTATGGAAATGAAATCTATAAATTGATAATATGCAATAATTAAGTTTAGTTATTAATCAATAACACATTCCTCAGTAGTCGTTAAGCCTAAAAATTATTGTGATATTGTCATCATTCCCTTCAATACCGAATTTTAAAGATATATTATGCTGTGCTTGTGCGGATATAGAAACAATTTAAAAAAAAAGAGAAGGGTTAGGATTTTTAAATACTTTACAAGTAAAGTCCATGATTTTAAAATCCGCTTTTTAATTAAGTTAGAAGTGAAGTATATGAATACCTTTATACGAGACGTATGTGATGATGTTTCGAAAATAAAGCTAAAAAAGAGGCTGGCATGTGACCCACACTTTGTGTGAGATAAATTTGAAGTCAATAACTTTCTTTGTTCTCCTAATATTTGAATTCGTTTTCCTGTTTTTTTTATACAAGTTGTCATTTAAAAATTTCCAACAATTTTTTGCCTATGATGAAATAGTTTGATTTCAAAATCAATTTTTGTTAACGAGATTTTTAGTCGAAAACCAATTTCTACCAATTTAAGTAGCATTTCCTGAAAGTTTTTATTTCTTTTATAAACAAATGCAGATGGTATTTTTCTAAGAACATTTTCACAGAATAAAATCATTTTAAAGTCAATGCCTTCATTTATTCACGAGATATCGAGAATCGAACATCCAATTTTTTACCAATTTTGCGTTATTCTTCGTTTCATACAATTATTTTGGAGATAAAATAAATTTTTGTTCGTAAAATATTCGAGGTGACAATAACTTTGTTCAGTGTTTTTGATTTATAAAAAAAAAAATCGTTAAATATTATATTACTTATTATTAAATTATATCAGTTTGGTATCACGTTACAATATATAATACAAAATTTAAATCAAGTCACTAGCGTTATTGGTTCGTGATATATTTTGGGTTAATCAAATTGATAGGTTAAAAAAACCACCAACTCAATTTTCTTGAGCGCATCTTTCTTTAATCTAGACGCTAGGGACCTTGAAACTTTAAGAAATTTCAAAATTTAAAATTCGAAAAATCGGACTAATTAATATAACTTCCTATGGGAAGTTAACAAAACACACATAGCGGTATTTTGTTGATGGACGTTTTATTTCACTATGAAGTTTGTAAGGTTTGGATTTGGTCTTTGTCATTTGAAATTTTGAAATTTTTTGTACACTTCGTCTGGTATCTCGATCATAATTTGAGTACTGTCCAATAAAGATCCTGGTGTCAGATTGATGTCGAAATGTGAAATAATACGACCAGGACACTTCTCAAGCAACATTGGTCTTGTTGTTTAAAAAGGCCTTAAGTCAAAAAATTACATTGGAACAGCTATTTAGTACGTATTAATTTAGTCCTTATACAATAAGACAGAAAAATTCATATTTGTTTTTATATTCTGTATGACCAGTTTCTGACTTAAGCCCGTTTTGTCTAACGTCAAAAAATCTTATCTTATCTTATCTCTATTAGCGTCCCAATATATGTCAAATGCTAGCGCTACCAAACCAAATACATAATAGTATAAACTTAACGCTTTTAACCTAACCTAACATTATATCCTCTTACAATTGATCCATATGAATGTTTGCCTCCATACAGTTAATATTTCAATTATAAGTTTCATAATTCTATTAATTTATGACAATAGTTTTGAATAATGTTCTTATTTTCTTTCCAGGTGAGTACCTTAACAAGAATCAGGAAGCAATTACATGAAATTCTGGCACTTGATAACTTGGAGGAAACAATATCATGAAAATAGCAATAAAGACGGGCGTACATGAGTTCAAGTTACATCAACTTCACACAAAACTTACAAAACAAAGGATAATTTGACATCTCACATCTGATGTGATAGAAATCATGGTTTTTGCTCATAATCTATGTATCTTAGCTACATCACATACAGACCATTATTGTCTCGGTTGATTAAATGCTGCCTTTTTCGTTACTGATCTTGTTAACAGAAAAAGCCTTCGGCTAAAATATACATATATGCATAATGCAATATGCATATAAATAAAATATTCACTTTTCCCGCTTGAGTTAGTAGTTTGGCTAGCAGAATATTATCATCATCGTTCTTATGGTCGAAAACATCTTATTTCTCTGCATCGTTTCACATGGTGTGTAATTTGTACCAAATGTTAAGTGAATAATGATGTTAATGGACCCACATATGGACTTCTAGCCTGTGGCTTCTTTCTATTTTTATTATTTAGTTTTTTTTTTTTCAACGACGCCAGGCATGCCGCCTTAAAAGGGTCAGTGGGAACACACCGCCTGCGCCCGTCCGGGCAGTGATGATGCGCTGATGCTTTCACTTGACGGTCAAAGAACTTCTTTTTTTTTAAGTTGTACCTCATGTGAGCATCATCATCATTTTCATCTTCATTCTTCTGTTTTTAAGATAAATTTTCTTTAATCAGAGAAAAGAAAAAAAAAACATTTGTACAATGGAAATGGAAATGGATGAGTAAATTTGAAAGATGATTAATTTCACGTTTGAACGTCGTCGTCGTCGTCGTGTCCAAGTATCTTTCTTAGTACTTTCGAATTCAAAAATTTAGAAAAAAAATAGTAACAAAAATAATGAATACAATAAACTACCAGTTTAAAAAATTATAGTAATCTTGAATCAAAGCTGTTTATTGCAAAGATCGGTTTGAAAGATTTCGTTTTAAAAGTTTTTAGATGAATATGTAGGTATACTTCGTGTCACATGGATAGGGACAAGCTTATTTCGTTTTTTATTTGGCGTTATTTTTCAAACTCTTAGGTTTTTTGGAAAAACACAAATGTGGAATGCATGAGGTATGTATTAAGATTGTATTGCAAAAAATATGTTGGATATGTCGGTTTCGCCAAAGAAGGTCCTAAAAAGATCTAAATTTACCTGTAAGACCCTGCCTCTTGATTTCTGAATTACTTCAAGTATAACTTGTTGTTTATGGGTTCATAGAGTGCTACCAGATAATTGAACGGGCCCAGGACCTTTTGTATGTAGTTATGTATTGAAAATTAACACCCGCTCAAATGAAATGGCAAACAAAATGTTAACGAATTGCTCAAAACTAAAAGAAAAAGCAAAGATGCCCTCTGAGTGCTTTGCTATTTGCGTTGTTCTTTAACGATATTGGCAAATGTCTTCCTGGTGGGATTCGGATAGCTGGCACTACAATCAATCTTTTACTGTATGCAGACGATCTAGTGATCCTTTCAGAGTCACCAGAAAATTTGCAGCTTATTATAAATCGGTAGTCAACATACTGCAACACATGGGGACTTGCAATAAATACTGAAAAATAAAAAATCATGTTATTCACAAGATCTACTCACAGTTTGGTTAGAGAAAGTTGGTTCTTCAATGGACATCGTCTTGAAATCACTAAAAATAAAAATAGTTTAGGCGTGAAGTTGAACAAAACGATTGATTTCAAAAACCATCTAATTGAAAATGCGAAGTCTTCCTAAATCTTGCTGAATATGACCTGGAGGAAAATGTATTGCTGTCAGCTAAATACAAAATATTCGAATGTGTTGTTAAAACATCTCTTTGTTACGCGGCACAAGTTTGGAGCACGGATGAATTTGAAGCAGTAGAAAGCTTCAAAGAAATTTCATAAAAAACTTTTTAATCTGCCAAATGGCACACCTAACTACGGAATTTATTTAGAAACGGGAGTTGCAAAACTGTTTACCAACAGTCCAACACCCTTAAAATGCAGGCAGACTACATCTATAAAGTTGCTTCACATTCAGATGCTCGTTTGACAAAGAAAATGCTCCTTTACGAAATGCGGAATAAGGGCTGGTGTGGTGGTTTGCAAAATGGCAAAATATTGTCGATAGCTGTGGAGAAGTTATCCAATTTGACTTGAATAACTTGGCTCAACTAAGGAGCAGATTTACAATATAATTCAAAAACACGAAGACAGTAGCAGAGGCTGAGCAGTCTGAGTAAAACGTCAAATGATTCAAAATCGTCTATAGGTCGTGCTTGAGATCAATGGCTATAGTTGATGTTTGTGAACTGAGTTTACCACTCTCCGCCAGAGCAGCTCCATTCTCCTCTACGGGCATAGTACGACGATGGAGACCATTATGTTGTCCACTACCATACCAAGTCTCAAGAACTTTTTACGTAAACTTGCTTACAACTGTGGGCTCTTCCTTTCGTCCAAAACTTCTTTTCAAACAATATGGAATCATTTTGAATACATTAACATATTTTTTTAAATATTTTCTAATGTTGTTCAAGTGTAATCCTTATTTCGTTCCGCTGATTTTATACAACAATTAATGACATTTTTGAAACACAATTTTGACAACCTTTTACAATTTGAAAAAAGCCTTGTAAGAGGCTTTTTAAGGCTATGTAAATTCATGAAGTAGTAGCCCTACAAATTAACTCTAAAAACATAAAGGAATTACATTCAAAGTTTTTCAAAACTTCAGATAAAGTTCAATGAAGGCCCATAAGTCATCTCATAACTAATGAGAAATTACGAAAACTAGGTGCGATACTGAAATGATTTAAACTGTATCTAAAAATTAAAGATTTGTACTTTGATAAATCATCGTATGATTTTGCTGTCTTTATCATTTTTAAAATGGCATATTTTGAAAATCTGATGTGATAGAAACATTTAAAGGTGAGATTCGAATTGAGTATAACTTAGTTCCTTAAAAAAATATTATTTTTCTTTGTGCAACAGAAAAAAAAAGAAATTTTGAATATGTCATTGTTTCTTAAAAATGTTTGTCCGCAAAATATTTAATTATTTTCAACTAGCAATAATCGCACCTCGGTAGGACCTCATTGGTTACGATATCGCCTCTGCGCAAAGCTTTTTATTGACGTTTGAGTTGTCATAGGTCACAAAGCAATTTTTTCCGCAAGTATTTAAATTTGAAATTTTGTATAAATTAAAGTAAACGAACAATTCAGAAATTTCATTCAACAAACAATTTGAAATAAGATCTCTTGTTTAGCTAAACAAAATAAATACAAAATTATTCAAATTAAAGTTTTAACACCAAAATCGCAAAAGTGCTAATGTCGAGCTCTAACAAGAGACCTCCTTTGGAAATGTCACCGGAGCAATTAAACGCTAATAAAAAAACCAACTGTGATGCCATGTCGGTGGCCGAATTGTCTGTGCCTGCGCTAGAAAACTTACTCGTTACTCTGCTTTAAAAAAAAAAAACTATTCGATCTTCCAAAAAAGAAGGACTTTGATTGCATGTTTCAGCAGATACAAAGTCTACAAACTCAAAATGAACTTCTTTCTAATGAAGTGTTGGCTGTCAGAGAAAAAACCATCATTTTGGAAAGGAAAATGGACTACATGGAAAAGCAATACAAATCCAATCACATCATTTTTTCTATACCAAACAATTTGAAGGAGAACGCATCGGAAACAATTAATCGATGCTCGAATCAAATTTTGGACCGCCAAGACATAACCTTCGAAGACGTCACAGAGTTCCCTTCAAGAGGAAGTCAAACTCGGTTGCTTGTGAGAACTGGAAACAACAAATTAACCTCACAAATCTTCAAAAATTCCGGCAGGCTGAAGGGATCTGGTGTTTACATAAATCCTGACTACACACGAGATAAGCAGAGAAAACGTCAAATCTTGTTGCAAATAAGACACGCTATCAAGAAAAAACATCCATCGGCTAATCCGCTGGTCCGTGGTCTAAAACTGCAAATAAACAATAAAACCATAAACACCGCACATGATAGAAAACTTTATTGTGATAATCGAGATGGGATGGTACTGAGAGAGATGTTAAGAGAACTACAACTTGATGAGTATAAAAACAAAAATAAATCAAATCTTTTGGATACTCAAGTCAACTTGTCAAAGGAAAATCTACGATCAACAAACTTCATATCAACGTCAACAGCAGCTGTCATTCCAGGGATGTCATTAACTCTGTCACCCGGTTGCCACCACGAAAAACAATGAAAAAGTGTTGCTGTCTGTCAAAAAGCAAGTAGTACCAAAAAATCGTAAATAGTAGCGAAAAAAATTAAATTATAAATATTAACTTATTAGCTTATAATTTTGCTTGGCTTAGTAACAAATTATTATTTGTAGATTTTTTGAATTTTGTAAAAAAACATGATATATTTTTTCTGTTCGAAACATTTATAACAAGCGAAAAATTTGAACAGTACCTACTCTAAATATTTCTCTAGATATGAATTGCGTTGGGTATCAGCAGTAGAATCAACTAAATTTGGAAGAGCTAGTGGTGGACTTTTTACGGTTTAAAAAAAGAAAAAATTAACGCTGTTTTTGTAGATGTCAACAACATACCTTATTGTGTTAAAATATTAGCACAAACTTAACTTTGTATGTATTACCTACGTACCTTAATTGTAATAATTGGGAAAATGACTTTGTTGCGTTAGAAGATGTTTTAAACTTTTTGCTTGTCCAAAATGTTTAAAATAGGAGACGTTAACGCCAGAGTTGGTACAAACCAAATTATTCCACCAAATATCCACCCGAATTCAAAACCCCCCGAGTTTCGTGGAACTCGATCCTGTAAAGATAAAACAATTAACAAAAATGGACGTCTGTTTTTAGATTTATGCCAAAATCATGATCTTTTTATCCTTAATGGTTGCTACAATCATGATAGAAATGGGGAGTTTACTTTTATAGGGGGAGCGGGAAAATCAGTGATTGACTTTTGTGCTGCATCGGTGGAATGAAGGAATCGTATTTTGTATTTTAAAGTTGACTCACAGATTTTTTCTGATCACATGCCCTTGGTTGTAGAATTTACACTAAACAAAACCACAAATTCAAATTACACAGAAATCACCTTACCACCCAAAATTATTTGGAAAGAAAGTCAAAGAGAGAACTATCAAATACAAATTTTGAATTAACTTCAGAAACTAACTGATACTTCTTTATTTCCTGATACAAGTTCAAGACTAGACTCTCTTTGTGAATGTACAAAAGCTGCCACCAATATAAGAAACAACAAAAAAATTTCAACTTCAAACAAAAATGGTTTGATAAAGACTGTTTGAATGCAAGAAATAATTCCTTCGAACTTTTAAAGGAAACCAGGAAACAAAAAAATTTAAATGAAACAACGACCAAACAGTATATTACCAGCAAATAAAGCTTACAAGGATTTGTGCAAATCAAAACGCCAGGAATATTATACATCAGTAGCACATGAACTTTTAAATATCAAAGATAGTAAAAGTTCGGATCAAACTTGAAAGCAAGTGTTCTAGCCAATTATTTCAAAAATTTACTCAATCCTGATCCAATCTCCAATCATTTTACTTTTGCGGAACCTTTGATTTTAGACCAAACTCTCGATTGTCAAATTTCAATAATAGAAATCCAAACTGCATTGCATTACGCATACGCAGCGAATAACACAGCGCCAGGCCCAGATAGAATAAGCAATGAGTATTACAAAACCCCCTGTTGATTTTTTGTATGAAATTCTTCATCTTTTTAATAATATTTTCAATACCGGAAAGGTTCCACAAGCTTTTCAAGATTCTCTGGTCTATCCAAATTTAAAAAAATTCGATGTTAACCTAGCAAATAATTATTATAGAAGGATATCTATTATGAATTCTATTGCGAAGATACATATTTGCATCTGTACTCCTTAGTCGCATCAACATTTGTATAGCAAATAATGAAATGCTTAGTGAATACCAATCTGGTTTCCGTAAAGGCTTCTCCACAGTTGATAACATTTTCACCTTAAACTCAATTTCACAGTATTTCCTTCGGCAAAAAAGAAGTTTGTACATATTTTTCGTGGACTTTAAAGCTGCTTTCGATTCGATAGACCAACAAGCATTTTTTTACAAACTGTCACAAAAGGGACTGTCGACGAAACTTCTTTTGGTCCTGAAAAATATGTACAAAAATAGTCGCTCAGCGGTTTGGGATGCGATAGATATGTCTGAATGGTTTGAGAGTACATCTGGCGTCAAACAAGGTTGTCTTTTAAGTGCAGTTCTCTTTGCTATATTCATTGATGATATATCAATGTATCTACCCGCTGGAATAAGTTTTGCAGGTCTAAACGTTAAGGTACTCATGTACGTAGATGACATTGTGCTTTTAGCAGAATCGCTAGAAAAATCTAAAGTAATGATAGTAAGAAATACACAATCAAAACTTAAATCGAATGAAAAGTGGTTCTTTAATGGTGAGGCCATTGAAATTGTGACAGAATACAAATACCTTGGAATACTTTTAAAATCTAATATAAAGTTAACCTCACATTCGAAAAAAACTGATGGCATCGAAAAGTATGATTAACGCGTCATGGAAAGATGTTATGAACAGCAAAGATGTACCAACCTCAGCTAAGTACAAGGTATTTGACGCTGTAATGCGCTCTGTTATGTGCTACGGCTTCCAAATATGGGGATATCAGTCACACGAAGAAGTAGAAAAACTTCAACGTTACTTTCTCAAACGGCTTTTCTACTTACCATCCAATATTCCAAACTATGTTCTACTACTCGAAACCGGCGTTCCTGCTCTTTTTATTCATACTCTTAAACTCCACTTTGACTACATCTTGAAAGTACTGGCATGTAGACCAAATAGAATTCAATTGTCAATAGCAAATTACATCATAGATAACAAAGCGGAGTGGATAGGAGAATGGAGAGAATGGGCAACGAAGTGTGGAATTGAGCTAAATTTCCAATATACTAATTTAATCGTACTAAAAGAACAACTCTACGGGTTATTACAGGCTGTCGACATCTACCAGCGGAATGAAAATTTACAAAAAATGTCATCTTCAATCAACAGAGTCATTTACCCCGATTTGAAACATGATATCGAAAATAACTACTTTAGTAATGAATACAGTACAAGGGAAATTTCGTTAATCTGCAAAGCAAGAAGTGAGCAACCTAATTTAAACGGCTCACCTTAGGTTAGGTTAGGTTGGAGTGGCTGTCTAGATGTCATTGACTCACTTAGACTTGAGGTCCATTGTGATACCACTAATGAGGTTACTCATGGGAGAGTAATGAATTTAAACAAACCATTTTGTGCTTTTAATAAAGTTAGAGAAACATTTTGTGTCAATCTTTGCCAGTTCACTGGTATTATCGAAGAAGGGATTACCGAGAAAGCTATTCCTTCTAATGGAGAGTGATGGACATGTACATAGAAGGTGTTGGACTGTTTTCTCTTCCTCCTCGTCTATGCAGCTTCTACAGAAGTCATTTGTGTAGACCCCTAGCCTCAGAGCATGTCTTCCTATGAGGCAGTGTCCTGTTATTACTCCAATTGTAGAGCTTATATTTTGTCTGTTCAGGGATATCAAGCCTTTTGACCGATTTAAGTCTATGCTTGGCCATATTTTCTTGGTTGTTAGGCAGGTGGTACTCTGTGACCATCTAGCATTTGTTGCTTCTAGAGCATATTGTTAGAGAAGATATTTGCATGTAGCAAGTGGTGTTCCTATGTTATGTTTTTGTCTAACATTAGGCAGAAGTGTTCCGTTTTTGGCGAGCTCATCGGCTTTGCAATTTCCCGGAATGTCCCTGTGGCCCGGCACCCAAATTAGGTGAATATTAAACTGTTCTGTCATCTCATTCAGAGATGATCGACAATCGTGGACTACTTGAGAGTTTGTGGAGACAGACGCGAGAGATTTAAGAGCGGCTTGGCTGTCCGAGAAGATTCGTATATCCTTGCAAGATATAACGTTTTCTTTGAGCCAGGATAGTGCCTCTTTAATCGCCATTACTTCTGCCTGGAATACACTACATTGATTGGGAAGTCTGTATGATAGACTGAGATTCAGTTGTTCCGAATAGGGATGGACACATGGAAGCTTTTACCGAATACCATTTTAGGGGTGGTATAGTCTAAGCGATCTGGGATAGATCTGAAATTGTCAAGAATGGTAGTATGCCCAGTATTGTTACTGTTCCATTGAGAGGTGGCTCTAAGCCTCAACGGCTCACCTTATAAGAAAACTAGATGATTTTATGTCTTTTAGTTTTTACGAAAATTGAAAATAACCACGACTACTATTTTAATTTAATTCTTCTTTTTTGCTTGAGTGGTCTTATTTTGATAGTAATAATGGTAGGTGCGAGTTTGGGTGTATGCAACAGTAAGGTGTGTGCGAGATTGGGTGTATACAACAGTGGGATGTGTATGGGGGGGGGGCATGTTTTTTTTCCATTTAACGTACATATTTTTTTAAATTGCCCCTACCGCCTAAACGGGGGAGATAGACCATCCCCCTTCCCTCCCATAGTAAAAAATGCTTGTTTTTAACTGTTCTATACAAATCCGTCATTAAACTTAGTCGCCTGAGTTATCGTACTCTCCTCATAAAGAACATAGATTCCTCTACTTTGGAAAACCTACTCTTACTATGGAGCAAACTTTGTCAATTTTAAATGGTGAAAATTGGAAAAATCTATATCCAATTATCTTGAAAAATAATCCGTTACAGAGAAATGATTATTACAGAATTTTCTTAATACTTTAATTAAAAGCAGTACAATTATATATCATGTTTTTTTCTAATTACTATTATATATTATTGTTGTATATTTTATTATTATATTATTATTTTAAATAACTGAAATTTTGTTTTAACTTAACTAAAAGTCTTTACATAACGCTTAATTTTTAATGAGTTCAAATATCCTTTATTTTTGTTTTAGCCAAACTAAAAGCTGTTAATTCTTTTGCATAAAAATTATGTATTAATTATTAGGTAATTTATTTTTGTTTTAGCTAAATTGAAAGCCCTATTTTCATCTTTATATAATCATTTACATTTTGTTAAATAGTGAACATTTTCTTTGAACATAATTAGAAAACACATAGTCAATCTGGCAGGCGACCGGCATTGCCACCGCCAAAACACTTTTATTAACGAATTTATATTCCAATCAAATGTAACCGAAACTATTGTAGTTAACAATTTTAAGTAATAAATATCTATCTATTTAATAATTTTTTTAAAATTAGTTAAACAATAAAAACAACTCAATGTTTTATCGAAACTGTAGTAAAGGAAAGTTTTATAGAAATAACAGTATTTGTAAAATTGTTATGTTTTCTGCATCAGAAAAAAGGAAAGAAAATAGTTTCAGTTTATAAGGTTCTTTCTCGATGTTCAAATAGACAGATAAGAGAAATTAGGTGCTCCTTATACCTTATATTATCGTCATGAATACTTTTGTGAGTTTAAAATGCGATCAGATAAAGAATCAATACATTATTAAACGACCTCTCTGTTTAATCTCAAAATTTGTCATTCATGCTCTCGTTTGACAATATGAGTTCAAATCCTGAAATACTGAACCTAGTTAGAATAAAATTTAAAAAACATTTTAGCTTTTATTTGCACAGCCAATCTGCTATTTCAAAATGTACCTAAAACGAATATTCCATTATCATTTTCCTGCTTTCTTTTTTTGTTCTCAAAAAATAAGGTCACATATATTCTATTGGATGATAGAGAAATGGTTTTTTATACCTACTACACTCTAAAGACTGACATCGTCAATGGCAAACATTTTCATTTAAAGTCTCCTCTATTTGCCAATATAATACAAAACTACGGTTCATTGCCATTGAAAGGATATCCTTCCCTAAATTTTTTACGCTAACAT
This sequence comes from Eupeodes latifasciatus, assembly GCA_920104205.1. NCBI lineage: Eukaryota > Metazoa > Arthropoda > Insecta > Diptera > Syrphidae > Eupeodes > Eupeodes latifasciatus. Next base: position 116,345,211 of record OV049926.1, read on the forward strand.
TAAATTTAATTTAAAATGAAAAAAAGAAAAATTTCAATAAAAAAACGAATATTTGAAATTAGGATTAATTTGAAGAAAAAGGTTTTCTTTCTTTCTTCGTATACTTATTGACGGAGATTTGGAGTTCTGAAGAACTCTCGCATAAGGAGCTTCACATCATCAGAAATTCTAGGACAATAATATATACCTTCACCAAGTGAAAATGATTTCTCGGTACGGATGTGTATTTTTCTCTCGATAAACATAATTTATAATTGATGAAGAATTTGTTGAACGAATTCTGTATATTATCTGGACTTTGTCAAGGACAATGAGTGGATTGGATATGCATTAAATTAAGATTTGATTTGCTTTTGCTTACTTAAATATTTGCTGGTTGGAAATAATGTCTATCGATTTTGTTGGCGATGGCAATCCTGATACAGGTATATACAATACATATCTACATATTATATTCCTTGAAACAATTATTCATTATAATATTTGCTCCAGCTTGTGAGTTGAAAGTAGGTTTCGAGGGCCAATTTTTCCAACTGGAGGCCGGCCGAGGTATATTAATTATTTTATCTGCAATTATATAGAAAGTGAAGTATATCAGCGGGCGGACCAGAGGTTTTGGAGGCTTTGCTTGTTAGGGATAGATTGTGGTTCATCCAGAGTGGGTATAGTGTTAATTAATAATTTGGAAAGGAGGTGTAATATTAAACCTTCCTATAGAAATCGAAATACTTTATTGTGTGGGTCTTGGTGATGATATTTCTTTTCTACAATTAATTGAGTTCTGGATAAGATTTCGCAATAATGGATGTTTTTGGGAACTTTTCTTTTTTGATAAAAAAGGGTGCATTTAAATAATTAAGGGTAATTGCGGGAGAGATGTGGCGCTTTTTGAAAAAATACGAAAGAACAACGATTGGAATGAAACATTGCGGCGGTGTTCGAGTGCTGTGATTGTTTCAGTTAAAGTTCTATCGCCTAACATTTTCAAGGGTCTTTTTTGGGTCCTATCCAAAAGACATAAACTTGTTTTAGGAGCACCTGTCCAAATATGCGACTTTGTTAATTACAGCCATATCAGAAGGGATGCAAAATTTCATGCACCGTCGTCGTGAAAATCCTAAGCACCTAGCAGCATTTTTGGCAATATGAAATATGTGATCATTCCATAAGAGGTGATCTGTAATACACATAGCGACTACCGAGTACTGAAAGTTGATTAATTTCTTGGATGCAAGTGACATTCGTGGGTTACGCTTGAACGGCAGTACACTGCATTGAGTTTTTAAATCATTAAGTTCTACAGTTGGTTAATAATTCCCCTGTTGGACAATACTCTCGAGATCGAAATTCAATGAGCTTAACATACTCTGCCATTGAAGTTTCACATCCAACCAAAGGTCAAGGATTTACATCTATAGATAGAGATGCCGCACCAAATCTTAAAACTTTTGAAACTTAAGAAAAAAGAAGATAAATACAAAATACATAAACGCGTTGATCTTACCTAGAGTTGAATTTGTAGGTTTGCCAAAAAGTTCTAGCAAAATTGATAACCTTTACATGTAAATTACTCCAAATGTTTTGAGTTTTTTGGAAGCAAAATATTCAAAAAACAAGTAAAAACTGATCTACTAAAAATGAAACGATACAACGCATTAAAATTACTAAACTACATACCAAGCACCGTGAAGCACCTTCTCGTTCGGCCAAAGTGATATTGGTAAGCAATTTAAGCATGCATCACAATTTAGTGATGCAAAAAATCGTATCCGTGTGCGTCGCTCAAGAACAACAGATATTATTTCTGCTGTCGTTTCTCATTTTGAATGACATATCAATCTCCCTACAACTCGCAGTTTCAAAATGAAAGTTCTTATTGGTAGGTACGAGTATATAGCCAAAATTCCGTCATTACTGACAAAAGTACAGATGTGAAATAAGCATTAAAAATTCGATGTTTTTGCACAATGTTCGTAATTCTGGACTGAGGGATTTGAGGTTTTCGACCCCCAATTATATTGAAAAAAGTTCTAAAAAAAGTATGTTTAACTATAGGTCATAATTGCCATAGTACCCTAGCCTTCAGCCGTTAAACAAAATAATATGAGTACTACGATACGATTTTTAAACACGTATGTATATTCCGACTCTGGGCAATTTGTCAACAGAAATAGCACAGCCGTAAATCTGATCAATTGACTTGAGTTCTTTGGACTACGAGTAAATGCTATTTCATAGATAAAAAATGATTTGATGTTGACATTTTTAAACACTTTTAAAATTGATTTTTTGATCCAAGTATCGTTCGTGCATTGAGTTTTAACGTTCGTGTCCTTATTAAATCACTTTAAAAATAGATTCACATATAAAAAGGAACTATGTACAGTCTTTGCTTCTCGTGAATATGTGCCTAGGACAGAATTTTCTTCTACATTTTCTCCAGATGTATCTTTAATTGCTCGAAAAAATCTGGGTCTCTTGACAATCGTGACAAATTACATTTTAGCAACACACTAAACCGCTGTTGCGCTGCTGTATTGACGCCTGACGGCAAGGGTATGACTTGGGGGAACATTAATTCACACATGTACTACTCACTTCTTCTACATATGGGTATAGATTCTTAGATCGATTCTGGAATTTGCATGGTGCTGTTCCCATAAACATAGCTTCCATTTAATGAGCTCTTGTCAGGTAGGTTTTTATGCGTGGCCTAATATGTAGGGAAGAATAAATAAATGTCTCGACTTTACGATGCTACGGAGTGGTAGGAAATTAATTGTTTTTCATTTAAGCACGTGTAACAAGCTCTCTTCATAATAGTTAAAATATATACAAAATAAAATGTCTATAAAGCGACTCAAAAACGGATCAAGCATTTCAATTGGGCCGCTCCTAAGTCGTTCAACTGATGCACTGCCATTGCGTTTTATAGTTTAAGTTGTATCTATTTGCCGCACTTTGCCATTTCAATACGTGACTTGAGGTAATTCGTTTTCTCTAAATCTAGATACTTTCGGTGTCTTTTTGAAAAACAAAAAAATAAATAAAATAAAATGCCCACCAATATCCCCTCTGCACGGACAGCATTATGTTGCGCTAAATTATCAAAGAGTACAAAGAAGATGTCGATCTTGATCGTGAATGCATTGAATGAGTTCATTCCAGGAAGTTTTATATTGTATCTTATTTCTTATATAACAACGTAGCTTTGGCACTTTTAGTTTGAATTCATTTCTTTTTTTTTGGTCAGCATCTGGCCGAGGCCAATTAATAGTTTTTATTTGCTATGGCAGGGAAATCGGTGCTTTTCACTTGCGGTGTATTTTATTGTGAAATAAAACTAAAAATTATTTACATAAGTAGGTAAGGTACCCCCATTAATTCGGGTGATAGCTTTGCGTGTTTTGGTCTTTTGGGTACGATTTGTGTCAAGATGTAGGTACACTTGTTCGTAGGTGCAGTAAACTTTATTCTCGGCGGCAGTATATTTTTGTACTGTAACATTAAAAACAGGACATTAACGTTTAAGTTTAGAATTAGACTCCACTTTGATGATGTCTTGAACAGTGCAAAAAAAAACAGGGATTAAAATTCCTAAGTTAAGGGTGGGCATATTTTCTAAAAATGCAGTAAAATTAATAAAAAAAAAGGCTGGGATGCGACCACTGATAACTTCTCATCCCGTCTATCGATTTGTCTAGTTCAAAACTTTAACAAAATATTCATAACAATATTTTGTGTGAGAAAATAATTTGAAGTCAATATCTTTCTTAAATCTAATAGTACTTGAGTTGAAAACCATTTCTTACCAGTTTTTTTGTTGTTTTTGTAGGTTTCCGTGTTTTGTTAAAAATTTATCAGTTGAATTTTTCTAAAAAATTACCAACAATATTTTATATATGATGAAATAGTTTAATTTCAATTTTTTTTTTGTTAATAAGGCTTTTAGTTTAAAACCAATTTTTACCAATGATAGTAACATTTCATGTAGTACCCGTAGCGTGATGGTTAGTGCGTTGGACTGTCATGCAAGGGGTCTTGGGTTCAATCCCCGCCTGTGCCATCTAACTTTTTTCACGGGTACTGCCTCTTGCGAGGAATTGACAAATCCTCCAAGAGTAATTCTTGTCATGAAAAGTGCTTTCTCAAATTAGCCGTTCGGATTCGGCGTATAAACTGTAGGTCCCTTCCATTTCTGACAAAAATCACTCGCACACAGGAATGGTTGAGAGTTGTAAGTCACTAGGCCCTGGTTCTTCATGGACTGTTGCGCCACCTAATTTATTTATTTATTTAGTAACATTTCATGAAAGTTTTAATTTTTTAAATTGCTATTGTAAAAAACCACCCACTCAATTTTCTTGAGAGTCCTTTCTGCTTCTTTCTGCATTATTATCTGAATAACAAAATATATTTGAAATCGATACCTCCACTGGTTCTTGAAATATGGACGACGAAAAAAGCTTCCTGGACGTACGAATATAAGTACACACACACTCACAGACATCTCTCTAAAAATCTTATATTTAGACTCTAGGGACCTTGAAACGTCGAGAAATGCCAAAATGTTCAATTCGAAAAATTAGACCGATTGCAATAGCTTCCTATTGGAAGTTTAAAATGTTCAAATAATTATAGTTATCCTTCAATTCAATTTTCCAAGACCTTTATCATAGTTTGAAGTGTTTGAATCGTTTTGCGAATTGTTGCCATAACATCGATCCTTTATGGTTTAACACAAAAAGTTAAAAGCGGATTAAGTTCAGAGCTTCGAATTGGGCAATTGACATCACCAAAATGACTGATAACATGATTTGGGAATTTGGTGTGTAAAAGATCGATTGTGGCATGGCACGTAATAATTCATATTCTTCGGATGTATCACCTTCCAAAATCCATTGGTTAAAAAATTTGTATCTTATTTTATGTATTGTTGATGAAATAATGTGAATTTCAACAACAATTTTTGGCGTGTTTTCACGCATGCAAAGAACCAGCTTCTGAGTTTTTAATTACACAAACCGGATGAGCTCCTTAATCAGCTGGTCCGGCTAACGTGAGCGTGCAGGACGGCTGCATTTGTTACTCAGGCTATTGTAAAGCATTTGTAAATACTTTTCTGTGAGAAAAAATATGAAAGAATTCAATATGATCGCCGCGCGCCGTAACAAAGGTCATAAAATTAAATATAGTTTAATGCGTCTTTCCGAATGCATCTTTCAATTAAAATCTACTTCTTGAAATAAGTATAAGTTAACTTTTACCTATTTAAAATTAGCTCACTACTGATTCAAGTCGATTATTTTTTAAAACAATGCGCCTATCGGCAATTCCACATTCCCATATCTCTCCCCCCTGAAAAAAAACCTATATAAATTATATAGCTACTGGATATCTCCGTAGTTATTCTTTTTTCAATATATTTCTTCTATTTCAGTTTCGACATTTCAAACAATCAAGCCAGCTGCACGGAAGTATCAACTAAACTCCAACAAATAATATGCTTATCTAGAATTTCTATCATCGTAAATGATTACTATCGATATGACCTCAGTAGCTAATTAAAATCAAATTGATAATGCAAATGTCGGTGCTATCATTTATATGTACATATATTGGTAATATAACTGTGCTGTGCACATTACTAAGTATTTGTCGTATATTGTTAATATTTAATTCAAAATTGATGACTTATTCAATTTTTATAGAAATCCGCTTAACAATTATGATATTGTTTAAATATTTAAATAGATTATTTTAGGTTTGTGGCATAAAATATATCTGATATATCTGCATTATAATACCACAAAGGCAAGTTTTGCACGAATCATCAGTCTATTCCAAATATTCAGCAGGTCTACAATTTTTCTAGCACACTACTGTTTTGTACTCTTAGTATACTAATGCGCACATACTGTTGATTCACAAGCGCATGTGTGCGGAATAGATACGGATGCATCCGTAAAATGCCTTCAAAATGAGCCTATCCATCAAGACATCGCAACGGTCATGATCAAATAAATACGATATAATATTGCAGAACTTGCAAGTTGCAAACTATGGTACGTAAAGTCGTACAAGGAAGAAAATATTATATTGTAGTTTATCAGCAAAGTCTTTCCGTTTCCGCGGATCGCTTGCCATCAAGAGATTTTATTTGTTTCCATATGGAATAAGTTCTGTGGTCTTGCGGGACTCTTGTATGTGCGGTTACTATCGTGGTCTTCAGGTTCACTGGATCAGGGACACACGCAGACAGTAATTTACAATCCCCAACAAATAATTACATATACATATATAAATGAAGGTATAGTATATGAATCAGCTTCAAGAGTGATCATCATCATCATTGCTATGTATATAATCGTCGTCATCTTCTTCATGATGTGGAACACCCCGCACCGGAAAAAGTTTTACATGCTTTCACATGACTTAATGATGCTCTAGGAGCTATACCGCGCGCGCTCCTATGCTCTCCATCTAAGCCCCAAGAGTGTTTATGCCTTTCGATAAGATCATGCGGTCGTATACCATCAAGAGTTTTGCTGCGCGTGCAACAAAGCAGCTCTAAGAAGTTCAACAAACCAAATAACCACAAAATTATGCTCGGTGCACAGAGATGACGACCGTCTATCCGACCGTCCGCGTCCAGCCAAACTATAAACCGACCTTTCATTTAATTTTCTTTTGTGATCTTTGAAACTCCAGATTTTCAGTTTGCGGCTTAGAAAATTTTGTATATATATTATATATGTATATTTATATACCTAACCTATCAATGCAGTCATGTTTGAGGCGCATCCTGTTGGGGCCGGGCTACAGTAACTTCAAAATTCGTGAAATTTCCCTTCTGCGTTGTTATTTTATTCCTAACTTGATCTTATCTCGCTTAAAGATGTTGAAGTCGACGTAGCTACTGATATAATAAAAACATACATATATTATGTAAGTTATTAACTTTCTTCCGCCTCAGCACCGCCGCCGGCTTAGCGCTGCGGGCCATGCATAGTTATATTTGTAACGCGGGCACGCGGACTTTTTACACCTTGAAAATAAGTTCGGTGCGTTCGTCTTTGTCGTGATATTCTTTGAATTAAATAATTTTTCTGGAAATAGCGACACGGTTAGGCACGAAGTCATTTCATTTGTTTCCTAAAGATATACATTACATAAGTCTATAGTTGGGCAAAGTAATTGCTTGGAATTGGAAGGTTTTTGTATTCTTTTCATTTTATTTTATTTTATTTAGATAAAAAGCCCTTCCAGCCTTGGGGGCAAGTTGAACAAAGCCAAATTAATTAGTAGTCATCAGTATTTGATACTTTTCTTGGTTTTAATTTTGTTTCTTTATTTTATCATTCGTAATCAAGAATAAGGAAAATTAAACGCTGGGAAAAGACATCAATGCACAAAGATATTAATACGGATGTATAGTATCTGCTATAGAGCACAATGGTGTATTATGTATAATTTAAGAAGAGGAGTTATGGCATTATAATAGTTTTGTAATTATTTCTTTTTTTATTTTAGTTTTCAATAGTAGTGTGCTTTTCTTTACCTTAGTTCTAGATCTTTGTCTAGTGAGATAATAAGTTTAATTCATTCTTACAGGGCATAGTTGCGTAATGAGTGTAACAATAACTATTTTTTTTTTCTCCAAAAATATCTTAAAGCAGTCGAAAGGAAGTGGGCAAGTTTCATAAAAGTAATTATTATTTCACGAAATTAATTAAACTACAATTTAACGAAGGCACTTTTCTTTATGTCATTTTGAAATTGTTGAGTGTTGAGTGACCTTTGGTTTGCCATATTGATGAATCAGCAATTTGATATTAAGGATGCAGATATATAATTCTCTAATGCTAACAATATTCAATTCTCTGGATGTGGACAGGAAAAGTAGAACAGGCTTTTTTTTTCAGGTATTATATTTGTATTTTAGTTTTTATATTAATTCTACATATGTACATATGTATATAGAACGAAAAATGTCATTCTATTCCGTTGACTATTCTGGTAGTCAAATTGACTATTAAATAGTAAATTTTTCAGCCAACGACGGCGATATTCTGTAGGACAATTTTCGGCTGTCATTTTTAGGATCCGAAATTTTTGTACAACTCCGGTAGTCAATATGAGAACTGCGGTACTCAAAATAACAATAGCGGTAGTCAATACGACAACTGTGGTAGCCAAAAAGAAAACTGTGATAGCCAATAGAACAATTGTCGATCATTAATTATAGCACTCAGTATGACAACCAAATTATCATATTGGCTAACGATGTTGTTCTATCGACTACGTTTGTTGTCATATTGACTACCCGAAATTTACAATCGAAAATTGTTCTTTTGACTATATATACTCGTATAGTAGTAATTTTTTTAAAACAAGGTTGTCATATTAACTATTTTGGTAGTCAAAACACAATTTGCCACACTCTGTCTTTCCCAGCCATTGCAATATTCAGGAATTCAAAACCAATGAGCACAGACACCTCCTTTCAACCCCTCTCTCCCTTTCCTAGTGCTCACACTGTGTCTACATAATAAGGGTAGTTTTCTCCCCTTTAGTGTGTATTTATTATTAAAAAAAAAAGAACTTGGTCAAATTCCAAGTTGACTATCGACGATTGTTAATATAAGAACTTTTTTTGTCCGTGTTATATTTAGCATTTGAAATGGTTTAATTGACACTTACAGATCATTCTCCTAAATTGTATTTTTATTCCTGCTTTTCATCCGATGAAAACTACTTATTGGTTTGAAATGGGAACAACATTTTTAATAGTTTATTAATTATTATTATTATTATATTATATTATTTCTTTCTTTATTTTTGACCATATAATATATTTAACAGAATTAGTATAAAAGATTTACATGCATGGCTTATAAGCCGTCTGCCGGAAAAATTATATAAATTAAATAAATACGTTTAGAGAGAGTTCAGTTTATAAATTTCATTAAAAAGTTAAAACATAAACGTAATACCAATGAAAAGAACAATCGAAAACAAACATTATAATATATAATATTAATTACATAAATAATTATTACAATTATAATAAAAAATAATAATATAATAATAAATTAGAACGAAGGTAAATATAAAAAATAAGTTAAAGTGTTTCAATACACAAATTGGGCTTTTAGTTTAGCTAAAACAAAGTTTCTCATTAGACCGCATGTATTAAAAGTTAATATACATGTTTCTATATGCTAGAGCATATAACAAATCGAATGAGAGTTTTTCATCCACTTTCTCCATTTAAAATTGCAAAACATTCTCCAGTTGTAAAAAAAAACTTTTATTAATATATAATCTTCGGATTTCTTGTATGATTGGACAAAAAGCTAAGAAATGCGAAATATTTTCAGCCTGATTGAGGTTACATAGTCAGCAATTCGGATTCAAATCATTTCTGTGAGGTCTAAAATTAAGCTCAAGCATTTCAACGCGCATTTTAAAGACTAGACTTATCTCATTGACAGTAAATTAGTTTGGAAAATAGTTGTCATACCCGAGACATAACTTGAGTTTAGAGTAAGCTGTTCTTGTAACAGACTAGTTATTATCTTCTAAATCTTTGGAGTAAAATATTGATACATATTAGAATTTGAACTTCATAAGGCTTTTCAATAAGAAATCTCGGTTCAAAATTTAGCCTAATCCATTCGCCGTAACATTTGCTCCATTCTCAATTTGGAATAAGTATAGAAAATAAGTTGAAGGCCCAGTCACACCTACACCAATCATCGACGATACGACGTTGCTGGCGAACGACTGGTTTGAGTTCTTGTGTTAATTTATCTTTAAAAGTCTTAATACCTATGTAAAAAAAAATAAATAAAATAGGTACAACAAATAGCACAACTACAGTCCGTTGAGATCTAGGGCCTAGTGACTTACAACTCTCAACCATTCCAATTTGCGATTCATCTCAAGGATGGACGGTCCCCTCCTACAGTTTTAAAACCAAATTCAAACGGCTAAAACACACGGTTTCTTCACATCGCTTTTTGTCCATAAAGCACAAACTTTTACTACCAGTATCACTATTTTCGGCCGAGGAGGTGCTTTACACAGAAAAAAAGTTGTCGTATTAACAATCGTCGATAGTCAACTTGAAATTTGGCCAAATTGTCGTATTCACTACCAAAAAGTCAAAATATGACAACTTTATTTTAAAAAATTGACTACTGGATAGTAAATAGATTCATTTTCTATTGCCAAATTTGGGTAGTCTATACGAAAACAAAAGTAGTCGATAGAACAACGTCGGTAGTCAATATGACAATGTGGTTGTCATAGTGACTACCAAAATTGACTTTCGAACATTGTTGTATTGATTATCCGGTAGTTAAATTAGGCTTTTCAGATGAAATTGTCATATTGACTACCGCAGTTGTTATATTGACTACTAAGTTGTATACAAATTTTGGATCCCAAAATTGACACCGAAAATTGTCCTTTTGGCTATCGCGGTAGTTGGCTGAAAATTGACTATTTAAAAGTCAATTTGACTAACAAAATAGTCAATAGGATGACTTTTTTCAATCTGTGTACTAGACCAAAAAGTGCACAATTATTACCATTCTCGTATTGCATTTTAAGTATTTAAATATGTGTTTGAAGCGTGGATCGTTGGATTTGTAGTATTGGGATACTTTTTATTTTCCAAATATTTAAAGATGACAGCTTCAAAAATGACAAATTCCCAAATAGCGGAAAACGCTTTACTACATGTACTTAAAAATGTAAAGGAAACATTTATTTAAATAATAGTTCATTTAATAGTTTGTGGAGTATGTTACGATATTTTCATTATTAAAGGTACATTTAAGTAACCCTAATTTTTTTCTGATTTTATTGTAAGAATCAAAAAGAATATTTAAGAAGGTACAAAAATCGGAGCTTTGATTTCGAGACTTTATGACTTTATTTTGTATAAATGCAACTTGATGTTTTTGAAACATCAATTAATCTTCTAATGGACTTGTTAAACTTATATAAAGGAATTCAGTCTAATTAATTTTCTTTCAGTTTTTTAATCTTTTCACAAAACTTTAAATTTGAACTTGGCCCTTTGCAAAGTCATCAATTTATTTAATTCTTTCCAATTGGTGATTAGGAAGCTTTTGAAATTTGTATAAATCGGTGGTTAACTATTGATTTACTTTCAAAATTCGTCCATTTGTCATGTTTGCCATATTAAACAAAAGAGACGAAATTGTTTGTTCTTTACCAATTCAATGATCTGAACACTTCTTGAGCACCAAATATTATTTGATAAGCAAAAATTTGAGATGAATCTTCATTTGAATTTTAAATACCAAATTTATACAGAGCAAACAGTCTTTATTCTGACAACAAAACCTCAGTATCATTATGCCTAACTATACCTTTACCTTTTCAGCGCCATTAAATGCTTCAGTTCTTGTAACTACTGGTTTCCCAACACAACAGCAAAGCGTTTTCCTGATATAAGCAACAACAACAACTAACAAACAAAAATAGATGAAAAAGATATACACGATTATGCTAATTATTTATTCACATATCACTTGTGAACATCATAACGAAGCTGTACCATTCAAAAAAAAAGGAAAGAGAAACATTATTATTTTTGCAAGAATATGCTAATATATCTAAACGATACGCCGGGTAATAGTTGCATAGATACAATTTTTCTACAAAGTAAGTCCCGCTTGCATAACAGAAACCAGAGAAGAAGTTATAAGAAAAAAGCATCTGCATCTAAAAGACATACGAACTTCCATAGCTAGAGCTACCTACCTACCTACTTAAACTCTCACTTCTTTTTATACGGTCAGCAAAATATAGATAGGTACATTCGTATAAATGTATTCAAATTGAACTCATGGTTTAGATAGATGAATACATTTCGCATCGTTTGATTAGAGCCTTTGGTTCAGATCTACGTTTTTGTATTTTCATCTTCGTGGTATAAGTCCAGGAACATCATGCCTTCCGAGTTGTGTCGGCAAGTTTTCATAGTTTTTAAAGCACATGCTTAAAAAAGAAACTTCGTTGTATTGTTTATATTTTTTATATTTTTTTTTGTATTAGCCCTTAAATTTCACAAATAGTGGAATATTCAAACTTTGCGTTGGTTTTCGACCAACATCTGTAAAAACAAGAAAAGTGCATAAGACTTTTGAAATGAAACGTACAGAAAAGTTAGTGTTTTCTGGGCAATAAAAAATATGTGCCTTTAATCTATCGATTTGGAATGTGCATATTTGTTGATGTAGGAATACCCTCAAAACCATTTTCCCTACTTTACTGATGAATGATGTTCGAAAGTTGGCACGATTGTATGACATAAAACATGACAAGGAAAAGTATCGAACAATGGTACCTAATGTTGCAAATATAGCATAGGTACAAATACTCAGTACAAACAAAAATCAGAAGTAATATGTGATGACGCCACATTTGAGGCATAAACATAATTAAATCAATAAAATTACAATCATTAGTTTGCTTACACTTAAATAATCGAAAATAAAAATTCTTAGTCGAATCAAATAAGACACACTCCATCCGGAATCGAAATCAAAAATAATGAATTTTCTATAATAAATCTTAAATTCCTGCCATTCCTGGCAAAGTGAAAAAAAAACAGGAGACTTCTACTGCAGTCAAGTTTTATTTTCTAGAATTCTCGTTTATATCTAGAGGATTTGAACCAGAAGAATTCTATTGTTGTCATCGTCAGGCAGAATGCCAAAATAATATAGGCGAATTAAGACCCCTTCCTTAAGGCCTATCAAACGCCTGCCGATATTAGTAATGCGTACCTTCTACCTACTGCATTTGAAAAACTCGCATAAGGGGTGGATAAATTTATTGCCTTAGGAAAACTGATTGTAAGAGAAAACTATGTAAGGTTAATGATTTTTTTTTCTTTAACAGTAAACGTGATATTTGGCACGTGCTGAATCAGTTAGGATGTTATAAGGTCATATGCTGGTCACAAGCAAATTGCGATGGTGGACTACCTTTTTGTATAAAAACAAATGTTAATCAAAGAACAATATTTCTATGCTCGAAATCATGTTCTTAAATTTTTAGGGCATAATAGTTTTCGTATTTAGTTTCAAAAGTATACACATTTTTGACACACAAAAAACTACCTGCTTCACATTGACTAAAGCCTTAAAAGTATCAAGGAAAACAATCTCACTTTCTACAAATATTATTATAATTATAATAATTTAAAAAAGGGACTGGGGTGCGACCCACACTGATAACTTCTCATTAGTGCCTTTCTGTCGATATTTCTAAAAATGCTGATTAGATTTTTTTAAAGAACAAAAATATTTTCTATAGAATGAAAAAAATTTGAAACCAATACCTTAATTTTGCCTCGAGATATGTGAGCCGAAAATTAGTTCTAACCAATTTCTTACAGTACTTTTTCGATGCAAATAATTATTTCGAAAACCCAAGGAAAAACACTTTAAGGTGTTAACTAGCAAGGAAACATTTCTTGCGAAATTCCCAACACTGATTGTATATAACGAATATATATTTTTTTTAAAAAAGTTAGTAAGACCTGAATTAAAAAAATTGTACTTCTTTGGCAACCAAAGTTTGTGAAGAAATTTGAAGAGACTGGGTTGGTTACAGAGATATTGTAAGGCCTGTGCATCGTCGTTTCGCTCATACCACTGAAAATATGGCTGCTGTAAGTGAAAGTTTTGCCGAAAACCCGAATGTGTCGATTCCTCGTCGTTAACAGGACTTAGGACTGTCGGCACTTTATAGCGTATGTTGCATTTGGATTTACACCTACATCCGTATAAAATTCAGTTTACAGAACAACTGAAGCCAGCTGAAAATTCACAACGTTCGAATGGGTGCTTGAACAACAGGCGATGGACGGCGATTTTTGAACAAAATTTTCTTCAGCGACGAAGCACATTTCTCACTCGGTAGATATGTTAATAAACAAGTTTGTCGTATTAGCGGTTTTAAGTAATTTAAGAGAGGCCTTTACATCCTTACGAACTTACTTCTTCGAAAACGATGGAAAGAACGATTTGGAGAATATGTGGTTTCAACAAGTCGGTGCCACATGCCAGACAACTCGAGCGAATATGGCTTTATTGCAAGTGACATATCGTGGCCGCGTAATTTCTCGTCGTGGCACTTAAAAACCAACATTAGTCGAGTTATGGCTGAGATACCGCCCAATGTGTGTCAAAAAGTAGTCGAAAATTACCACAAAAGAATCAATGTTTGCAACAACTCGCGTGGTAGTCATTTAAATGATGTAGTGTTTCACAAATAATGTCAACGTTCAAACTTTATAATACAAAGAAATATCATGAACAAAAATATTTTATATTATTTACGGTTACTTTTGAAACCGCAAAATGGATAATCCTGTATAATAAAAATAAGAAAACAATAACTTCACTATTTTGATAATTCTCTGAACTTCAAATCTTTAATTTTGCTGATGCCAAAGCTTTTCCAATGCTCGTATCTAACCTGGTTAAGGTTTCTTATGATGACATTATAGGGCAAACACAAAAATTAAAATTTAACCTATTATGGTTCCAAACTTCCAACTGATTTTTGTGAGGATTATATTTTTAACTATAAATATCTAAAAACGTTGGTTGAAATTGAAGGCTTTTTGTATAATTTTTGAAATTATTTATATATGTCTTATTCAAAATCAGTCAATTGTAAATCTATACCACCATTTTCCTTTTATAAGTAAGATTCTTTAGATGGAAAACATATTGCTATTCGGTTCATAGTTTCATTTTATGTGGCAGTGATATTTTTCAGTTTTTATATTTAATTTTATTAACAATATCCGTACGGCAAGAAGTGTTGAATGTGGATACATTTCAATTTTTCAAAACATATATTTGCCGCATGCAGATGTCCCTACCTCTACCTACCAACTTACTCTTAAGACATTTACTGGCTTTTAAAAGGATATAAAGCCATTTGATATATTGTTGATAATTTTTGTTTTGGAACCCAGCCAAAGTAGATCCTCCAAAACGATTTAACTATGTGTATAAAGATATCTAAGTTTCTTTTTAAATAAAGATGCACTTTATTTGTCCGTCTAGTCTGGAGATTCAAATTAATGATTGTCATTGAATCTTTTTTCTTATATCTATCCTGTTTTTCTATATTTTAACTTAATGTGCAATTTCGTTCAAGAACTTCCTTTTTTAAATCTAAAAATATATTTTCTCCAGTTACCAGACCAAAATGTATGTATTTTTATCTATTCAATTCTAAGATATACATACATAGTGAAATGTGTTTTTATCTATATTGCAATCTATCGGTAGGAAAGATGCTTTTTGAGGTTTAATATTTTTTCTAGCTTCGAATTAAAATTTCCTCTAAATATGTTTCGGATGTTGAAAAATCCAATCAAATTGTATTATTCTTATTTTTAAAAACATTTAAATACGTCTGATGCCTTATGCCGCCGTTCGTTTCACTAACCGTTGCAAATCATAAATTTTATATAGGGTTTACCAATAAGAGGTTTCATTTTGTATAACCCACTATTTGGGCAGTCGTTATCTCTTGACATTTCATAAGTAGAACAAAGGCTGGGATGCGACCCATATTGATTACTTCCCATAGGTACCCGCTAAAAATTTTCAAATAGTATTTTTTGTAACAAGTCAATTCAATTATTAAGAGAAATTGTTAAAAGAGTAAATATTTAAAACTAACATATTAGCTGTTTTATATAAATATGTATTTGAGGAGTTGAATAAATATATAGAGAACAATAACAACAAACTTTCTATGACAAGAAACAACTTCTTTTATATTCTCAAGATAATTAACTCAAAATTTAATTTTTGTAATTTTTTAACAAAGTTTGAAATCAATAGTCAAAAATTTCAATTCAACAAATGAACTTGTTGATAGGACTTTAAAAAATACGGTATTAAAAATAGAACGATGCAACACTTCAACATCGCATTGAAATTGTTATAAAATTCAGCCACATCTCACAGTTTTGAAGGAAAAGTTTCCTGGGTTATCAAAATTGATCATTGGGATCTTGGGATTTAACAATTTCAATTTTATTTGGCTAATGTCATCTCTTCTTCTTTATAATGAAATAAACATTCATTGATTTGTCTTAATATTCCCTTTTTAAACATCAAAATTAAACATCTCTTTAAAAAACCCTTTGCCCATAACCCTAATGCCAAAACAATTAATTAAAAATTAATAATGAAAACAAGCTCTTTTAAAAATAAAATAAACAAATATTAAAAACCAACATATAGCCCAACCAAGTACTCAAATTTGTCTAAAGTGTCAAAAATGATATAAAGTCACAATCCCTCTTACTTAAACTGTAAACAAAATATTATAATTTCAAATTCTGAAGACAATCACAGTAGCTTTTCTGGAACATAATTTTGATGATACCTACCTTAACTCACGATACGATATTTCAAAATGAAGACAAATCGATGACACGACACATAAGTACCTATATATCTATCCTAGCCATAAAGTCTATAATTTTTCAGCTCACGTAGATGGTCTCGAACGTGATCTAAGGTAAATAAAGGTTTTCCTTTTCCTAATTAAATCAAAGCGCATAGCTTTACACATGAAGAGTGACACATAATCATAACGGATACAATGGTCATAATATAGAGAACCTATAGTCGAACGAAATACATATGAGAAATAGAGGTTCGGCTGAGGGATTATGCTGGCTGTGAGAAAATATAGAATTGATCACGTCTTATCGTTAAGTTAGTTTTATTGCTTATCAAACTGACACAGAAAAAAAACATACATATCTTAATGTATGTATGTATGTACATACATATGTTTGTGTGTCCATACATTGAGGAGTGTGTTTGATTGGGTCCGCATAATTCATGGAAAAAAAGACGAATATCCTATTCAAAAAAATGTACCGACAATCGAAAAAACTCTGTTTTAAAATTGTTTACGTCGCGTCACTTCACTCGTCAGAAATTGACAAAATATTATTAATAAACAAACAAAATATGAATTTTAATTTCCTCCAGGCCTTCTCATTCTAAGAAAGTGTAGCTCACTTGATTGAGTGAAAAACATTAATTATAACATATAGGAAATTTGGAATTTGATACTTCGAAAATCTTATGCTAATAACTTGTGTCGTTAAAGGAGATAAACCCCTTGTTACTGTCTACGTTTGTAGCTTAGATAAATGAAATTAAACATCTCGATATTCTCAGTGACCACCTTTTCTATGGAATGATCGCATACCCGATGTTTCCAAAAATGTCGAGAGTTGATTAGTTTTCTGAGACTGTCTGCGCTTCTGCTCTGCCTACAATCTATAAATCATAATAACGTCAAAGGCCTGAGAATAACACCCAACTCTGGACTGGTGATCCAGTATATCCAGATTCTTAAGCTTCTTTTGGACCATATTTAAAGAAAAGCAATAAAAATGACTATTAACAATAACATTATTTACAATCATTTACGTCGCGTCGCTCCAACATCGTCTTAATTTCTATTTTTTTTTCACTTTCTTATCGTTATTTTAACTTACTATATACTCAAGTAAAATAGCCTCTCGCATTTATTCCCTTAAACAGTTTAACAGTAATACTCGCTTAGTTATTTTGCCGTAATCCACGAACGTAGGTACAGAGCAATATTTTCATTAACAAGTTTAATATAATATGAATACAAAATCCAACATGATTTTATTAACTTCCCCTAGGAAGTTATTGTAATCGCTCCGATTTGTCAAATTGAAAATTTTGACATTTCTCAACGTTTCAAGGTCCCTAGAGTCTAAATAAAAGATTTTTAGAGGGATGTCTGCGTGTGTGCGTTCGGATAACAAAATAATTGTCACCTCGAATATTTTATAATCAAGAAATGATTGTATCTCTAAAATAGTTTTGTGCAACGAAGAATAATGTTTTTGCACCTAGTAAAATTTTGAGAAAAATCGAGTTGACAGTTTTTTTTATAAAAAATAAAAACCTTGAAAAAAATAACTAAAACTTGGTAAAAATTTGGTCATTTTTAGTTAATTTTGTAGAAAAGGGAATGGGAAGTTACCAGTGTAGGACGCATCCTAACCTCCTTTTCAAATTAAAATAAAAAATAAATTCTTTCATCTAATAATATATGAAAAATTAAATTAACCAATAAAACAAATATGTTGTTACAATCACACCATTATTTCTTCTATGCATTTCAAATTTTTCCGTTTAGATTTGAAATTTTTTTTTATAAATTTAGACTTCTAAATTATATCAAAGAAAAAGAAATGTACCCTTATGTTAAATATTTAATTGTCAAATCGCAGGGACATAAGTAGCAAGTAGTAACAGAAGGCCGAAAGGATAAAAGCACATAGTCAATACCGTCCTAAAGTTTGACGTAAAAACGTTAAAATTTGTCTGTGTGTTTGTCTTAAATGTTTATTCCGTAGGTACCTATAGGAATATTGTTTATTCAAACAAATGGAAAAAAATCTCAATTTCATTCTTTATAAAAAGAGTTTACTTTCAGCAATGCAATAATAAAGAATTGTTTGAAAGAAAAAAAAATGCCAACGCATCCATTAATCCATATTTCATTGAAATTCATTGCAGTTCATATAAAAATGGGTATAGTTCCAGTTCCAGAAAGAACATCTGTTTCTCTTTATTTTTTGTATATAACTCTCAATTATAATAAAAGTGGATAAGGGTATAATACAGTAGACACATTGATAAGAGGCCAGAATAAACACACGTAACCGAGGACTATAATATAAACGAGAACATCGCAACGTTTGCCCAGCACTAGATATACTCGTAGCTATATCGGCTTGCACTTTGAAGATATAAAACGTATCTGCATAAAATGTAAACTACCTACATATGTATGTACCTAATTTATCAACGAAACTCACGGAATGCACACTCGAATTTCAACATGTATTTTTACTTAATTTACTATCCAGATAAGGTTGGACAAATCCATTTGTTTGATTAAGATACTCGAATTAAAGAAAAATTTGTGTTCGCAATTTTCAGTTTAATTAATTATGGTATAGGAACATGTATGTATGTACATTAGTAATAAACTGATTGTGTTTAGTGACAACTTTCGATTGATTTGCAATTTGCCCGTTTTTCTATATTTGTATTTATTAATTTAGTTTTTTTTGAAATCAGTTGTTTATCTTAAACCGAACAAATTATTCTAATTTATCTAGCTTCAGGCAGAGCTAGATGGAGAAGTTTGTTGTAAGTAAGTCCAGATGAACATTTAGAAGCGTTTTGATGTAATCGATGCTATTATAATGGAATAGGTAACAAAATATTTGTTTTAAATACATTTTTTTAGTTTATGTTTGAAAAAGATACAAATATATTTTACGTGAAGTTTGGTTTTATTAACTTCCTATAGAAAGTAGGTAATTGTAATCGGTCCGATTTTTCGAATTGAAAATGTTGGCATTTCTTGACATTCCAAAGTCCCTAGAATCCAATCCTTAAGTTTTTAAAGAGATGCCTATGTTTGCATGTGTAGGAACATTCGAGAACCCTTTTTCTCCTGTCATATCTCAAGAACCGTTGAGTTTGTGGTTTTTAAAAGAAATTTAAAAAATAAATTAAAAGTTTAATTTTTAACGCCAAACATCTCTGGAACCAACAACGCTTGCGATTTCAGTTGAATTTTTCGTTATACATTGTGAAATAATTTTATGCATTAGAGTAAAACATTTTAGACATCTGGTAATACTTTTTAGAAAAATCGAAGTCACTGTTTTTTTTTTACAAAAAATAAACATCTGAACAAAATTAATAGAACTTAAGGTTGGTAAAAATTCATTTTCGACTCGAGTATCTTGGCAACAATTAAAGATGTTTTATGTTAAAGTAGCCTTTCCGGGATTTTAACTTTAGCAAATTGTTAAGTGATTGTAAGATGTTAAAATCGTTTTAATTTAGGTAAATCACCTTTTGACCTTACTAAATTGCTAAACATGGCCTTAACGTTTTACTAAATCGTTTAAATTTGTGCGCCATTGGCTTTAAGCTAATTTTATCATCTAAAGACTTAATTTTTAACATCTGTGCAACTTTTAGAAAAATAAACATCAACAAAAAATATTGCACCGATTTGCGACTCAAATATCTCGAGAATAAATAAAGTATTGATTTCGAAATTATTTCATTTCAGGAAAAATATTGATTTTAACATAAAGTAATTTCATTAAAAAATATCATTGTTTATTTTTTATAAGATATGAAAACCTTCAAAAAATGCAACTAAAAATGGATATAAATTTGTTTTCGGCTTAAATATCTCGAGAAATGTTATTATTAACCTTTAGTTTATTTAGGAAAATTACAAAAAACGAAAACTTACATACTCGTAAGTACTAAAAATTGATAGAAAAAGGTTTCCAACTCAAGCATCTTAAGAACAAAATATTGACTTCCGGTTTGTTTTAATCTTTTTTCTTAATAATATTTTTCAAAACTTTTAGAAATAACGGCATACGTGCTCGAGTGTTTAAATATCGGTGTGTGTCCTTTCCCCGCCTCTTTTTTGTTTTCAAAAACCAACTGTTTGGCCTTCACATGGGCTACGCACTGAAAATATGTTTTCAATATTTCTCATTGTCTAAGCTAAAAGTGACTTATTTTTTCTGTGAAGGTATGATACTGACTTTCCGTGAAGATTTCGATTGATAACCCTGTAAGTTTCAGAATTAAATAATGATTTAAAAAAAACACTAAATGGTTTCATTTAGTTCAATTCAATTAATTTGAGTTCAAATTTAAAACTGTAGCCTCAAACTAACTGAACATCGGTGAAAACGAAGTATTTTTTAAACTGAAGTAAGCTAAGCAATGTTTCAATTTTAGCTGCGATAATATTTCCTTGCAAATGTTGAAAGTCAAATAAATTGTTGAATTTTCTATTAACATTTATAAGAGTTCATTTTTTTTCGCAATCACTTAGAGTTTTAGATTATAAGCTAGCATTGGATCTGAAATAATGTATTTAGTATGTACAATTTAAATGTTTAATCATAAATTCACTCTAACGTTATATAAATACATACTTACATTGATTTTTTTAAGATGTTAGTGAACTTTAATTAAAAAGTATACCCACCTTAATTAACCAGTTGCGAATAGATTCTCTGAAGTTGGTTCAAGTCGTAGCCTAGTCGTAAACTATTCATGATTAAGCAGTTAAATCATTTGAATTTAATGGGTTATAAATTGATTGGAAATCAAAGTAAACATCGGTCACGATTAAATCCATAAATGGAAGACAATACCAAGTTTATAGTAAAAGTAATTTAAATATTATGTACATTGTATTCTTTGGCGAGCATGAGCATAGAGCTTGAGTTCATTGAACATTCGCATACATTGCTATTTTGCTATTGAAGAAGTATTAGTTAATAATGTTTTGGTGACCTCATTATTAGCGTAAAGTATTAAGTCACCAACTGGTTAAATTGAGAATATTTTTAAAATTGTTACTAAACAATCAAAACAATGCCACAAAACACATCTCGTTCTGTACTATCGATGGTAGACTTTCTAAAAAAAATGTATGAAAATATGTTATGAAAATATTCAAACTAGGTTTCATAACCTGTTAACTTTTAAACTATGTATCGTTAAGGTTTTTAAGTGTTAAAAATAATTATTTTTTTCTTAGAAACGTCTCTCGACTCTCTTAACCTAAATAAGTCTAATTAACAAAAAAGTCACCATCAGTTAGGTTGCGGTGCGGTTATGTTGGCTAATATTTTACAAGTTTACACATAAACCTCAAGAATGCTTACCACATTTTATTTTCTATGTATTATTTTGCTGCCCCATAATTCAAAGTGCACTTTATTTGCATATATACGAGATTTAAATTTCGAACGGTTGCTTGTTGAATAAAAAGTATGCTTACAAAGGGTGTGTGGAAAAAAATTCGATAGATTCTCTGAAACTCATATGGAATTTACTTCTACCTTACCTAAATTAAAAAAAAATTAAATTAATGTGTGTTCTTTTATTTGAGGATAGAGCTTTTAATATGCAATATGTTCTCGTCTTAGTTATTCATAAACGTCAAACGAAAAAAAGTATTAATTTAAATGTGACTAGCGAGATAACTTTAATCAAAGAAATAATTAATAGACTATCTACATTTGGTAGCATTCTTTGACATTTTTGAGTTTTTAATTAAATTTAGATTAAGAAACACTTCAAAATGATATGGTATACATTGTAACGTCAAAATCTAATGATGTTTGTTACATTTTTTTTTATTCTTATACCTAAATAAAAACTGTATTCACAATTTTAAAATTGATATTTCCATCGTATTTTTGTCTTGGTTTAGTTTTTGAACTCAAGCTTAAAAGAAGAATTCTCATTTTATGGGGTTATAGATCACCAAACGTAAATGCCATTATCGTTGATAGTTTCTATAAAATAAACGCTGTCACTTTTGACACTGACAGATTTGTGAGATCGTAAAAATTAAATTAATCCTAAAAGAAGAATCAAATAATTTTGTCAAATAAATAAAAAGACAATTTTTTGAAGTAATACAACAAGTAGAATTAAATTAAATAGACTTCCTCATCCAAACCTAGCTCAGGTTAATCTTTTCTGAACACTTCATTATTAACAAAAACGACTACTCCTATCAAATATACATACATGAGTGAGTCTGTTTTTTCCTTAATGAGCCCGACGACGTCTAATTAGTTTTAGGAACAGCTAACTAAATTTTTAATAAATCGTTTAGCGTTTCTTGTCATTTTACACATCCAATTAATATTTGAATAATGGTAATTTCCGTGAGCAATTATTTTCTCGGATGATTTTTGATAAAGTATAAAATTATAACCATTTGGAATTTAGATGTGTTTTGATTTCTACACAGATTTTCGGGATCCTATGTTTTCTGTATTTTCGGAATTCTAGTGCTTCAGAACTTTGGGTTTGCGGGAGTTTTCGAGATTTTGTGTTTTTGACATTTTTATATATCCGTAATATAAGAGCATGATGGATACTAGTATATTACGGATATATGAAATGTCGAAAACACAAAATCTTGGGGACGGCCCCAAAAAAAGAAACGCCATCAGTAGAGAATAAGTTATCCGAGATTGTTTTCAGCTTCCAGTTAAGACAGATTTTGGAAAAATATTTAAAACTATAGTTATTTCAATACTATAGAAGAAGTTGAATGTGGTTGATTCAAAATCTTCTTATAAATGCAGGTAGGTACTTATGACGCGTTTGCAAAGAAATGTTTCGCAAATGATTTTATCTATCTTAACCTCCGCTTTACAAACTGTAGATCACCTTCATCGCTGAAATCACCCGCGCACAGGAATAGTTGAGGCCCTTCAGGTTCTTTACAAGCTTTAGCGCCAACTTATGTGATCGCACCCAAGTGCAATAGATGACAATTATTCATCGTGATTGTCTGAAACACCTTGTAAACCTATTAAAATCCATATATTCAAATCTAAATTCAACTTTACGAATTCCAAGAAATATGATCTACCGAAAAACGAGTCTCCATAATCGATAGCCTTATGTACATGTACATTAATTTATTTCGCTACCATATATTTTGCATTCAGTTGTGAAACATATTTTCCAATTTATTGTTCTGCCATTCATAACTTAAAAAACAGTGTCAGCAATATGACTTCTTCTAGAGTATTCTCGCTTCGGTTGTGTTGATGGCGGTCAGTGGCGGTTGCGATTGGGATGGCTATAAAACTTAATATATACGATTGTATCTATAAAGAGAGTGTTCGCTTCTTTAATTGACTTATGACCATATTACCATATTGTCTATCTGAGAACTGAAGCTTGCTGATGTAATTAGATACAAACAAACCAGCACATCCAATGCAGCTCGTGTCAACTGCAGTTAATTTAACATTTGGGCTGATTATGGAATCTAGAACGCTTAAATGTCAAAGACAAAATTTATGTTTGAAACAGTCTGCATCACTAGTTTTAGGTCATATTTTTGGCACAAAACTTGTATAGGTACTTTTTTATCATGATACCTGAGTAAATGGTTCTATACCTTCGGTACAATAAGACATTGTATAAGGTAGAGTGGTTTGAAAACTAAGAAGAAAAGTTAATGAAAAATAAAACACTCTGACCCACTCTCAAATAATTCTCAACTAGAACGGTGTTTGTGTGCTAAAGTTGTAAGAGGATTTGATACATTTTTTTCTTACCAAAGTTGTGAACTAAACACCCTTTTTTTACGTTGACAACATTTTCTCCGTTTATCTTTGTAGTTTTTGATCCAATATGTGAAGCTTAATTAATCGACTACATATTCTTCTTTCACTTTTAAGATTTCATGATAACTTTTTACGATTAAGACTTAATTTAAACTGATGATTACCAAGGTAATAGTGGCAATAAAAATATACTTAGGTTTTTGATGGCCGATTCTTACTTCAAAATCAGGTTTTTGAGATACAAGTTTATTTGAAAATATCCTTATTTTAGACTTTTGAGGCTATATAAATTTATTAAGTAGTTTTTTTTCCATTAAATAAGTAAAATGTTTCCAAATCTGCAATCCCTTACTTCAACATTTCGTTTATAAATATTCCGTATCTTACTAAAATCAAAAAACCTCATTTGTTGTAAATTTTTAACTGCATTTTTGCTAAAACGGGTTTGAACAGAAAAACGCAAAACGGTATCAAAAATCTACTTTTGATCTTATTACGGATTTATAGTTTTATAGCCAAAACATCAAGTTTTTGAAATATAAAGACAAAAATATAAAAATAGTGTTGGAAACGTGTGATTTTGAGTTTGAGCACACACTGCTAAAATTGGAGCTAGGATTTAAAATCAGCACTTTAAATTAACTCTAAAGTAGTTTATAGCACCCCACTTATGTTCACACTTGTATCGGTGTGCAGAAATGTGTACTGTGTGCGCGTTGGAACAGACGCCGATTTTTGTCAGTGTCAGTGTGGTTTGTATGGGCTGCTTAAAACCAGTTATTCAAAAATATAAAAGGAATTACATTCAAGGTTTGTCAAAACATTATATAGAGTCTAATAAAGGCGCAAAAGTCATCTCATTAATAATGAGAAGTTACGAAAATACTAAAATGATTTAAGTTGTATCTAGAAGATAAAGATTTGTACTCTTCAAAATCAACATACAATTAATTGTTAAGGGATATGCTTCTAGTTTTTATTAGGATTTTTTTGACATATTTTAATAAAAACCTCATGTGTTAATAAATTTAAAGAAAAAACTTTATTTGGTCGACAAGTGGTTTTATTTATGTTTATTAATAAGGCTTTCAATTATACTTATTTAATTTTCGTTGTAAAAGAAAATTATAGACATTTTGTCTTACAAGTAATGCAATCTCAATCAAATGGTATGTGGTGTTAATTTGGCCGGTCCTGGTGAGAGAAGTATGGGCTTTATGGGTGAATTATGTAGTCATTCTCTGAAGGTCGTTTATAGTGCAGCAGTAGTGGATGATGTTTTTTTTTTTAATTGTGCTTACTTTGCATTTATTTGTGAATGCAAATGCAAATGGAGAAATCGCATAGTGAATTCTGCATTGAAAAAGTAAGTGCAGTAGGTTGGATAGCTTGACTATACTTACATATATCTATGTATAAGTTATAGTTACATAGATGTGGCACAGGCAATTGTTTAATTGGTGAGATGAGAGTTCCGTTGCTGTTTTTAAGTGCATATACAAAAGGTGGACATGAGTTTGCATTAGCATTCATAAAAACCCAGCTGGACTTTATTTATAAATACCTACATATTTATGTGTAAGTAGGTTTGTACATATTTACATAATGAATGGATTTAAATTGACTTAACACTTTAAGCTGATTATGTTGTGGATGACATAATGAACTAATTTGCATTAACAACATCCAACAATCTTTCATGATGGTTTTGCAGTGAAACATTATAAAGGTGAACCCTGGATGGTTAAAATCCTGATGGTTTATGAATTGCTATACCGTCGAATCCACCGTAACTGACATTATTCCGATACATGTCTTACAATTAACTTTGTTTTTTGTTTTAATTAATTATTTTCATTATGTGAACAATCTTTGGGTCATTCTCTTAGCTTTATTTTTACTTTATTAACTTCCCATAGGAAGTTTTTGTAATCGGTCCGATTTTTCGAATTGAACATTTTGACATTTCTTGACGTTTCAAGGTTCCTAGAATCTAAATGAAAGATGTTTAGAGAGATGTCTGTGTGCGTGTGTACGAAGAATAACGTTTTTTACATCTGGTAAAATTTTGAAAAAAATTGAAATGATAGTTGTGTATACAAATAATAAAAACCTAATAAAAAACATTACTAAAACTTGTTAAAAAATAATTTTCGACGCGAATATCTTTTCAAAAATTAAAAATATAGGCTTCAAACTTGTTTCCTTGTAGAAAATATTGTTTTGGACATTCATTAATTTTTATATAAAAATATAATAGTCAATTTTTCATAAAATTTAAAATCTACCAAAAATAGTACGCAAAATTGTTAAAAATTGATATTCGAATCTCGATATTTTGTAAATAAATGAACGTATTGACTTTTAAAACGTGAGATATTGTTCTTAGAAAAATTAAATCTGTATTTTTTTACATAAGAAATACAAATTTTCAAGAAATGCTTTACTAAAATTGGTAAATATGTGTGTCGTTAGAAAAAATAGGTTTTAAAATCAAACTATTTCATCATATGCAAAATGTTGTTGGTAATTTTTAGTTAATCAACTGACAACTTAAAAAAACACGAAAACCTACAAAAACGACAAAAAACTGCTATATTGTCAAAATACTGTAAAATACTGGAACTTTTGACAGATCAATTAGTTTGGTGCAATTATTTATGCATTTGTTGATTATGATAAGAACAATTCATGTAAAAATGTGAGAGAAATACCAACAATTAAGAAGAAGAAAATGAGAAAGATAAAATAAGAAGAAGCTATTATTTGTTTTTTTTTTTTTTAATTTTTATTAATTCAAAGACTTATGAATTATCATAGGTATGTACCTGTTGTTAGTTATTGTTCAAGGAAAGTATATTGAAACATTATGCTAATAAAAAATTATTATGATGTTTTCTTTAAAAGAGTATTCTGTTTCAAAACTCTGTATTTTAAAAGGCTGTTAATATAGTTTTATTTACAGCATTTTGAAATGCAAAATTTTGAAATACAGAATTTTAAGATACAGTATTTTAAAATACAGTATTTTGAGATACAGTATTATGATCCACACAGTATTTTGTCCCCACCCTGGTTTTCGACTCAAGTATTAGGAGAACAAAGAAAGCTATTGACTTCAAATTATTTATCTCACACAAAATATTGTTATTGTGGAAGTTATCAGTGTGGGTCGCATCCCAGCCTTTTTTTAATAGTTATAATCGTCTATATTGTTTTAAATTTCTTAGTTTCAAAGTCCATAAGCTTTTTATTTTCAAACTTTTCATAAACAATAAAAGTAAAATTGTTTCAAAATTCCTTATATACGTATGATACTGACTAATCATAATGCTAATGTATGTCCAAATTCTGTATGTGAAAACACTGTAAATATAGAATACTGTATATTAAAATGTTATAATATTGTTTGTCCACATTTTGTATTCGTTTTTGCAAAGTTCTGTTTTTTAATTATTAGTAGACAAAAGGCCAGCATTTGATTAAATGGTTTGATTTGAAAATCAGAACAAATATTATATCACAACTCAATAAAAGGCATATTAAAGTTGATACATTCCAAGAAACATCATTTGAATATGACTAGTTTTAAACGTACGTATTTACAAAAACAATATTTATAAAAAAGGCAATTAATACTTAAAATCTTAAAACTTTTTAGGACCACGAATTTTAAAATGTTTGGGTAAAGTATGACTAGTACAAAATTTTTAAGGTTAATTATTCTCAAATATATTGTGAAGAATTTTAACTTAGTATTATAATCCTTACCCGTTTGTTATAAAGAACGAAGAATTTGTTTTTTTAATTCATATTGTGCTAATGCATAATGAAAGATTAAACACTTAAGTATTAAGTATACATAATTATAGTTAATTTTCATTCATGCGGTATAAAATCCCAATTCTCAAGTAACTCGAGCGTCACCAACGAATAGAAAGGGAGATACTTTTTACTATAACTGTGAATAAGCAAAAATCCATCCAAACACTCTATCGTCCCTAAAGACATTTTTATGGAACTTTAAATGACCAGGATATCCTTTCATAAAAGACAAAGTAGGTGACATTTACGAAGGACTACGATGAAAGGTCAAGTGTTTTCCATATCCTCTAATGCAACTTTACGGCATAAAACACACGCAAAAATCTATAGGCACCCCATTTTAAGCACATAATACTCATTGAATATACAAAGTATTAAGTAACATAATATTCCGGTTAATTTCGTGTTGTGAATAAGATCTAACTTTTTACTTTTTTTATTTTATTTCCCAGGCCTTCCCACGGAACGTTATCGAAGTGAATTCGGATTCAATGAAACTCACCACAAGAAATTCCTTTACACTACACATTCCTTTCTTTCACTTAAATGCAACTAACAACATCAACACTACAACACACTGCACCAACATTCTTCAAAAACAATGTCAGAAACAAAAGAACCCTCCCCAGAGTCCAATCAGTCACTAGAAATCGAAACAATAAAGCAACCACCAACACCTGCACCTCGTGAATCAATTATTCCCACTGCAAAACCTGCAACAACCTTAGCAGCAGAAGAGCCACCTCTGAATGTAAATGATTCGAAAATCTGTGATAAAGAAACTACTGAATCAAGTAGTAGTCCTTCGAGTACGAGTACTAGTACCAACACGAGTACAAAATCAATTCTTACTTACGGAACAGGACCACCAGCGAAGACAATCTTGAAAAAGTCAGTTTCTTTCGACCCTGATGATGAGATTGTAAAAAAATTCACCTCGGGTGAAGTGATAATCGACCAGAAGAATCCTTTTAAGAAGTCCAACGGTGTGACAAAACAGAAGAAAACTCCACCTCCGGTGCCAATCAAACGATCCACCTTAAGCACAGTGAAGTCAACACCCAAACCAACGCCCAAGGTAAAACAAGATTCAGAATTTGTGACCACTGAAGAAGTTCTGAAGCAATCAAAGTATGTCAAGACGTACATCAAAAATCCAGACAAGTACTTTGAGTACGATCCAACTGTGTTAGCTCGAATAAAGTTCGAGGAGTTAAAAGAGCTAAACGGGACGAAACTTCCGAAGAAGGTTAAACTTTCACAGCAAACTCAAGAACGTTTAAAAGATTTAAAAAAGAAATGCCCACAGTCTGCGAAGGCTTCGAAAATTCCAAATTTTAAAAAGGTTTCAAAGCCAAACTATCCTGATCTGTCGGACATTAGAGTCAAAACTGGGACCGATCTTGAAGACTCACTTTTCAATCCTGAAGAAGTTACGAAAAATGCAAAAAAATTTGACGAACGTGTCAAAAAATTGCAAATAAGTTCAGATGACGATTTGGAGGACATCGATGAACCATTGACAAAAAGTGATTCCAGCGAAGAAGTTAAGCTGACAAATTCAACTGTTAAGAGCAGTGTAGACCAAGTCGACAAGGCTCCGGCTTCAGTAGCGGTTAATGGTGAAGTAAAATCCTTCACAAACACGGTTAATTCTCAAGAGTTTAAAGAATTCCTCAAGAAAAAAGGATTATTGCTAACACCGAAGCGCGCAGCAGCAAAGACCAACGGTACAAAAACAAACGGGGTGATCCCAACGACAACTGAATTGACACGAGTAGAAATTCTTATTGAAAAGCAGCCTCCAGTAGAACAAATTTACTCAGATCCCGATACCATAATGGAGACGCCAAAGAAAATGAAAAAACCTTCAGTGTTCCAGCGCCTTCTGCCGAACGGGATTTTTTCCTCGAAAAGGAAAACGACACCAAAAGAACAAGTTCCTATACCGCAGAGTGTCTACGGAAACATACCGACAAGTGAAAATGGTAGCGTCGTGAAGCCCTCTCCGGCAATCAAGCGAGTTGTTCTGGAACGTCAAAGTTTCCACGGAGGCTCGAGTAACGGACTGCTTAGCAATGCTTCAGACCTTAAAAAGCAAATGGAAAGATCCCGGAAGAGCTATGCAGCTGGAGATGATCGCTCCACATCGATCTCAAGTGCCTTAACAAATAACGATGACTTCCCCCTGCAAGATGAAAACAATGTCAGCAAGACAAAGAAAGATGAACGCTCACGGTCTGCAAGTGAGGGAACCCTGACAAAAGCCAACAGAAGTCGATCGTCTTCCAAGGAGAGACTTCATACGTCTCAGTCTAGGGACGGATTGGTGAGGTCGCGAGTTCAAAGGGCACAAATTCCTATTAGCTCTCTAAGGCCAATGCCAGCCAAGAGCCTGGAAAGGAATACCATAGAAAAACATCAGCAGCAACAGCAGCAGCAGCAAACGCCCCAGCAGATACAACTTAGACGCTCAGTGGCTGAGCGGCAGTCACTTGTTCCGAAACGATCAGCGCCTCAGGCGAGTGACAAGCGAGTTATTTTTGGACGATCTTCTTCCATGGATCGCCACGAGATATCAAAAAGAAGTGGCTCGCGGCAGAGCAACTCACTTCCAAAATCGAAAAGTGTCTCATCTACTCCCAAAGGTATTTTAACCCCGAAAAACTCCAAGGAAAACCTACTTGATGGAGGGCCGAAGTTAACATCGACTCCAATTAGAGAAGACGCCGAGCTACGAAAAGGATCCCCACAAGTAGCAAAACCCTCTGTGTCACCCATCGAAGCCGCAACACCACAGGAACAACAAATGATGACGGCGCCAATGGATGTGGGCCAGCAGGAATGGGTGAAACTAAGTGAAATAAAAGAACGCACTGATCGTGAACTTTATAACAAAGTTATCCAGCAGACTCAGGGCGGAGGTGGGTTGCAAAAAATACCTATGAACGGACAGCCTTACAATCTAGAAAACATATACGAGCGTTTACCGGCCTATCAAATCCAGGTGGGACAATCAATGTCACCGCCTTACCAGCCAATCTATGCGCAGCTTGTTCCAGAAGCAAATTTGCAAAATTTTCTGCGAGGATCACAGCAACGAAACACATTTTCAGGCGCTTACAGGAATCGCAACGCGAAAATAATCGACGGCAATCCACTTATTATCCCGGAAAACCAACAGATCCAATGCATTAGGCCCGAGCTGACTACAAATCAAGTGCCACGATGTCAGAGTGTTCTTGATGAAATGATGGCTCCAAATCAGCGGGATAAGGGTTATCGAAGTGAATCAGAGACACCGGTAGTTATGCGGCGAAAGGATCAAAATGCGCAACGCAGTGGGACCCTTACCCGCGAAGAAATTCTGCAAAAGGTCAAAGAGTTCTGCCGTAAGTCGTTGAATAAGACTCCAACCAAGTTGGGCAGCTCTTCCAGCCAGGCCAGCAGTCATAAGGAGATGAACGGGAAGGTACCGAATGATATCTCACCAGTATCCTATGTATCGGTAGAGACCCACAATCGCCCGTCGTCTAGATTAGCTGCTCCACAAGTTCCTCAACGGATGCAAAGTCTCCCGCCCACTGCGGCAGCAACAGTAGTAACGACGACGGTGATCCAGCCCCAAACAGGCACACCTACAACATCACCGATATACGCCCATGTGATAAAACGTAATAGTATTCAATCAAACGTTTCAGACCAATTTGACAGTCCTCAAAGGAGAGCTTCATCTTCGGCCGACTACTACCACCACCAGCCCCGGCGGCTGTTTGCTCAATCTAGTGAAACGGACTCTGGTGTGTTCGGACGCCCAGACACAGCATCACCAGCGAGATTTGTAGTGATGGACAGTGATAAAGTGACTCCTGCGCACCTAATGAAGTACGGACAATATGGACAGGTCCAAATGCCAAGTCCGTACGGCTTTATACATGTAAAGCCCCAACAGCAACAGGGACGTCCCCGAATGGATGGACGAGCGACGCCTCTGATTCTTGAACGTGGTAATCAGGTGGGTTCTCAGATCTATTGGAGTCCCACACGAGCGCTCCAGCATAGCCCACGATTACCCGTTCAGTTGAGTCCTCGATATGCCCCACAAGCCCAACAACATCTAAATAGACAACAAGGATTGGGAACATTTGTAGCTCAATCTCAACAACAGCCGCAACAGCAACAACAACAACAACAACAACCAAATGGAAACTTGGTGTATGTCAAGGTGCAAGATCAAATCTATCGACCGATTAACATGCGTCCAGGTTCAGCTGGCACAATGCCACCGCTGCATCAACGGGTGCATAAAATCCCGCCATCAGCGACAATGTTACAGCCCATATCGCAACACAACCAGCCGCAACCTGTAGCTGTCTATCCCCAAATGTACGAGAGCGAAAGTGGTTCAGAAGCAGGTGAAGTGCAACGAATTATGGAGAGGCATCAAATACGTGAGTACTTTTAAAAGTTAAACTAGAACTATGCCAATTGTATTTCATCAGAACAATAATAGAAACTGAAGCTTAGTTCTTACCTACACCTAGACAGGGATTTTTTGTTTAAGTGAATTGAATTTACTCAAAAATTCAGTTGTAAGAGCCTGAGTAGATTAAATTAGTTGGAATTTTGAATTAATTGGAAATTAATAAAATAAATTCCCTTAAATATTTCATATCAGTTTTGAGAAGCTCAGGGAAGATATTACAAAATTAAGGGAATTTTATTCACAGGAAATAAATTTCCTTGGGATTACAGTTTCAGAATACATTTGAGGTTGTTGAATCTGATGACATTATAACAGTTATAAATTATTCTAGACACAAACCAAAAAAGCTTAAGTTATCCCCCAGCTTCGTATATAAAAACTTTTTCACTTTCTTTTTCCGATATAAACAACACACACAAAATTTTTCTTGGGGTTGGTTATAAATCAAAGAGAATTCGATAACTTCTGTTTGGAATTTTGGTTGGTGAATTGATTACCCTTACACCAACACCACTATCTGATAATATTCTTCTCTTGTTCCCACGGGATTTCTCCACTTCGCGACACCAACGCCAATAATGCGGCATGTGGTCGCCCTAAAAGTTTATGCTTATGAAGCCGAAAATTAACTTAATTTTATGAGAAAAAAGCTTTTTTATATTGGATTTAATGTTTTTATGAGGGAAGTATTCTAGGATATCGTTCTATTAAAAATATATACATATATTTGGATATTAATTGGTTAAAATCAACGGAATTTGAGTAAACAAAAATCGAATAAGTAAAATAAGACATTTATGGAATATGATAATATCCTTAAAATTATTTGATTTTTTGAAACTGAACAAAAATAAATAAAAAATAAATAAAATAATCTTCTTTAAAATGGTCTTTTGGCAAAAAATGTAAAAAAAATAATTTTTCAATAGACAAATGATTTTCAATATAAACATTTATTATTAATTTATTTTTGAGTCATGCAGGTAACGTCTTGTTATTGTTATTATAAATTATGTATGTTTGTTTTCAATTTAATGAAAAGATATACTAGTTACTTAAGTAGGTATATAAAATTAACTATTAGGCTTATGTTATTAAACAGGGCAAGACGAAGAACTTGGTACTCTTAGAAACTAATTTGATGTCAAGACTTCTTGTTACAAATGTTATATTTGTTTACACAAATTAATGTTGCTAAGATGGCGAACAACATGATTATGGAATTCCCCGCGCAAAAGATCGATCGAACCAAAGGTTTTATTTATTTATTTTTATTTTTTAGGTTTACAAATGAATGGCTTTTGTTACGTCCACCATTTTTGAAGTATGGTCTTACTTTGCGCCTGCTGCATAAACCGCATTTGCACCGAAATGTCTCTGTGTGGAACCATTTGGTCTTACGGCAATAACGTGCAGATTCAAATTTAGCAATTTTGTTTGTTAACTTAGTTCTGAGGCTTAAATCATTTTCCAACGCAAGCTGCTTTAGGGCCCAAACTGCAAAGTGATAACGATTGGGAAAGTCGTGCGCCTTCAGTTGGTTATTGTAAGCAAATATGTAATCTGAAATATTTGTGCAAAATGCTTCTCATACTATAGTGAGAGTGCAAAGTTGAGTTGTTGAGATCGATGGCGAGTTAATTTTTATTAATTAAACCTCAAAATATCATAACAATATCACTAACTTTTTGCACGGACTTGCGCAGTATACGCGATATATACGCGGACTATATATTTCAGTCTAGACTTCTTTTAAAAAAAACTCACTATTATGGGTTCGACAACACTATGACACTCGCTTTAAAAATAATTTTCAAATATGCTTTTTTTAAGCGAAAAGAGTCTCATTTCTTACGCGGATGAATATGAAACTGACTTGCTGTTAAGAAACAGATATCAGTGGCAAAATAAAATATTAAGACAAAAGAAACGAAATGGCCCACCTTCTACGATGAATTTGGCTCCGTTCATCTCATTTAATTCAGTAAGAACTTTTTTTTTCTGACAAAAAATCACTTCCAACGATGCTTCCTCTGGATTTTCTTAGGGTTGGACACTTCCCTACGAAATGAAAAATGTCTTCCCTTTCCCTTAAGTTACAGATATTGCACTCCAAAGGTAAATCTAGTCTTTGTGGTATGAAGTTTAGGGTGAGTAATTCGCTGCAAAGTCTGACCACTGTTATTCTTCTCATCACGGAAATAGTTTCTATCTTTCGGATAATGTTTAAGCCTACTGTATATTGGCCTATATAGTTGGAGACTCCAACTTACAGTAGGCTTAAACATTATCCGAAAGATAGAAACTATTTCCGTGATGAGAAAAATAACAACTTGGAGTATAGGAGTTGAAAGCTTCCTGCATATATTCAGTTCTACTTTCTCGTCCATTTTAGATATTTTTAGACTCTGGCATCTTGATGACATTCAGAAGATAAATCAGCTTGCAGTTTCAACGTTTTAAGGAATAGTCCTGTTTCTGACATGATAACGTAAATCGGAGAATCCGATGGTAGGCAAAATATTTTCTTAAAGTAGTGTGTTAAGAGTTTTTCTACATTGTTATAGTTTTTGCAACCCCACACCTGACAGCCATACAGAAGTATATTTTCAGCTACCGCTTTAAACAGTTTGAATTTTCGCAATGTCTCCGTTTGTAAAGCATCGTTTCCAGGAGCAATAAATGGCAGGTTTTGCTCTTTGCAGTTTTTCTGTAAATTGTTTTTTCAGAGTCAATAGTCTCACCGTTATACGTCCATTTTCATTATTACAGAAATTTTTACTTCCAACTTTTTTAAAAAACCATAATTTTGGACTCTTGTGTATTAACAATTAAGTTCCATAAACTGCAGTAGTGGTATAATCTATTATTTATGAGTTTCAAAGTTTCTGGGGAATAAGCAAACACAACTATATCATCATTTATACAAACTCCTGCGAAATCGACGCCACCAGGAAGGCAGTCAATGAGTTCATTGATGAAAAGTGAAAACAAGGTGGGGCTAAATGTACAACACTGCCTCACTCCTGTACTTGTTGCTAACCAGTCAGAAAGTTCCGCACCATTCGACACTGCCGACTCAGTTCCTTTGTACAACTCTTTCAGTACACGACCGAATTTGAGTGATCCTGCTAAACCATACAACTTATTAAATAAAGCTCCCCGATTAATTGTGTCGAAAGCTGCTTTAAAGCCGAAGCGATACATAAAGTTTTTTATTTTGCGTATTAACTCTTCGCTGCACTTTCAAGAATGAAAATATTATTCTGGTAGAGCAACCTGATCTAAAGACAGTTGGAATTCTTTTAAAACTTTCCCTGTTTTTATCCAGGTTGTGAGCCGCTTATGTGGCATCGTTGTAAAAATCGTATACGTTGCGTTAAAAAAAGAAATGCCACACTAGTGCGAAGTCTCCATCACTGATCCTTTTTTATGGATTGGGAATATAATTGCATCCTGAAATTCCTTAACTACTATATCTCCTTCCTTAACTTCATTAAAAAGTGTAACAAGGCGTTCTTTAAGTGTAACAGTAATAATAATAAAGTAAGCAGGTAATACGGTAACAATGCATAGCTAGTCTAAGGTTCATATGTAACATGGTTGCCTCCATTTTTATGAAAACAATCTAAAAGATTAATAATTAATCCCCAAATAGTACCTACATCGCCCTGTGTCTTCTTTACCTACAAAATAAAAACGAATAAATTTTCATCGATGCTTAAAACAAAACATATTTGAATGCTTCGCACACCTTTCCAAATGCCAATTCAAAACAAAGTACAAAAAAATCACATCCTTGAACTGTAAAACTCTTATTGAAAAACTTGCAAGAACTCATCACATTCACAATATACTCGAAGTATAAATTTATGTTCTCTAAAGTTCTATAATATACATCTATAGTTGAGTGCAACTTTTGCACATAAATCCTTATGGTAGTCGATGCACAAACCTTATCATCTTCTATATAACTTTCTGTAAAGTTCACAAAACTTCGACAACTAAATCATTTCTAAAACACACAAATCAACCTTCCCGAATCCCGCCAATCGAAAACATGAATACACAATTCGGGTCAATAAATCAAAATCACCCAAAACCACCCCCCCACACACTAACGCCTTTCCAGCACCTTAAAAAAGAAAAAAAAACAACAGGCACACAAACACTCATTATTTCCATGTCCTATCATTGTTAATATAAATGTCCCATTCAAATCACAAGAAAAACATGTCTCACATGCAGAGCGGAGTCCTGACCCCTCTAACTCTAACCCGTCCAATTCAAAAAAACTGCTTCTTCAAGTCGCTGAACAAACAAACGAAACAAAACAAAAACATCCTTACAAATATACAAACATGTAATAAATATGTATGGAGATTTTACATGAGAGAACATCTAATTGTCAAGGTGGGTTCGGATGAAAGGATTTTATGCACTCCAGTACTGTGCTCAGTACATTACATACTCA
Source organism: Eupeodes latifasciatus (assembly GCA_920104205.1). Taxonomy (NCBI): domain Eukaryota; kingdom Metazoa; phylum Arthropoda; class Insecta; order Diptera; family Syrphidae; genus Eupeodes; species Eupeodes latifasciatus. Next base: position 116,382,300 of record OV049926.1, read on the forward strand.
TGAAGATAGAGCGGTATGGAGAGGAGTCCTTTCCAGATTCTTCCAAACATTATCCGACCCATGGCATTCATTACGTCATATACCTCCTTTCCTATTCCTTGCACTTCTCCAGATGTGCATCGGAATCACGAAATAAAGAGAGTAATGTCCAAGGGCATCTGCAGGACTTAACATTTGGGGCGTCAGTGTACCCTCTTTCGAATAATTCATGACAAATTAATAAAGAAAACCTGGTCGATCCGTAAACGAAACCAAATTAGCTCTTTATTCAACTGCTTCTATGTCTATCACTTTTTTGGAACATTGCGGTAACGAAATTGATCTTTTTTTGACCATTTAGAAGAGATGGTTTCAAATAATTTAAAAATGCCAATAACCGAGGCCCTAGAATGTAACTGCCCTATTTAACCCTTTATCATTTTTGATACAGGACACTAGAATAATGTACTGATAACTTTTAAAAAATTTCAACTTTGTTGCCAAGCTCAGTTTGCACCTAAACCTACCATAAAATAATGTTTCTCAGGGCGGCTATGAGAATATATTTGGGTATCAGTGTGTGTGTGTGTCTAAAATGTGCTTACGTACGCATTTACCCCGAAAATTTAAGGGTTGTTGTCGTCGTTGTCTTCGTCGTCGTCAGCGTGTAAACGTCACCTTTGAACTTTTTCTTAACATGCCATTGTATAGTTCTAAAGTTGTTTTTATAGTTGCGATTATTTATGTAAAAAAAATAATTTCAGAAACAAAAAAAAAGTCTTTCAAGAACCATTATTGTGATGCTTTTTACACCATCAGGTCGTTGTAATCAAACTTTTTTATAAAATAAAACCCTTCTAAAAAATTAATGTCCTCCACATCTCCTGAGAAATATAAACTTTCGAGATGCGAGAGAGGGGTTGAGAAATGAGAAATAATTCTTATAAAGGTGAATTTTTGATGAATCTGCTATTCCACCCCCTTCCCCCTACAAACCCTTCCCGTTCACCACCCCAAACAAAAACAAAAACCCTTACAATTTTGTAAATATAAAATAGACTTGAATAAACAACAACATTACATCAAAGGGCGCAGTCGTCGGGGTTGATGTCTTAGCTAAATCTTGGAGGAAATTTTATTGCGCACTAAATGCCAGCGCATTTTCCAACATGGGATTTTCAATTTTCGCTACATGATGAGGGCCAAATGCCAAAACACTCTTTTTGGGCGGAAACTCGAATTTTCAAGTTTTCACAGAGCGCACCACACCAAAATTCTCCATCACAATTCGAGTCGGGCGGCTAACACAAACGGATGGCTTCTATGAGCAAAGTGTATAGCAACGCGTTTTAGTGACCAAAAAATAATAAAGAAATCAAAAAATCTTCTAATCTCATTTAAAATATTGTAAAAGTTAATCATTTTCGAAATCGGGTTAATCGACTAAGAACACAATCGAAATTACTTTAAAATAAATTCTAGGCCAAGAAAACCACTAGAGGCAAGCAAGGCCAAGTCTGTCTTGGCCTTTTCTTTCTTGATGCAGTGAAGTGAAAATGAAAATTTCCAAAGATTAAGAAGAAAACTACAATCCTTAATATTAATTTAATCTGTGAAAATAATCATTGAATAGAGAAACGATGTAAGATTTAATCAAATTTTCAGTGTAATTTTGCAAAGAAAAATAAGAACAAAAAATTGATTGGATGATCGGCGTAAATTTTTCTTAATTTTCGGGAATCTCTATGTACTGACATACATATTTGGGTGAGGTGAAAACGCCGCAGGATACAAAATGAAAAATACCACTGAAATACAAATTCACGGTCGTCCTCCGTACGCCAAGAGACAATTTCATAAGTTTTTGAAAGTTGTAATCCAATTTTTCTGGAAAATATTTTGTTGTTTTTGATAAAATTTTAATATTTTTCACAATTTTTGTTGAAAAATTTGAGATAGAGAATTGAATTTCCTTTAACGAAAATTCTCTCACGACACGGAAGGAGTTTTCTCTTGTCAACAGAGATAGAGGAATATGAGATGAAGATGACACACAAAACTTTCCCTTCGAAAATAAAGAGAGAGGGATTTTTTTCTAACAACAAAATAATTTCCCCGAGTAAAAAGGGATATTTTCTCTTTGGCATGAAAAATAAAAACCAACTTTTAGCTAGGGTTGGGGTTCGAAGTGTTGTTATTTTGCGTTTTTTTTTTTTGTGTTGACTTTTCCTAAAACGACGATGACGATGATGATGAAACGGAGACAAAGACGAAGACGGAGGCGGAACGGAATCAAAAACATGGAAAACAACTAAAAACGAGATCTGAACATTTGTAGTTGTCCACCCGCACATGAGTGCATTTTAGTGCATCAGTAGTGTTGTCGTGTGGGGGATGTTCCTTTCCTTTCCTTTCCTTTCGTTTTTTTCTTCTTTTAATTTTTTTGTTTGCATATTTTATGCAGAGATGCATGCGGGAGAAGAGCAGAGAAGGGAAAAGGGAAGTCTGTGTGCATATACATGTACAGCGGGGGAAAAAGGACAATAACCCCTAGGAATTGATAGTGGTTGTTTTTTTTATTTGTTTTATTGCAGTTTTTCCATAGACACGAAATGGAGGTAGTGGTCGTAGTCGTGGTCGTGGTCGAGGTGGTGATGGTGATGGTCCCTTTAGTTCATTGAGCTTCTGGTGTTCTAGATACAAAGATAGTTTGTCTGATTCGATTTTGCGGTTTTGTGGCTTTGGTTTTACCTCTGGAATTGGTGTTGTTTTAAAAAAACATGAACGAAAAAAAAAACACAATACCTCTATCATCTATTAAGTCCGGTCCCGACCCGTTTTTTGAGCTTAGCCTGTTTTTATTTGGGAATTTTTTTCTGCGATGCGCTGTATTTCAAAGGACATTGTTGTGGTTGACTTAACCAGTAGCAGACAAATGTACATTGGGGTTTTATAAACAAACTGAATTCGGAATGAGGGTGGTTTTGGTTAAAAAAAAAAACAGAACTCAAATCATGCGTTAAGAAAATAATAACAACAACAACAAAGAAAAATGAGAAAGTAAAACCCTTTTTCAGAGAGAAATAGAATATGAATTTTATTTTTTAATTCATATAATAATCAATGCAAAGGCTGGTGCTAAATTTTTATTGATTTTGCTTAAACGTTGTTTTAAAGAAGAAAACTGTATAAAATAATTATAATTACCTACATATAGCAAACCTTTAAAAAAAGGACTTCTTACGATTTTTATTGAAAGGTAGAGAAATTTACTCTCAAAACTTAATATTTTATAAAGTTGGAATGAGAAGAAACCAATACCTACAGTTCACTGTGTATGTGAGTGACTTCGTTAAACCTTTGAATAGTGAACACCTTAATGTAGGTTATGAATAAGTTGAACTAATTTCTAGTTTGTTTACAGTGAGTTATTATAAATCCATTATTTTTTCCTTTTATCCTCAAACCAAGCTTTTAATAACGGAATTCATAGTTTTATACGTTATCAGCTGGTTTTTGTAATGACTAGCGTCAATGAATCAGAATCTTAAAGGGTTCTGTTAAAACTTAAGCCACTATGAATAAACCAGTTCTTAAGTGCATTGATGATAAAAGTGAATCTCTTGTATCTTACTGTTTGTCTACAGCGAAGGAAGATGCTTCAATTTACCCAGTTTGAAACTCTGATTATTATTAATTTGCCATTGTAAACGGTCCGATTTGTCGAATTGAAAATTTTGATATTTCTCGACGTATTAAGGTCCCTTAACTGGATTTTTATAATTCAAAAAAACTGGAAAAAAATAATTGTCACCTGGAATATTTTACGCACAAAAAAATGATTTTATCTCCAAAATAATTGTATTCAACGGATAATAACGTTTTTGACATAAGTTTTGGTAGGTATAATTTTTTAAAAAATCGAAAAACCTTAACAAAACAGTACTACAACTTGGTAAAAATTGATTTTCGACTCAAATATCTTTTCAAAAATTAAAAATATTGGCTTCAAACTAATTTCATCTTGTAGAAAATATTGTCTTCGACATTCAATAACATTTTTATTAAAATCCAACAGTCTTTTTTTTCATAAAAATCAAAATCTACAAAAAATAGTAACAGTAAAAATATTGACTTCAAATTATTTATCTCACACAAAACATTGTTGAAAAAAATAGAATGTAGTTATTATGCAACGTTCTCAGCTGCAGGTACCTCATGTAAAAATTCTTTCCTATACATTTATTTCTTCTTGAGATAAGCTTGAACAATTTTAAACACACATTTTAATTAAGTATTCCTCAAACACTTTATAACCTTTTAAGAAAAAGCTTAACAATAATAACACTTTTTCGAGTAAAATTGTTCGAAAAAAGTACTAACACCCACAAACAACAGCGCCACTATGACATAGCCCTTGAACCGTCAAAAAATGTTTCCGTATTCCTTATTTTTAAATTCTTAAAGTATCATAACAATGGGTTGATATTTTCCCGTCTAATACCTACATTTTCTAGTACCAATTCTAAAAATCTCCTATTTTAAATAAAATTAATGGATAGTGAATAATTTGAGGTTAAAATTTTAAACTTAAAATATTTATTTTAATTTTGTTTCTGAATTTTTTTAACCATAAGTTTTGGCAACATAAAGGGTCCCAATTCACTAATGTTCGTAATTTCTTAACTCGTTTTGCCTTGTGCAAGCTTAATTTTGAAACAAGACAAACCTTTACAACGAATATCCTATCACAAAACCATAAGGTCTCTCGGCTCATTAAAAAAAGGGAAATAAAAAAGGATAAATAGCTCCAATTAAACAAAAAACAGAAATATCTGTAGTCGTTGGCAAATATAATTTGCTGATTTAATTGACATGGAGGAATAAACATGATGCTATGCCTGATTAAATATTCATCAATAATAATAATTGATATATCGATACAAATTATATTTCTATTTATGTTGGTGTATTCTGCATCTGTTATAATTGTGTTTCATTTGATACTCGTATATTTTCATTCATTTTATAAAAAAAAAAAACACATACAGAGAATATTTTAAATTTAAATTTTATCGGCGAAGGTAAAAGTTTTGTTTTTGTAGTTGTTTATATAAATAATTATTGGTGGTTGTTTAAATAACATCGAATATTTATAATGCATTAAAGAATTTAGGGGCAAATTATCCGAAACTGTTTTATGCTGAACAATGTTTATTTTGTTTTAAAGGTAAAATTTAAACCCATTGCGTTTAATTTGTTTATTATTAAAATAAGTTAACATTTTTCTATACCAATTGAAAATAATGTTGCTTTATATGTGTCGGAGGCTGACAAAATTTAAATAACATAATGTGTATCTTAACCTTGCATTTACATATACCAATGGCTAAAGTATGACATCTTTAGTTATAATATTATTTTAAATTACAATACATAGTTAAGATTATTTTTGGTGCAATTCACACAGAAATGTATTAGAAATTTTGATCTTAAAGGAGTCAACAAAACTTAATCGTAGAGAAAAAATTGTTTGTAAAAAAAAAACAAATAAAGGTAAAGAAATATGTTGAGCCGAAACTTAAGTGTTGCACTCACAAGTTTTATGTTGCAAAATCACATTTCACTTCAGTTCTCGAGAGATTCAAAGCTTTTATGTTCAATTAGTAGATATGAAACGTTCATCATGTTTTTCAATTAGTCATTCGTTTAAGGGAAGTGTCACTTATGCTCTTTTCGGGACGTTTATATTATTGATTTTCATGTTTAAATCTCAGCTTTTGAGCATACAAAGCCAATTCACTTTAAAAATTACATTTCTTCTATTTTTTAAGATCTTAAAAGTTTTTGTATTTAATAGAAAATCAATGAAAATCAAAGGAGAAACACTTTAAGAAAGCATTACACTACCTATTAATGTGCGTCAAAAAAATAAGATGGAATTGAAGACGAGTTTTAGGATAATAAAAGCAACTTAATATCAAATTGGCAATCTCTTATTTAAGGTTTCTTCTTAACAACCTGAATATTTGATCTTTCGCTTAGAAAAGATCTTATGAAAATAATTTAAAGCATTACTAAAGGCTCCCCCTGGATCAATTGGTCAAAAGTTGCTGAATTTGTGCTGAGCGATTGGAATAGGTCCGATTCATGTTTTGTTCTTGGTTCAGTCCTTTGTTAAAAGTGGTACTTTAAGCAACAATGTTTAAACCAGTAAAATACAAATTTTATGTTCATATATAAAAAATTAATAATTAAAAATATAAGGGGGTCATATCTATTAACACAATGGAATACGTTTTGAATTCAAGTAAATTCCTACATAAACTTAAAAAATGGGGGGGGGGGGGGGTTATGACCCCCTACGACTACGATTCCCAAAAACGGACTCAATTGTTTGTATTATTAAACAAAACAGTTTTGCAAAATATATGATTTTAAACTTTAGATACATTTGATAAACATTTTATTTTTTATAACAAAAAAAAAACACCAACATTTTTCAAAATGTAGAACATTACAAAAAAATATTTACAATAAGGATGCATATACAACGTCCTAAATGTTTAATTTCAAATACACTTGAACTTCTTGCAGTCTGGTTAATTTTATGAATATACAAGAATCAAAAGTGACAAAAAATAGGTTACCACACCCCTCGACTTCGAGTGCAAAACTACTGCATTTTTACTGAATTTCTAATTGAGTTTGGTTCTTTTTTTCAACACAAGGGGTACCTTTTGGCAAAATTTAAAGATTCTGAAATGTTGAGATGTCCTCCTTAATTTTGATGGCCATTCAGTCAGCCAAGCACAAGATTCATGCGAGTTTAAAAGTGCTATATCTCAGAAACTATGGATCTGTAAATTTAAAGTTTCCGGTCAAATGGGTTCGAAAAGTAATTAACGAATTTTGGGTCTATGTTAACAAAATTAAATTGAATTGAAACTCATTCTCAAGTAAAAATTCAAGTCTATAGGTACATAAAACTTTACAATTTGACACTTCAAAAGTTAAACTTCTATTTGGGTAAAAGAATACTATTGATTGACAACTATCTCTTTCCAAAGTGATTATTGTTGATTAACACTTGACACGTAGGGTCTTAACTCAAAATTTACTCAAGAATTGACTTAATTTGATTAATTTTTTTCCCAAAAAAACTTTTAAAACCCAAATTGAGAATTCAGATTTGTTTTTAACCACAGATAAATAACGGAAAATTATTAATTTTATCCTATCGTCGAAAACATACTTCAAAGTTTGGAATTGCTTTTAACATTTTTAGTTTTCGTAAAAGTATACATACCTGCATAAACAAGCTTGTCAGGAATTTGAATTTTCAATGAGCTTATGTTGTAAGAGAATTTTTATTTTTCAAAATCCATTTCCAACCTGTATATTTCTCGCAGCCCTCTTCATCATACTAAAAATAACCCTCATCTTAGTTGAATGCATACTACGTATAAGTATACTATTTTCCCCCAAAACAAGATCCTCAATGTTATTCCAATGATGTGAAATTAATTACACCTTTTTAATCAATTTGTCTACCAAAAATAACTTAAGGCGATTTTCAATTATACGGTCCGTACCGCAAACATACCTTACATATGCCTATTTCAAAAAAGGGGTGACAATACCAAACGATAAGAGTCCATCATCCAACCAATTGGCCAATTAAAATATAATAATATCTTTATTAACCCTTTCTCCGATAACAACGTCCTTTTTTAGATGTTTAAAACATTTTCAGTGGAAATAATCATTTAAAGGTGTGTTTTGCAAAAGAAAAAAGAAGAAGAAAGTGGAAACGAGATTTTGGGCCCTTAACTCGCAATTGAATTTCAAAACAACCCTCTAAGGGCTAAGAGTGTTAATTAAAAGTGCGACGCGTTGAGCAATCATTCGTGAAAAAAAAGAAAATACAATATTTTCCCTTCTCCAGACGACAAGAATCATAGGACCTAACACGAAATCCTATTAGAAATTTGTCAAAATAAACAAAAAAAAATATAACATCCGGTTGGACTGGACATATAACATGGCATCTGCCTTAGTCATGCTTCTATATCCGGCTGTCTACGTTTAAAGTGAATTGCGTCAAGTGTATGATATATTGCTAAGAAAACCGAAACTATCCTTAATAGCAATATACCAACTCTCGTATAATCAACATCATCGCCATCATCATCATCAGCATCAGCATCAGCATCAGCATCAGCATCAGCATAAGTATCAAAAGTCCTGCAGTTTTGCGCTAGATTAAATACTAACCACACACAAATTCACAATGTTGATTCGATGGAAAAGCAAGGATAAGAGTTCATCAAACCAAAGCAACACAAATAGCAGCAGCAGTTCTTCGAAAAAGAAGCGCAAAGGACGTGATGGAGGTAAAGTTATTTTTTTGAACATAACATTTCTTTTGGAATTTCAATTTATGGTACGAGTATAGTTTAGAATATAGCGGTAAGTAAGGAATTCGATACATGAAAATATTTATGAGATATCTACAAAGTTAAATGTATAACTGGGTCACACAAACGTGATACATACATAATATGTAGTACCTATATGCTTCCTCATTTGACAAAAAATGTTTACTTTTAGGATGTGATATTAATCTAAACAAAAGACTTTGTTTTAAGTTAAAACTTCTTTTATAAAAAAACAACACTTCGTCACATTTTCTTAAATGAATATAAGAAACAAATAGAATATTTCAAAGTTTTGTAGAAGTTCCTGTTGTATTTAATTTTCATACAATTTTTAATGTTTGATCAAATGTCATCAAATCATATCTAAGAAATTAATGTTATGAAAAACGTTTAATATAAAATTTGAAAACGATGATTTATGTAAACAAATGTTTAAACTGTACATAAATTTTAAATAGAAAAGAAGGCAACATAAAAAAATGGAAAATTCGCTGACACGGATAGTATCCACTCTATTGTTCTGAAGAGCCGTTCTTCAAAGCTGGCAACACATCTGTATAAGCTTCTAAATCTGTCCTTTTCTACAGGGCTCATTCTGAGTGGATGGAAAAGAGCATTTGTCCAGCTTGTTCCTAAAAGAGACGAGTCCTCCTCTCCCTCTAAGTCCAATTGCTTTTACTTTCTTTCGAAGGTCATGGAAATGCTAATCAATTTTCAGCTTAAAAAATATCTTGAAAACCGAGAGCTTCCTAATGACCGGCAGTATGGCTTTCGTGGAAATAGTGCCAATGGTGATCTCATAGTTTATCTTACCGAACAGTGAAACAAATATTTACATCGTTTTGGAGACAGTAATATTATTGCACTTGATATTTCAAAGGCATTTCGAAATGCGCGCATTTGGTATTGGTCGAACAGTTCAATTTAAATTACATTGGACGGGTTTAAATTTGATATTCACAAAATAAACGCCGACACTCTTCTTTATTTTTATAAATGATATTTTGTCTGAAACTTCTAACCCACTTAATTGCTTCGCTGATTACAGTACCCTCAGCTTATTAGCTCATTTAATACTGATCTTGCCAGCAAGGCAATTATATATATGGGTGGTATTTGCATCAAGGAGACTGAACATCTTTAAGTTCTAGGTGTCTCTTGTGGAGTGATCAAATATGTAGCATCACCGAAAATGCTGCTAGGTGTTCAGGGATAGAGAGGAACTCCAGTTTTCATGCCAAATCCGAATGATTAATTTATAAGAAAGCACTTTTTATGACAAGAATTAATCTTAATTGCTCGCAAGAATCAATACCCGTGAAGAAAAACTTAAGGTGACACCAGGAGGGATTGAACCCATGCCCTCTAGAATTACAGTCCTTTACGCACTAACCATCACGCCCACTGTTACTACCTGACTATACACTTTGCAAAACTTTTATTCTTCCAAAACTCGAGTATATTTTATAATTGAAAATCATATCCTTTCTTTAAAATTCTTTTTAAGCTATACGAACTTAATATATTGTAGAGAGAAGAAACTATAGGGTATAGGTACTAAAATGTATTCAAATTCAAATAAAATTCTTCGTAAAACCCTTAACATATTATTCTCTTCTAGTATACGTCAATTTGCAATTCTAATTGATTTTAGGACCAAAAAGTTTGGACTTTACTCTAAGGAAATGGTTTACATTTTTCTTTTTCATAAAATATCTACTTTTCATTTTTCTGGGGCTGAAAACCTTACATAAGGTGAATAAAATTTGTTTTTAAAATGCCATGTGTATGTTTGGTATCTTTATGTGTACCGACCAACAAAAAATGCAAAATGTGAAAAACTTTGAAAAGCTTTTCAAATTATTCTTACGTGGTTTAAAAAGATTTACAACAGTTATGCTGATGGTTATGGGTGTACTGCAAAAGAGCTGCATTTTTAACAAATATGTATACATTTTAATTTTAATGAAGCATAAGACTGCATGTGTCCCGATCTTCTTGAAACACATTTTGCCCGTTAATTCGTCTTTTTCCCATATATAAAGGTTTATTACTATAATATTGATGTTTAACCTCCATTACGTACAAAATTTAACTGAGCAGCCTTTTTTAACACTTGTCCTACATTTTAAATCTTTTTCTCTCTCTTATTCACCTTGAGGCCAAAAAATTCCAACTTTCGCTCACCATTGGCTTACCCAAATTTGTATATACTCATATAAATTTTGCAAAAGATGACACAGCACAGAACGTTCATTAAGTTCGTCAAGATAGTCTCCAAATTGTATTACCACTTTTTCTAACTTAAATGGAAATACAAAAAAGGCTGTTTTAAAAATTATGCAACTATGGGATTACTTGTACAAAAATTGAAAAAAAAAATCAATTTGATATACAAAAATTTTTTTTTCTTAAAAAAGTAGGGGGGGTCTAGTATGTTTTTAACATTCCGTTTTGTCTTTTCTTTTGCTCTCAACCTAGACCTTTAGCAAGATAATCACGCCATAAGTACGTCAGCTAATTTCTTGTGTTCATATTATTTGTGGATTAAAATAATTATAATTACCATGTACTCCTTGTAGAGTTATTTGTCAAAAAATATCGCCCACCATGACTTTAACTCGACCAATTATTATCACTCGACTAAAATACTTCTCAAAGTACATATTAGGAAATATTATCATATTTTGTTCCTTTGTTCATAAAAGATGCTTATAAAGGGTGTCCCAAAATTAACGCAAGATTTGAATTAAATAGAAAAAGCCGTTTTTAGTCTTTTGATAGTTATATTTTTATTGACTCGTAAAGTACATAGGATAGGGTTATGTATGGAATAACACATCGGACAAATGGCCTCCACGGCTTTGCATGCACAAGCGCACTCTTTTGTTGAAATTTCCCATGACCATTCTGCATAAATGTGGCTGAATTTCGTTGATGCAGCGTTGAATCTCCTCCTTTAATGCACGGGTGGTTGTGGGCTTGTTGACATATACTTGTGATTTCAAATAACCCCATAAAAAGAAGTCTAATGGTGTTAAATCACACGATCTAGGAGGCCAATTTTGATCACCGAAACGAGAGAGTACACGACCTGGAAATGTCTCATGTAGTAATTGAATTGTTTCACGGGCTGTATGACATGTGGCACCGTCTTGTTGAAACCACATATTGGAAACATCAATATCATCCAATTTTGGCAGAAAGAACTGTGTAATCATGTCGTGATATCGAGCACCAGTAACAGTAACTGCTTGACCAGCATCATTTTCAAAAAAATATGGCCCAATTATGCCTCCAGCCCAAAATCCACACCATACAGTCAAGCGTTGTGGATGCATTTGTTTTTCGACAATCACATGTGGGTTCTCCGAACCCCAAATGCGGCAATTTTGGCGATTGACAAAGCCATCAAGATGAAAATGTGCTTCATCGCTTTGGATGATTTTGCTCGAAAAATCAGGGTCCATTTGTTGATGTTCAATAATCCATTCAACGAACTCTCTTCTTTGTCCATGGTCATTAGGCTTCAATTGTTGTGTTAATTGAATTTTGTAAGCATGAAGACACAGATCTTTGGTGAGTATACGCTGTAGAGAGGTTCTTGAAATTTGCAATTCTTGTCCACGACGTCGAATTGAGGTTCCTGGATTGTCAGCAACACTCTCACGCACTGCTTCGACATTCACATTTGAACGGCTTGTTTTTGGACGACCAGTGTGTTTGGTCTCCAACGGATCCAGTCTCCATGAATTTTTCAATTAATCTCTTCACAGTTGACGAAGTTAAAACACTATTCCGACCATATTTTGTATGAAATTTTCGAACTGCAGCCGCCAAGCTTTCACTATTTTTGAAATATTCTTTAATAATGAAGACACGTTGTTCTCTCGTGTAACGCTCCATTTGTAATAACCCTATACTGTTAGCTGTCAAATTGCTTTTTTTCAGGGTTGCCAACACTTCACTGCACAAATGGCGGCAAATTCAAATCTTGCGTTAATTTTGGGACACCCTTTAGTTCCTTATTGATGACCAAATCGGAAGTTTTTTTAGGCAATAAGAACACGTAAAAGTCATTTGGTAGGGATTTATGAGAAGTCCTAGTATTAATTCAAAAACTTAAATCATTTAAAAAATAAAGTAGCGAAATCAATGCTAAGGGATAATGATGGGTATGTAAGGTACTATACGTTCTGCAAACTATATAATATAAATGAATTTCCCAGTTCTTCTATTTTTGTAAAACGTTCTCTAACCTTTATCAAGTATAGAATATAAGCAATTAGTTACATCATTTAAACTTTTCCTAAAACTGTCTTCGCCGCAAGCAATTATTTACTCAAAATTATGGTAGACCTTTCCGGGAACGTCGTCCTCGTTTACTTTTCGAAGAAGAATAATAGAGTAGCAAGCTACCTATCCAGAGAGACACAAACACAAAATAAACAAAGCGACAACCAATTTCACTGTTTTCGCTTTGGTATAGAATTTGTATACACTTTTAAGATGTCATTCTTAAGATCCTTGTTCGCCTCCCCTCATCACCCGACATCCTTTTGCCCATCATTTGTGTGCCACACCACACCGCACCACACCGAACCGCGTAAACCCAACGGCAATCATGATGGCAACGGTGATGATGCTGAAGATAATGATTATGATGATGGCCACCACATCCGCTTGTCATAGTTCACACTTTAGGCCATACACACTTACACATACACACACACAGCAAACGAATGACAGCCAACAAACAATTATATTCAACTGCTTTCATTTAAATTATTCATACGCTCCATAGGTTGGCATTTCCCTTAGCCATAGCTGTTGCCGTTGCCGTTGCCAACACCAACGCAAACGCCTACGCCAAGGAAGGCACCAAAAGCTTCTTATTGTGCATTTTAAATAGTTGACTGAGACCACCCTGACATTTTCCATTCCCAAGCATCAAATATACTTACATAGCTTAGCATATCTTTTATAGCTTAGACTATGGCAGAGCACTCAGAAAGGTTACTAACCCGGAATGTGGCGGTGGCGAAGATGGTGATGAAGACGGCGCGCGGTGGTGCGGCGGCGCGCGGCGGTAGTGGCGTCAGGACATATCGTATCGTCTATAATATTTTAGAAAGTTGTGTAAGAATGTTTAGGTGGGCACAAAATTTTGCTCTTAATAATTCACTTACGGATTTTGTGTACATTAATTCTTTTGCTTTTTTTGTGACCGAGGAATGCACATTCACAGGGACGATTTTATGATTTTTAAAAGGGCCACTGTATATGGTGGTGTCGGAGTAGGAATAGGACAATAGTCATCATTTTGTGTCTAGTAGAATTATTAAACAATAAGACCGTATAATTACAACAGACTGCTTTCCGTGCCAATTTGTTTCTAAATATTCTAAGTATTTCGCAATGAATAGGAAAATATTAAGCAATAAATACTATTAAAATGTGACATTTTTAACACGTGCAATGTCTGCCTTTAATTCATAATAAATAACAACAGAATTTAAAAGAAAGTTAATTTTTTGTTTTAACAAATATTTCTTGCGAAATTAAATGTGTACCACAACTTTTTATTTCGTATGATGTTTTATAACTGATTAAATACAGGGTTATCCATTTTGCGGTTTCAATAGTAAACGTAAATAAAACACATATTACAATATTTTTTTTAATTTTGAAGTAATTTTCGACCACTTTTTGACAAAATGGGGCGGTATCTCAGACATAACTTGGCGAATGTTGGTTTTTAAGTGCTCAAGAGTTAAAGGTTTATCTGCAAACACGGTCTTTCGCGTAGCCCCCGAAAAAAAAATCCAGTGGTGTCAAATCGCATGATCCTGATGGCCAGTTGATATTGCCACGACGAGAAATTACGCGGCCAGTAAATTTCTCTTGTTATAAAGCCATATTCGCCCGTATTTTGAAACCACATATACTTCAAGTCGTATTCTTCAATAGCAGGCAAAAAAAAAACTCGGTTATCATATGACAATAACGCTCCAAACTGACGGTGACAGTCGTTCCATTGTCGTTTTCGAAGAAGTAAGGTCCAAACACACCTCTGGACTAAAGAGCACACTAAACAGTGACTTTTTGTGGATGTACTGGCCTCTCTTCAAGTACTTGAGTATTCTCAGAACCCCAAATACGACAATTCTGTTTATTAACATAACTACAGAGTAAGAAATGTGCTTCGTCGCTGAAGAAAATTTTGTTTGAAAAATCGCAGTCCACCGCATGTTGTTCAAGCACAAGCACCCATACGACGTGGTCAGCTGGCTTCAGTTGTTGTGTGAGCTGGACTATGTATGGATGTATGTAGGTGTAGATCCAAATGCCGTAGGCAAGTTTTAATTTCTGAGAACAACGAGGAATCGACACATTCGGGTCTCCGTTAACACTTTCATTTACAGCAGCGATATTTTCAGTTGTACGATGATGCACAGGCCTTACAATACCTGTAACCAATCCAGTCTCTTTAAATTTCTTCACAATTTTGCCAATTGCTTACAAAGTTGGACAATTATGTAATCTCCTCTTAAAGCATGTTAATAATAGTCCATCGTCTTGAGTCATCTTGGTCTTGTATGTCTTACGCAAAAAAACACGATTATGTGGTCTGACCGATGCCCAATTTATTTCGCCGCAAAATTGACTCTCACTGTGACGCTAGCATCACACAACGAATATATAGCCTTAAATTTTTGCACTAATTTTTGCTCGTCTACTAGGGCGAGAATTAAGACCGAAAATAAGACTTAACACTTTTAAAGTTACGGGCCAACTCTAAATTTCGATAGAAATTTTTAACTTTGTAGACGTTGCTTGTTTGTTTGCTTTGCCATGATGAAAATGTTGAGTTTACTAAAAAAAAATTAACAATGACAGTTTGATGAATGGTGAAAGGGTGCGTTCCCTAATAGAAAACCCAATACAATGCAACAAAAAAAAAGACATTAATGTGTCGAGATACCGTCATGCGATGGTTTGCTTAAGTGAACCAATTATTGTCAAGTTCAGAAAGTTTACCAAAAAATGTACCTATTTTGTTTTCCTAAAGTCAAATACGATAATGTTTACCCCAGTGAAATAGCCAGTTGCATAATTCAATAATAAATAAATTAATAAATTCAAATAATTCAATCGTAATATCCGTGCTTCTAGGAATGCTCATCAGTTTACCCTTAAGTCCAATTTCGATTGTACTTCTTAGTACAACCCCCTCAAATAATTCAATCGTAATATCCGTGCTTCTAGGAATGCTCATCAGTTTACCCTTAAGTCCAATTTCGATTGTACTTCTTAGTACAACCCCCTCAAATAATTCAATCGTTATATCCGTGCTTCTAGGAATGCTCATCAGTTTACCCTTAAGTCCAATTTCGATTGTACTTCTTAGTAAAGGGATTCGTTCTTTAGTCGAACTACACGAATGCGAAATGCTTTATGAGGCTCAATATTTCCCACTTATTACAATGTGCATCGGTTTCTCCTTTCTAAACCTATCCTTCTTTCCTAATTGCTCGCACTGTTCATTATAAGGGTTATGGAAACCCCATTAGTGCACGCACAATATAAAAACAACAAAATTCTAAATAAGAAAATATTTTACAGGTACAAAATAACTGAATAAACAAGTTACTCAACAAAAGTTTAAAGTTAAACATCAAATTGCTAAAAGTCGTAGCGCAGACTGGTGTAATAATTTTGGTCCCATGATTTTGTTAATTCAATGCCATTCCTTTTTTGCGTAACTTGCTGTCAAAATTGTACCACAGTGTGGCATAAAGCTCAAGAGTTTTGTGTAGCTTACAAAAATAAGAAAGTCTTTTAATAGGCAAAAGGTAGATTTCTTAGCCGATCTGTAGTTGTAGTAAAGTGATGTACATATATAGAATAAAACCTGAATCCTAAAAAAATTAACTATTTTTTTTGCTTTATTAGTCAAAGATCCATAATTAATTGTAAAGTTTTGACTTTACCCAATCTTTCATAAGTTTTTGACACCCAACATTGTCGATATCATTCAAATATTCTTATAATGTCTTTTACTTATTTCTTCAGAATAATTTTGATTTGTTATTTTTAGTTCTAAAAAGAATATTCCACTAAATTAGTCTTCCCAATTTCGGGCTCCACTTTAAATAGAGCTGCTGATGATCAGTGTTATCAAACACCTATAAAGTGGTTGTCATGTGTTTAATACCGTTAAAAGACAGATTAAAGTGTAGTTCTTACAATATTCATCTCTAATGATCATCATCTAAATGTTCTGATCTTAACGTATTACTGCTGGAGCATAATGCTGTCGGAGCCGGAGTCGGAGTCGTAACTGGAATAGCTGTCAAAGTATTCAATTTACGCAATATTCTTACAATATTCATCTCTAATGATCATCATCTAAATGTTCTGATCTTAACGTATTATTGCTGGAGCACAATGCTGTCGGAGCCGGAGTCGGAGTCGTAACTGGAATAGCTGTCAAAGTATTCAATTTACGCAAATGCAAATGTACGAACACAACGCGACGCAACTGGAATCGGAGCCGCAGCCGGAGTCGGAAGAGTTAACCAACTTTTAACTTTGACGTACGACACATGTGACGTTTCCATTTTTGAAGTGAATAACTTGGTGATTATATTTTTTTTTAATAGTTTTTCAATAAAAAAGTGGAAAAATATTTAAATAAGAAATAAAAGTGAACAAAAAAATATTTTCTGGGAAATTTAATGTGGTTGTAAACTGCAAATATACCAAATAACATTAAAAAGCCGTACGACGCATTGTGTGCGTACTTTCTGTTAACGTACGACAGCTATTCCGACTCCGGCTCCGGCTGCGGCTCCGATTTTTGCATTGTGTTCCAGCAGTTAAAAGCTTCAATTAGACTTGGGTCTTATTTTTTTGCCGTATCACTCGACTTAAAAGAATTTTAATACTTTCACGTTTCCCATGTTCCTTTATAGAAAGTGAGTACAATTTTAAACCAAAACTTTAAGGACTATTCAAACTATTATTTTAATTTCTCACACAAATTCAAAACATCAAATACGGCCCTGATGCTCAGTGCTTAGCTTATACCAACATATACTAAGTATAGCTTTGAGTTGGTTCAGCAGCAACGACGCGACGATGACGTTCTATAGCTTTTGTTGCCCTCCATATTTTCTTGAAAAGATATGTTGTCCTTAAGCTGACAAGGAAGTTTGAGTTTGTTCTTGTCGCCCGATGTTTGGATCCTTTTACACATTCTGCCCGAAAGTTTCTCGTGTTATTTTCTTTTCTTTTTGTGTTATCCTTTTTTTTGTTCAATTTTCCCGTTTTTAGAATTTGTCGTAAGTCTTTCAAGGCTCCATAGACGACGGCCATTGTCCTTTTTTTCTACTCGTACCATACATTGTCATTGTATTTTCCTTTTTTCGCTTTTTGCTCCATCTTCATTCAGAAGATTAAGTTTAATACTTAATGACTTGGCTTCCAATGGAATCTTAAAGGAGAAAAATATGAAAATATGTTTATTTTTTGTGTCCTTTTTGTTTCGTATTCTTACATTTTTATAGGAGTAAAATATGACGGGGGTAGCCATATTAAATTTCATGTGTGGAAGATGGATAAAATTTAGTGCTATTGGGCGTTCCAAATCTTTGTTTCTGAATATTATAAGTGGGTATATAGCTTAGCATAAGGACAGCATGGGTTGACTAAAGTTGTTGTTTTTAAGGTATTTAAAGCGAAAATTCAAAAAAAAGTATTGTTATTGACTTTAACTGTACATGAATGATAGTGATTTGATTTGATTTTTATTGTAGCTAAAAATATTACATTATTTCTTTATCTTAAATACATATATATATGTATTGCACAATTTACAGAGATTGGTATATAATCTACCTTACTACTGCCAAGTTTAAATGAGTTTTTAACAAAAAATTCAAAGATAAAGTATTGGTTGAAGGAAAAGCTACTTAAAAACCTTCATTAAAGAGCATAACAAAAGAGTTTAAATAAATACATTTGGCGACAAAGTTTAATGACGGATTTATATAGAACAGTTCAAAACAAACATTTTTTACTATGGGAGGGGGGTCTATCTCCCCCCGTTTAGGCGGTAGGGGCAATTTAAAAAAATATGTACATTAAATGGAAAAAAAATAATTAAAAAATAACGGTAATACTTACAACTAAGTATTATACCTTTTTTTAAAGCCAACATTTTTGTCTATTAGCTAGTTTTTAAATCAAGTCAAAACTGTGCATAGTTTTTGAAAAAATAGTTTTAAACTAAAAGTTTATGCCAAAAAAAATTAAAAAAAAGTAGTGTAGAGTAGTTTTTCAAAACTTTCAAATTATCTACTGTTTTTTTTTTAGAATTCATTGCTCTTATTTGTTTTTGATCAAAAACTGAAAACAAGATGACTTGATGTCTTCTAGTTCTTGAGAAAATTGAAAATTACCAAAACAAAATATTTTAATTAAATTACTTTTTCCTTGCTTAAGTATTAACGTAGTCTTATTTTGATAGTAATAATCGAATATGGATTAAGATATACCTAGGGTAAAATAATTTTTCTTAAATCCAGCTTCTTTAAATGCAAAAGAAACTTTGCATGCACCCCATCTTGCACCCACCGCACCTTGCACCCGCCCCACCTTGCACACACTCCAACTTGCACCCACCCCAAATCCTATAGTGTGCCCAAGCATGGGGGTTGCAGGGGAGCACCATGCCCCCCTTACAGATCCCACTGTTGCATACACCCAAAATCGCACACACCTTACTGTTGCATACACCCAAACTCGCACCTACCATTGTGACTATCAAAATAAGACCACTCAAGCAAAAAAAAAAGAAAAATTAAAATAATAGTTGTGGTTATTTTCAATTTTCTCAAAAAATAAAAGACATAAAATCATCTAGTTTTCAGTTTTTGATCAAAAACAAATAAGAGCAATAAATTCTGAAATAAAAACAATGGTAGATAGTCTTGAAGTATTGAAAAATTACACCTAAACCTTTTTTTTTACTTTTTTTACTCAAATTTTGAGTTTAAAATTAAATTTTTCAAAAACTACGCATAGTTTTGACTTGAATTAAAAACTGGCTAATAAAACTGAATGTTGGCTTTAAAAAAAAATGTATAAAACTTAGTTGTAAGTATCACCGTTATTTTTTAATTATTTTTTCCATTTTAAATAATAGTTTTTTAAATTGCCCCTAACGCCTAAACGGGGGAGATAGACCCCCCTCCCATAGTAAAAAATGCTTGTATTAAGCCCCTCTACCAAAAACCGTTATTATATCTTGGCGCCAAAGTTATCGTACTTGTGCCCATTTAAAAATGTATACATATATAATAATAAATAAATAAATAAATAAATAAATAAATAAATATATAAATAAATAAATAAATAAATAAATGAATAAATAAATAAATAGATAAATACATAAATAAATAAATTAATAAATAAATAAATAAGTAGATAGACAAATAACTAAACACATAAATAAATAAATAAATAAATAACACATTAATACAAATATAATAAGTAATTAAATAAATAAATGAGTAAATAAATAAATGTGTATAAAAAGAATCGAATAAAATAAGTACAAAACTAATAAGTATATTAAAAAATAAATAAATAAGTTAACAAATAAATACCAAATTGATAAATAAATAAACAAAAGAAATAAGGCATGGAAAATGTATCTCAAAACTCTGTCTCCAACCAACTTCTCTTTCTATGTTGAACTCTTTAACCAATTTAAGTCTCTTTCTAATTTTTTATATGCTAGCTATGTTACTGATATGGGCACCTCTTTGAAAGAGAATCCTAAAAAATTTTGGAAACTTGTAAACCTAAAGAAAAAATCAGATGGCTTTCCAGTTAACTTCACTTACAAGAACCTTTCATTAAATAAAACTGTTGATATCTGTAACGCTTTCGCAACAAATTTCCGTGAGTCATTTGTTAATAACCCTGAAGAAGTTGATGAAGTATATTTTCATAATCTTCACTCCTTTTCGCAAACTAGCTGTAGTCACATACCTGTGCTACAGAGTACGGTCCTTGATCTTTTATCCGCGTTAAATGATGACTGTTCAGCCGGTCCCGATGGTATTCCCCCGATAGTTTTAAAAAAGTGTAGTAAAACTTTCTCTAAAAACAGGCAAATTTCCCAATATATGGAAAGAGTCATTTCTAACACCAATTTTCAAGAAAGGTAACAAGGCGGATATAAGCAACTACAGGCCCATTGCAAAGCTGTCTTGCATTCCTAAAGTGTTTGAACAAGTTGTTTGTGAAAGTGTAGCATTTTTTAGTAAGAATCTCATTTGCGAACAGCAACATGGTTTTGTGAGAAAAAGATCAACCGTTACTAATCTCCTCACATTCTCAAACATATGTTCAAACGCTTTAGAACAAGGTCATGAAGTTGACTGTGTATACACTGACTTTTCTAAAGCTTTTGACCAACTTAGCCACGGAATTATTTTATTTAAACTTAAAGCTCTTGGTTTTCCACCATTTTTCTTAGCTTGGATCAAATCATACCTTGAAAACAGATCCTATGAGGTAAAATTTAGAAATTGTCTTTCTGAACCTTTTGTTGCTCAATCTGGTGTTCCCCAGGGAAGCCATCTTGGCCCTTTTCTGTTCATCCTGTCTATTAACGATGTATCGTCATGTCTACGCTCAAGTGAAGTACTCATTTTTGCTGACGATATGAAGATTTTTAAAATAATAAAGTCCATCAATGATCGTATTCTTTTACAAGCCGACATTGATAGTTTCACCCTTTAAAATGCCAGACGATAACTTTTACTAAAAAACGAATCGTTAGTGTATTTGATTATTGTATATCACAGCAAAAACTCTATCGCGTCTCCACAATTAAAGATTTAGGTGTTAATTTTTGTTCCAACTTGGAATTTACATATCACATTAATTTGATTGTTAATAAAGCAAGTTCTATGCTTGGTTTTATAAAACGCTGGGCAAAGGAGTTCAATGATCCCTATGTAACTCTTTCTTTGTATAATTGCCATGTTCGTCCTCATCTTGAATATGCTTCGCAGGTGTGGACTCCCTATTACGAAATTCATAAGAAACGTATTGAATCAATTCAACATAATTTCATTCGCTTTGCCCTAAAGGGTCTTCCTTGGGATGATCCTTATGATCTGCCTCCCTATGAACATCGTATTCAGCTTCTTCAAATGCAATCTCTCCATCAAAGGCGTGTTAATAATGACTTAGTATTTTTTCATCAACTCATTAATGGTGAAATTGATGCACCTTATTTACTATCTTGTGTACATTTGAATTACCGAAGCGGAACTCATCACCTGCGTACATTTGATTTTATACATATTGACTTCCATAGAACTAACTATGGGAAGAATAAAGCATAAAGTCGAATGAGCATTTTATATAACTTAAACTGTTCATCGATAGATTTAAATTTAAATAAGGTGGGATTAAAATCATTGTTTAGAACCAGTGCTCCACTATCGTAAACGTCTTTATTTTATTTTTTTGATGTTATGTAATAATTCATGTTAAATGTTAATAATTATTATGTTTTGTATTTTGTGCGTGTGTTAGGCTATAATTGTATTATTTTCTTACTAACAACTAACACATGCACTTATGATGAGCCTCTGATCGTAGTTTGACGCTTGCTATAAGCTTACTACTTTCTGAAAATTCTGAAGTGTAAAAAAAAACAAATAAATAAATTAATCAACAAAAATAAATAAATTAATAAATTAACCACAGCAAAGAAGATATAAATAAAGGGTGTCCCAAAATTAACGCAAGATTAATTAATTAATTAATTAGATAACAAAAATCAGTCTTTTGAATATTATAACTATGAAGCTAAATTTGAAATTAAAGCATTCTCAGATATTTCGCAGGAAACGTTATATCGTTCTTTTAATTTTGTAATTCTATCAGAAATATATTCAACATTAGCTAACATGTGTAATTCGTTGGTTGAAAAATGCCAAGGAAGGTTTAACATCATTTTTAATGATAGTGATGGTAAAGTAAATTTGTAAGTGACGGGTTATAACGATCTTGGGTGATATTCAAGCATAAAACATAATGCAAGGATTTTTAGAGGAAAAGTTTCGAGTTTTTAAAATGACCTTTTAATAGTTTTTTGGTAAGTTCTGATTTTGTGCTTGCGAAACTATGTTCAAATGGTAGACATGTGCATTCAAGAGGACACAAGCGTCCACAGGTTTTTTTCTCAAAACCCACCTCTGTCTATCAACTCCTACTCTCACCTCCCCGCGGTGAACATCGTGTGCCTAGTACCTCAACTGGAGATTGGGTTCTAACCCCAGTGGAAAGTTGTTGGGGCAGCAAACGAGAGAGGGGGGAGAGGTGTTTCCTCTAAGGCACCTCTCCTTATCCAGACGGCAGCGGACGAATTCTCGAGATGGAATCAACGGTGGCGTCTACAGTTCCAGTAAGGTTGAACTACTTAGTGAATACCTTATAGGGCTTCTACGACTTATTCGGAGCCCAGGCCTATAAGGAGCGGTTTATCCCGGCTCCCCGCCCTTGGAGTTATACTAAGGATCTGGCCCTCCAGGTTGGGGGTTGTGCCGTCGGGGTGACTTCCTGACCACGTACAAATCTTCTAGTTGCGAAGCACCAACAAGCCTCGGATACGGATGGATTCACTGTTGACAACCCAAGCAAACGAAATAAGGACAACGAACTTCGGATCTGTACGTGGAATGTTAGGTCCCTTAACAGACCACGTGCAGCCGAACAATTAGCGGAAGCCCTAAACTGCTGCAAGGCAGATATTACCGCCATCCAAGAAGTGTGATGGGATGGACCGGGCAAACGCAAATTAACAGACTGCGATATATGTATACTACGGCGACTGCTATAGAGAACAGAGATAGCGTCTATTTGGGTGTGGATTTGTTGTTGGAACTAGACTCAGGCAAAAAATCTTGAGTTTCAACAGTGTGAGCGAACGCATCACGACAATCCGCATCAAGGCTGAATTCGCCAACATAAGCCTAATTTGCGCGCATGCCCCAACAGAGGGGAAAGATGAAGACACCAAAGACATATTCTTCGAGCTCTTGGACAAGACATATGAGCAGTGCCCTGGCTATGACATTAAAATTGTCTTAGGAGATTTTAATGCCAAGCTAGGAAGGGAAGACATTTTTGGTGGCACAATCGGGAGATACAGCCTGCACGACACCACCTCCGACAACGGATTCAGGCTGATCGATTTCGCTGTGGGGCGAGACGTTTTGGTAGATAGTACGCAGTTCACACATCTCAATATCCACAAGGGCACATGGAAATCTCCTGATCAATCAACCGTCAACCAGATTGACCACATTGCGATCGACGCACGACACTTCTCCAGCATACAGGATATCCGAACTTTCTGAGGGGCTAACATTGCCTCGGACCACTACCTCGTTGTAGCCAAGATACGGCTACGGATATCCCGGTCCAAGCCAAAACAAGGAAGTACTGTGAGAAGTTTCGACGTTAGACGGCTACAATCGCAAGAGATTGCCATGTCCTTTTCCGATCAAATCTCTAGTAACCTCTTAAGGAGTCCTATGCTGCCTGCATTAAGCATTGAAAACCAGTGGCAACATTGCCTTGCAGCCATCAGAGTGCTAGTGCCTCTGAAGTGCTAGGTTTCACACGTCCACAACAGCGAAACCCCTGGTTTGACGACAAATGCCGGCAAGCGCACGCAGCGAAACAAGAGGCATACAAAACGGCGCTGCACAGAAGGACCAGAGCTGCTCGCGAGCTCTACGAGCAGAAGAGGAGAGAGGAACACCGGCTTCTTAGATGGAAAAAAAGAGAGCACGAGAAGCGCGCGATCGAGGAGATAGAGGGATGTCACAACAGGAATGAGGTTCGTAAATTTTACCAAAAGGTAAAAAAAACCTCCCAAGGGTATCAGCTACGAACCGAAGCCTGTAAAGACGATCAAGGGAACATCGTAGTAGAACCGCAGTCTATGTTAAGAATATGGAAAGACCACTTCTCCAAATTATATGACGGCGATGACGAACCGAATTCCGCTGTAAGGGAGATGGAACCACTCAACCTAGGCGACGCAGATCAACAATTCCGCCTACCCGACCTAGACGAAGTGAAGATAGCTATATCTAAACTGAAGTCAAACAAAGCTGCTGGAGCTGACGGCATCGCTGCCGAACTATTTAAAGCAGCAGGCGATGACTTGGTAGGGAGCATGCACCAACTCATCTGCAAAATATGGTCGGAAGAAAGCATGCCCGATGAGTGGAATCTCAGCATAGTGTGCCCGATACATAAGAAAGGAGACCCTCTTAATTGCGCCAACTACAGAGGCATCAGTCTCCTTAGCATTGCATACAAGATCCTCTTTACCGTATTATGTGAACGTCTGAAGCCGTTCGTCAACAACCTGATAGTTCCTTATCAGTGTGGCTTCAGACCACGAAAGTCCACTATCGACCAAATATTCACACTACGGCAGATCTTGGAAAAAACCCAGGAGCTTCAAATCGATACCCACCATCTCTTTATCGATTTTAAAGCCGCGTATGACAGCATCCATAGGGAAGAGCTCTACAGAGCAATGTCTAGTTTTGGCATCCCTGTCAAACTTATCCGTTTGTGCAGAATGACGATGGAGAATGCACGCTGCTCCATCAAGGTCGGAAAAGATCTCTCTGGAAAGAATTGTGCAAAACTCAACCGTCAACACTAGAGACACAATCTTCCAAAGGTCCATCCAATTACTCGGATACGCAGATGATATTGACATAATTGGAAGATCAAAGCGTGATGTCAGTGGAGCGTTTTTGAGCATTGCGACGGAAGCGAAGAAGATGGGTTTAGTGGTCAATGAGGGCAAGACCAAGTATATGCTGTCATCAAAAAAGGACATTGAACAACGACGTCTTGGACAAAACGTCACCATGGACAGCTATAACTTGGAGATAGTTATAGACTTTGTCTACCTAGGCACCGCTATAAACACAGACAACGACACCAGCGCTGAAATCAAACAAAGAATAACTCTTGCAAATCGCTGCTTCTTTGGACTTAGAAGGCAATTGAGAAGTAAAGTCCTCTCTCGAGCATCTAAAATCACCATCTATAAGACACTCATCATCCCGGTTCTCATTTATGGCGCTGAGGCCTGGACCCTGTCAAAGAAAGATGAGAACGTCTTAGGATGCTTCGAGAGAAAAATTCTTCGGGTGATTTTCGGTCCCGTACGCATAGATGGAGAATGGAGGAGAAAATACAGCGACACTGACCTAGTTAGCAGAATTAAAGTCCAACGGCTTAGATGGATGGGTCATGTAGAGCGAATGGACATCAACGCTCCAGCCCGGAAGGTCTTCGAATCCAATCCCGAGGGACGGCGCAGTAGAGGAAGACCGCGACTCAGGTGGCGCACTCAGGTGGGTGAAGACTGGAGACAGCTAGCTAGGGACCGAGCTGGCTGGAGACGCATGTTGGTTGAGGCCCAGGTCCGCCCCGGACTGTAGCGCCACCTTAAGTAAGTAAACTAAACTCCAGTATATGTTATTCATAGACAATTTAAATCCATTTTAAGACTAGAGTTTAAAAGTAAACACCACAGAACCCATGTTTAAGCTCTTTTTAACTCTACAAATCGTGAAAAAAAAACAAAATAATTGAGAAAATTACGTTGCGAGAAACACTTTATTTGAAAATATAAGAACAAAAATTAAAATGTCAATAGACTTAAGCATCGATCAATATTTTGCTAGATGTTGGAAAACAAAATAGATGAAGAAGATTTGTATGAAAGGTAACATTTAAGGAATTTAATGAAAGATTTGCCAATATCTGAGTGTGTCAAAGTCTTAACAGCGCGAATCACATGACATTTCTCAACTAACAGCATGCAGAATAATTTCAAGGTTTTCAAAGACCTTGGCTCTCCAGCTAACGCATTTTATTTTATAGGTTTAAGTTTTTTGTATAGGTTTAAGTGAAGTTGTACTAGAATAGTATTAGAATATAAATACATACCTCAAACCTCTTTAATACTCCAGTATACACTAATTACAGCCAGAATGGGTGAACAATTTCTTGCAACGTGCGTCGTCGGAGGAATCCTAAGCACCTAGCAGTATTTTTGGCAATATCGAATATGTGATCATTCCATAAGGGGTGATCTGTACCTCTCATAGATAGCGGCATCGGGGGTGGGTTACGCTTTAACGACAGGAGACATCATTGAGTTTTTGAAGCAATAAATTCTACACGGTTCGTAATTCCTCTAATTGCTGCCGAGATCGGAATTTAATGAGCTTATCATACGCTGTCGTTGAAGTTCTACATCCGAAGGACAAAGATGTGAATCTAGAAACAAATATAAAAAAGCTTAGGGTACTGTCATCAACGAAACAGTTTAATGGATTAGAAGTGGCAGACAAGAGATCATTTTTTAATATATGGAAGAGAGTAGGAGACAAAACAAAGCCTTGAGGGTCACCAGTATTTATTGTATGAGTTTCAGATTTGAAATCATCCAATACAACTTGTATTGAACAGTTAGAAAGGTAATTTCTAATTCAACGAATAAGAAATTCATCATTTACAAAAGCTCGCATTTTCGATAAGTGAGCTCGGTGCCAAACTCTATCAAATGATTTTGAAATATCAAGTGCAATAATATTTCTTTCTCCAAAACGATGTAAAGATTTGTTAAACTGTTTGGTTAGATAAACCATCAAATCACAGGGGACCTATTGCTACGAAAGCCATACTGCCGGTCATTAAGAAGCTTTCGTTCTTCGAGATATTACTTAAGCAGATAATTAATCAACGTTTTCATGACCTTTGAAAAAGGGTTTAAATAGTATTTTTGTGTTGTAATTTTGGAATTACATTTGAATGTGTAAATCATCAGGTTCTTGGAAAACAAATTGTTTAGCCTTTACATTTCTTATTGCATTTTAAAGAGCTTAAGACTAATGAAATGGAGGCTAATTAATATTTTACGTTCGTTTTTAAACATACTTTATGATTGCAATACCGAAAAAATAGTTTTATTTAAATGTTTTAATGAACTTATCAATTTTCCCCTTATTCTTTTAAAATTACTGCCGCAAAAAATAAAAATATAATTGATGAAACATCAACATACATTTCGAGATTTCCCATTTATGGTAGATATTTCAATCAAAACCGAATCTCCGAATTTTGTACCAACCTCCTCCACCCCCTAAAGCAAAAAAAGCGTTTGACAAAATATTCCAGTGCTAACATTTTATTTCAATGAATTTGTTTACATACATACGTGATGATGCCAACTGTGCAAACCAAGTTTAAATCCAAGATTTCGCAATCAACGAACATCTCACCCTCCGCCAGTTGGTAGAAAAAGAACATTTTTCAATGTTGAAGAAAAATAATACAAATACAAATAAGAAAAGAAAAAAAAATACAAAATCCTTGTCAATTTTTTGAACCAATTTAGTAAAGATTCTTCCTGTTTGCTTGTGGACCCAAAACAAGATCAAAGTATCATCGGGATCGAAAGAGAGAAACAGGCAAAACAATTATGCGCTCCTTCTGAATATTCTAATTCCAAAAAGGACACAAAGGATTTAAAATTGTTTTCTTATTGTTGTTGTCGGTTTTGACGGGTTGCGTTGTTTTTTGTTGGTGTTGCTGTTGTTGTTAGTATTGGCGTTGATGTTTGTGTTTGCGTTATGGGTTCTCGAATCGATAATGATTGGAAAAAAAGGGTGTTTGGTGTGCGCCCACACCCTCATTCGGTGGTTCGGTTCCAGATGTTTCCCGTATCGAATTGTGCGATACTTTTTATTTATATATACGGGTAGGTACACGATAAATAGGTTTCCTTGGGATATCCATATGTGTGTGCTTGAGCTTGAGTTCCCCAAAGTGTGCAGCTGAATAAGTTTTCTCTAAAACAGGAGTTCCAAGAAGAAACAAATTTCACAAGCTCCTGAACTCCTGTGGGGATAAAAACGAACAGAAAATTGCTTGGGATTTTTTCAGGTCTGTATATTATGTACTATACCTATCTACATTTTGGATGATGAGGATAATAATGGTTAGAACTTGTATTGAGTTTCAGTCACTGACATCGTATACTAAGATTTATGGTTATTGTGCAAAGGAAGACAATTTGAGTAATTTTTTGTTAAGTGACAAGGATAATGTATTTTGATGTATCAAACCGGTATACGGTATCTATCTGCTCGTAATGTGAGTTCGAGTACATTTATAGAATTGTTACTTCTGTTCTTCGACTTTGCAGAAAATAAAATTTATAGAAACTCTTGTAGGTAGGTAGGAACAGAGATTGGAAACAATAATTGTAGTTAATGTTCAATGAGGGTAATAATCGCTCAAAAGTTTTATGATGAAATAACTTGTTGCTTATTTTGTTTAACATGTTTGCCAGAGAGAGAGAGTTGAAATTACTTACTTCGAAAATTTACGAATATTGTATTACCAAAGTAATAAATATAGATGAAATATGCCACGTGTGAATCTATCGATATATTAGTCTTTTTTGCTAGTTATTAAAAAATTCAAACTTAACATATTCATAACAGCTTTTGTTATGAAAGAAGTATATATGTATTGTATGTAGGTAGGTGAAAAAAAGTAAAACAAATTGAAAGAAACTTCAATAAAAATCAGGAATTTGTTTTATTTAAATATTAAGTTTTTATATTTATAACACACTTTCTAGCCGTTTTCAAGGTGTGATTTATTTTTATTGCAATATTCTCAATAACGATAATTAAAAAAAAAGCAGAACGACTTATATTCAGCCGTAATGGTTTTTTTAGTATTTTTAATGGTTGTCCTTTGGATGTGGACTTTTAACGGCAGCGAATGATAAGGCTCACTGTGAAGAATCATTAACTTTGTAGAATTGAATGCATCAAATGCACAATGATATCTGGCTTTAAATCTAGCAGTACTATTTTCGGAGTTGGTCTTTTTGACAGCTGTCACTTCACTTGATTTATACTCAATTTTATTTTCCAAATCATAATGAATAGATTAACCCCTAAACAATGATTGCAAATCGTGCAAATTCCGATTCTCACAAGAAAATTCGTTTATTGACGAAGATCATTTTTGGTTAAATCCTACTTACTTAAAGTGGCGGGCCTCACTTAACAAACTTCTCCATATAGATCGGTCCCTAGCTAATGGGTGATTTTTTTGAGGTTAGGATTTTCATGCATTAGTATTTGACAGATCACGCGGGATTTCAGACATGGTGTCAAAGAGAAAGATGCTCAGTATGCTTTGACATTTCATCATGAATAGACTTACTAACGAGCAACGCTTGCAAATCATTGAATTTTATTACCAAAATCAGTGTTCGGTTCGAAATGTGTTTCGCGACAAATTTTGTTCAGCGATGAGGCTCATTTCTGGTTGAATGGCTACGTAAATAAGCAAAATTGCCGCAATTGGAGTGAAGAGCAACCAGAAGCCGTTCAAGAACTGCCCATGCATCCCGAAAAATGCACTGTTTGGTGTGGTTTGTGCGCTGGTGGAATCATTGGACCGTATTTTTTCAAAGATGCTGTTGGACGCAACGTTACGGTGAATGGCGATCGCTATCGTTCAATGCTAACAAACTTTTTGTTGCCAAAAATGGAAGAACTGAACTTGGTTGACATGTGGTTTCAACAAGATGGCGCTACATGCCACACAGCTCGCGAGTCTATGGCCATTTTGAGGGAAAACTTCGGAGAACAATTCATCTCAAGGAATGGACCGGTAAGTTGGCCACCAAGATCATGCGATTTGACGCCTTTAGACTATTTTTTGTGGGGCTACGTCAAGTCTAAAGTCTACACAAATAATCCAGCAACTATTCCAGCTTTGGAAGACAACATTTCCGAAGAAATTCGGGCTATTCCGGCCGAAATGCTCGAAAAAGTTACCCAAAATTGGACTTTCCGAATGGACCACCTAAGACGCAGCCGCGGTCAACATTTAAATGAAATTATCTTTAAAAAGTAAATGTCATGGACCAATCTAACGTTTCAAATAAAGAATCGATGAGATTTTGCAAATTTTATGCGTTTTTTTTTAAAAAAAAGTTCTCAAGCTCTTAAAAAATCACCCGATAGATGTCGTCAGTTGCGCACTCCAAGTTTGATGAGGTCAATTTCTGTAGCATTAGTTTCTATGCGCTCTACGTGATTCAGCCATCTCAGTGGTTGGACTATAATCTTTCTGGCTAAGTCTACGTGTCGTCGCGTCGTCGTCGCTGTGCAGCCCGTAAAACTCGTCGTTTCATCTTCTCCACTCATCTTCTATGCATACGGGACGGTAGATCTCACGAACAACTTTTCTCTCAAAACGACACAAGGTGCTTTTATCCGCTTTTGTCATAGTCCATGCTTCTGCACCGTATAGCAGGACGTTAATGATGAGGGTCTTATATAGCGACACTTTGGTCGCTTGAGAGAGGGATCTACTACTTAGTCCAAAGAAACAGCCATTAGCAAGAGTAATTCTTCGTTTGATCTCAGCGCTGGTGTTGTTTTCTGCGTTCATAGCGAAGTCTAGGTAGACGAAGTCCTTAACTACCTCAATGTTACTTGTGTCGGTGGTGACATTTTGAGCGAGATGTCCGTGTTTTAAGTCCTTTCTTGATGACAGCATGTACTTTGTTTTGCCCTCATCAACCGTTAAACCCATTTTTGCCGCCTCTGCCTCAATACTCACAAAAGCCGCATTGACATACATCACGCTGAGTTCTACCGAATTTGTCAATGTCATAAGCAAATGCCAGTAATTGGACCGACTTTTGAAAGACAGTGCTTCTAGTATTGACGTGCACTATTTTTTCAAGGACGATGTCAGAGAAATCGCATGACAGCGCATCACCTTGTCTTAACCCTTTTTTGTCATCGTAAGTTGTTTTCAACCTTTATGGAGCAGTGCAAATTCTCCATGGTCATCCTGCACAAACGAACGAGTTTGGCAGGGATGCCAAAACTAAACATGGCTCTATACAGCTCGTCGCTGTAGATGCTGCCATATGCGGTTTTGAATCGATAAAGAGATGGTGGGTGTCAATTTGATGTTTTTGGGTTTTTTCCATGATCTGCCATAATGTGAATATTTATTCAACTGTGGACTTCCTGGTCTAAAACCACACTGATAAGGACCTGTTAGGTTGTTGACGATGGACGTTCACATATGTATTATGGCAGTTTTTGTAAGCTATGTTAAGTAGGCTTATTCCTACGTACGTAAGTAAATAGTATTTGGAGTGATGATAATCTACAAGACATTGTGGAGACGCAACCATGGTTAGGTTAGGTTAAAGTGGCTGTTGGTTTGGGACGTCCAACACACTTAGACCAAAGTATGGTCCGTTGTGATACCACATGGATCAGTTAATCAGCTTAACTCGTTGAACCAATTGGAGCTTCGAATGAAGCGTAGGAGACAAGTAATGTCTGAATTTTTTAGATCACTGGTATCGTTAAAGTAGTAGTCTCCAAGGTGGATTCTACGTCTTTGTGATAAGGCAGGGCATGTGCACAGAAGATGAGAGATTGTCTCCTCTTCATCTTCGTCCATGCAACTCCTACAAAAATCGTTTGCAGGGGCTCCAAGTCGAATAGCATGCCTTCCTATTAAGCAGTGCCCAGTCAGGACACCTATAACGTAGCTAATGTGCAATCTACTCAGAGAGATTAATTGTTTTGAGCGCCTGGCGCTAAGATTAGGCCAAATTAGTTTAGTCGCTACACAGGTGGTGGTGTTATTCCACCTGAAGTTTGTTTTCTCTATGGTATCTTGCTTTATCATGAGTTTACATGTAGCTAAGGGGATACCTATGCTAGCATTGTGAGCCAGCAGAGGTAAAGTTGTTCCGCTTTTTGCAAGTTCGTCAGCTTTGCAATTTCCTGGCATGTCTCTATGGCCCGGCACCCAGAAAAGGTGAATGTTGAACTGTTTAGCCATCTCCGTAAGAGATGATCGACAATTTAGGGCTGTTAGTGAATTTGTAGAGACAGCGTCTAAGGATTTTAACGCAGCTTGGCTATCCGAGAAGATGCGTATATCATTAGTTGATATAACGTTTTCTCTAAGCCAGGATAGGACTTCTTTTATAGCCAGGATTTCAGCTTGGAACACGCTACAATGATCGGGTAGACGAAAGGAGAGACTTAAGTTAAGTCTATCTGAGTATACGCCTCCACCAACCCCATCCTCCGTTTTTGATCCGTCTGTATAGAAGTTTATAGGACCATTGTTCAAAAATGATGTATTCTCCCAAGACGACCTGGAAGGTATAGTCACTTTGAAGCTATAGTTATTAAACTGAGGATGGGGTATGGTGTAATCAATATTACTGTTTATAGTTCTGAACGAGTTCAAAATAGTGGTGTGGCCAATTCCATTATTGATCCACAGAGAGGAGGCCTGAAGCCGTATGGCAGTATTAGCGGCCGTTTGTTTGCTGAAAAAGTCCAGCAGTATTAGATGGAACAGAACATCTAGTGAGGCGGAGGGGGTGGAGCGAAGTGCTCCTCCCATACACAGGCAGGCTGTTCGTTGGACTTTGCTGAGTTTATCGCGATTTGTCGCTGTATCTAGCGCCGTCCACCATACCACTACTCCATAAGTAAGGATCGGTCTTATGACCGAGATGTATAGCCAGTGTGTAATGCGAGGCTGTAGGCCCCATTTATTACCAATGGCCTTTTTACAGGAGAACAGGGCTACTGTGGCCTTGTTTATTCTCTCTTGAATATTAGGTTTCCAACTTAATTTCTTATCTTAAATGAGACCCAAGTATTTTGCTTGATCAGAGAATTTAAGTGGTACACCGTTTATGAGGGGAGGATCAATGTGTGGGACTTTGTATTTCCTTGTGAAGAGAACAAGGTCGGTTTTTTGTGGGTTAACGCCTAGTCCACACCGATTAGCCCATCTGGTGAGCTTATTTAAAGCGTTTTGTAAGAGTTCTTTTAGTATATTGGGATGTTTACCCGTTACTGCAATAGCAACATCGTCCGCATAGGCAAACACTCTGTATCCCTCTCTTTCTAGAGTCGTTAGTAATTCATTTATTACTAAATTCCAGAGGAGAGGGGATAGGACACCACCTTGTGGAGTACCTCTGCTGACACCCCTTTGTGTAGTAAAATCGCCCAGTTTTGAATTGATAATCCTGCTTATCAGCATCTGATTAATCAATTCGCTGATCGATTTATCTACCTTCAGAGATGTCAATACACGTGCAATTGCAGATGTGTCGACATTGTTAAATGCACCTTCTATGTCTAAGAAGGCGACTAAGGTGTACTCTTTATGATGGAGGGAATATTCGATTGTACGTACTATACTGTGTAGAGCCGTTTCAACTGATTTCCCTTTGTTGTAGGCATGTTGAACCTTTGAAAGGAGGGACTTATCAATACTTGCCCTTAAGTGAATATCGATCAAACGCTCAAAAGTTTTAAGAAGGAATGATGATAAGCTGATAGGTCTTAGGTCTTTAGGGTTTACGTGACTGGATTTTCCAGCTTTTGGAATAAAAAAAACTTTAACTTGTCTCCAAGACATCGGGATGTATGCCAAATTAAGGCAACCCTTGAAGATGTTTTCTAGGATGGGTATTAGAAAACTTGCATTTTCTTGCAGTTCGGCTGGAATTACACCATCCGGACCAACCATACCGCAGCTACATCCTCAAACAGATGAGCTCTATCGGCAGAGGGAATCATTGCTCCATATTTCTTAAAAACTTAAAAAATAAAGTCGGTCATAGTGTTAAAATCAACGCCATGACTTATGACTGGAATTAGAGCATGTTAATGTGGACGGCCTATAGTTCCAACAAGAGGGCGCTGTATGCTATGCAGACAACGAAACAATTCATCAATTGTGGTGTGGCCTCCATGTTCGTGCGATTTAACGTCTCGCTGCAGCGTTTTTGTGAGGTTATGTGAAGCCACTTTTCTAGTGAACGTAGGTAAAGCCGAGATGATTGACGCTTTGAAAGATAATATTTAGCACATTACTGCTTCAAAAAATTGGGCCTCAACGCTAGAAACAGGTTGAATAATGGGCCTCTCTGCAAGAATTTATTCGAGTCAACCGCTACAGAAACTTGCCCATAATCATTTTTAAAATATAATTGCAAACCTTTATCTTTATAATAAACCTACATTGATTTATACGTTTTTACTTAACGTGTTAAAAGCTCTCAGTTTGTCTTAATACATCAATAGGTAAATAAAACGTAATTAGGTATTAAAAACACTATTAGGGCTCTAATGAAGTCCTATTTAATTGATGCACATGGCGTCTTGAATATCAAATTTTATCTCCCTTCGAAATCAAGATCCATAACTTATTATCAAGTCATTGTCTTCAACCTCATAAATTATGCTAACTGATACGCCAAATAAATTATTTTTTTTTTCTAAATATAGCGAGAAAGCTAAAATAAAACTTTTCTCGTTAAGTAAAATATTATTAACACGTATCACGATATGTATATCCCTTCATTGTTCACTCCCTATAACCGCTTTTTCAATATCATCTTTTTTATTATAATTTATAAAACTTTATATTAACTCAATCGCATCAGTAAAGGCAAATGATTAGATAGTTTAAGAGAGTTTTTTTTTGTAAATTGTTCTAACTTTTGTGCTTGTGTCCAATTAAAGTACCTTTTGCAAATAAATTGCCATAAACTTCATATGGCAAAAATCAGGGATTATCTTAAGTATATTAATCACAACACAGCACATCCCCCATAGCCGCATCCCGACCAGTCAATTATTTTATTATGTGTTCCTTTTATAACCACCACCCAACGCAAACTTGGTTAAGACACAGTCAACGGCGAACAAGATGGGACTGAAATCAGGTCACAATATACTTATTGGAACGACTATTTTTCATAATCTTTTGTAGCACACAAATCACATTTCAGACGGTCCTCCATTTTTCACGATTTTTGTTCGATACCGAGTTTGGCTTACAAATAGTTTATCCAGGGAAGGATTTGCCAAACTCTATATGATTATTTTAATCGATTTGACATGGAATTTTATTTGAAATTTTGATTTTCTTCAAAACTAGCTAGAAATTTGTTTGTTTTTAAACAAAAACAACTTTAAACTCGAAACAATTTTAAAACTAGTTTTGTCTCTAAATTCGATTTGAAGACACTCAATAAAATGGCTGTTAAAATGATAACTAATGAAGATATATTCATAAATGGCATTTTAGAGCCCCTCCGACAATAGATAACTTTCAAATTTTCTACTTGATAAATCCAACAATGTTGTTGTTTATTGTAAAAGACAGAAAGGTGGTAAAGGTGGCAACAACAACACGAAGCCATAAGGAAGATATAAAGCTTTTTGCAATTAGTAGGAAGTGCCAAGTTGAAGGATAACCTCAAATGTGCGAGGAGTGGTACAAATTGGCTATTAAGAACACCTACATTACATATCCATAGCATTTTATATATCTCTATAAGCAAGTTAAACAAAAATATTAGTCATGAAATTATCCAGGTGACAATTTGTACATGTTCTTTTTGGACTGTTAATATCAGAATTAATGGTCTTTCCTTCGGCCATATGCTACATGAGGGGATATTGACGTTTGGTTTAATTACTTAAACTTAAACCGCAGAAAGTTTTTTTTCTCTTCTTTCTGATTTGTTTTCGCTTCTTAAGAAACGAAATTTGTGAGAGACACAAAATGATTGATTGATATGAGAGTGACTTTTGAAAAAGCAATTTAAAAAAGTTTTTGAAAATGAGATTATGTACCTATCCTATCCTGCACCTACTCGTAGAACCTAAAGTAAGTCCTTGATGATTAATAATTTGACAAAAATAACTTTGTTACTCAGAAAGAGACTTGGGAGAGATTCCCTGTAATAACTTTTTTGAAAACTTTTTATGTATGCAATTTGTTATAGATAGAGCCATGCTTATATATAGTTAAGGATCAAAAGAAAATGCATTAAATGTATAAATTTGAAGTTTTTAGCAGAGGGGATGTTTTTTTTAATTTTTATTAAAGGTTTTGAAAACATTGATTAAAAATTAAAGAAGGAATCTTGGAAGAAAGTTGTGAATGTAAAATGATGCAAATATTCCCAGTGTTCTATAAGAAATTTCACTTACAGTCAATTTCTGGACGAAGTTCTAAAATAAAATAAAAAACTCGATCTAGTTATTCTCGGTGTATCTTTCGTATTTTAAAAATATTTAGAACTCGAGCAATTTTTCACATCTATAATTATGTCTGTTGAACTCGGTTTAAATTCATTTTTGAGGTCTATGCGGCATATACATTGTTCAAATGCTTGCCAAGCATGTGAGAGAGTATTAGTTAAAATGAAACACGTATACAATGTGTGTATGCTTGAAACAAAATCAAAATGTTTTGATTTTTCTTCAATCAGATAGACAGCATTGATATAATGTATATTCGAAATTGATTGCTTGATCAATCTTTTATATTTTTTAAATGAAATGAAACGATCAAATTCGCAAAAAATATTTTTCCCGATAAAATAACCGCACGTCTATTCACCTCAAAATTAAAATAAATATAAATGATTGAAAGCTTATGCATGATGTGTGTATATGACACGTCAAACAAAATTTACTTATACACTCTCACATGCTTGACAAGCATTTGAACAATGTATATGCCGCTTAAGAATTTTAGATCTCGGTTAAATGGAACTGAGTTCTAACGTGTTTTTTGCTATTTTTGTAGCACCCCGTAGCTGGTTCTGACTCAAAATTCTGACACTTTGCAAAAAAAATTAATAATATTTGTCAGTTTTTGTTGGATTTAGGTTTTGTTTTTGATATTCTCACTTTTTCGAAGTTTTTGATATTCTCACTTTTTCGAAATAAAAATTTTGTTTTCGTGTTATATTATATTTCGTTTGTGTTATTTAAAATTACTCTTTTTTTGACAAATCTACACATATGTATGCACATATTTATGTTCGTGTTGGACTGAACATCTTACTCGGATAAATGTCAAAAGAAATTGTTTTCGAGTCCCAGCAACCTCTAAAATATGAAATGAATCATGCAATTTAAATGACAGAAAGTATTATATTGAAAGTTTCAAGAAATCGTGTGTTCAGTAAATTCAGCCAAAAGAGTATTGTCGACACGAAAAATGGAACAACATTGCTAAAAGTTTAGTAATAATTTAAATAGCTCTTATGTCTATTTGTATACAGACTCAATAGTAGTGGTCATTATAAACGCTGATATGTGTATTGTCCATGTTTATGTATGTATTTCCTAAAAATATATAATTATTGCACATCAAATATTGTTGTGGTGTAATATTTCATCCAAAACCGGAAGGAATCTAAAAATAAGGTCTTTGAAAGAAAAAAAAAAACATTGCTAAACCGAATTCTAATATCCAAAACCTCGAAAATTGGGGGTCAAAGTTCTATCTCAAACTGTGATCTAAATCAGAGTTCTAACGCTTGAAAACTAGATAAAGAAATGAGTTAGAACTCAATGGAGTTGTAATTCATCAACAAACCTAGTTTAAGAAACTAGAACTTTGTCATGATCTAAGGATTCAGACTTTTTTACTAGCATTTTGAGAAACTCAAAAAAGTTAAAAACGTATAATAAATAAAATAATAAATTATTGAATTAATTTTTCAGGAATCAAAATCATTCTCTGTTCCGAAAACCATGAATGCTAAAATAAATTTTTTCAGTTTTTGCGATTGAAAATGTTCTCCAATTGAAGATTTTATAGATTTATGGACATTGCAAAGTGGGTGGTTAACCCAAAATATCTCACGAACCAAAAAAATTATTGTCACCTTAAATATTTTACAAACAAAATATGATTTTATCTCCGAAATAATTTTATACAACGAGAAATAACATTTTTGACATCTCGTAAAATTTTGATAAAAATCCAATTGACATTTATTTACAAAAAATAAAAACACATACAAAACATTACTAAAACTTGGTAAAAATACATTTCCGACTCAAATATCTTTTCAAAAATTAAAAATATTAGCTTCACACTAATTTCGTCTTATAGAAAATATTGTTTTCCATATTCTGTTTAATTTTTATAAAAATCCAACAGTCAATTTTTTTCATAAAAATTAAAATCTACATGTATTCGTATATATAAGAAATACAAATTTTCAAGAATTGCTACTGAAATTGAAAAAATTGGTTTTCGACTAAAATTTCGTTAACAAAAATAAATTTTGAAATCAAACTGTTTCATCATATGCAAAATATTGTTGGTAATTTTAAGTTAATATCTTAAAAAATTTAACGGAAAACTTTTTTAACAAAACCCGAAAAGCTACAAAACAACAAAAAATTGATAAGAAATGGTTTTCAACTCAAGTATTAGGAAAACAAATAAAGATATTGACTTTAAATTATTTATCTCACACAAAAATTGTTATGGATATTTTGTTGAAGCCTTAAGCAAAGCAAATTGACAGAGAGATGGCAAGTTATAAGTGTGGGTCGCATCCCAGCCTCTTTTTCGTCTTATTTTTGACGCGGATTCATATTTTTTAATAGTTTTCCCGTAGTTTCCGCAAAACAAGTTTTAAAGAACAGTTTCTCTTATATGAATAATAAAAAAAAAATATTTTTTTCAGTTCGATTATTTAAGAAAAAAAAATGATGTTTCCTTTTTCATTAATTTTTTGATGCGAAGAAAAGCGTTTTTGACATCTGGTAAAATTTATTTTTCGATTAATGATTCCAAAACTATATTATGTCATACAAAATATGTATGTTAAATATTTATTTAAAATTCTATGAAAGTCTAGTTTTTTTGTATAAGGATTGGGAAGAATGGGATGTTTACGGTGTGTGCCATATTCCAGCCCCTAAATGTCTTGTATCAAAAAATTTCAATTAAATACAAATAGACTCTTTACTCAATAAAGGAATTACTATTGTTGGACATCCCTCCATCCCTGACAACAGTACTCGCACATAGGAATGGTTGAGAGTTGTAAGCCACTAGGCCCTAGTTCTCAACGGATTGTTGCGCCACCCGATTTTTTTTTTTTTTTATTGTTGGAAATTTTTAAAACCTTGTATTGAAAGCCACACAAGTGGAAACACTTAGTTTAAAAAAAATTAAATTAAATTCTTTTCTTCTCGTCCTTAGAAGTACTTTTTCGGTTTTCACTTAAATAAGCAAATTTCCGTGAAATTATTTCTTTGCACTGCTTAAGCAGACATTTGTAAGTCTCCTTCTATTTCTAGGAAACTTTCAGTTCTTTTCAAAAAACAAAACAAAGCCTTTTACTTAATAAGAACAAGACTTAGTATCAGCCTTGGCAGAAACATAATATAGAAATTCATTATTCCCTTCAAATATGACCTTCGTTAAATCTTTTATTTGAGTTACTTAATATCTCGCTTAATTATCCATATTACTTCAGTGGCTGTGTTGTGTTGTATGTCCCCAGCTTAAAACTGCCATCATTTACTGTAAAATTATATAAAATGTCAAAATGTTTAAATACAAGTTTTGTCGTATTCGCAGTCATCCTTCATAATAAAAATGTTTATATGTATCCTTTCCTTTTATATGTAAACAAAAATAAATAAGAGAAGCACGTTTCATTTCGACTCCCAGGTGAATTTTTAGAAATGTCAAAAAATAAAAACAAACAACCAGTAAAAAGGAATACAAAAAAGTTTTGGCTTCTAATACATTTATATACAGGGTGAATCATAAGTCAATTTCTAATTTAGAGTTATAATAACTTCTATAGATTTAATTTTGTATTAATCATTTATTCAAGAATCACAAAGTATAATTTATAGAGAATGGAATGGAAGGTATATAACCTCCCCCAAATGAGCTCTAGCTTCATTTTCACAAACCTGGGCTCTTTTAAGAACATTCCGAAGATATCTAGGCTTCAGCTGCGAAATAATTTATTCATCAAAAGATCCCACAGAAAAAGTTCTAGTTTAGTCAAATCCTTCTTGTTAACAAACTGAGAATCAAAATCGAATTTTGTTTCTGATGCTTCAGTTCGGACTTTGCGAGGTCTTGCAGTTTAAGGAGAATCAACTACAGCTGCTTGCTCAGGATATCGTGCTACCAGTGCCGCAAATATTTACGAATTTCATGGGTTTAACATATTAAAACAACGTCGAGAAAACCTTTATATTAAATCGAGTTATTTTTTTTTAAATAAAATTCAATTAGTTCGGTCTTCTCTA
Organism: Eupeodes latifasciatus; assembly: GCA_920104205.1. Classification (NCBI taxonomy): domain Eukaryota; kingdom Metazoa; phylum Arthropoda; class Insecta; order Diptera; family Syrphidae; genus Eupeodes; species Eupeodes latifasciatus. The sequence goes on from OV049926.1 coordinate 116,423,053, forward strand.
AAGCCCTGTAGTTAGTTCATTTAAGTAAATCTCACATACATATTTAATTAAAAAAAAAAAAAAATACAATACAAAATAAAAACTAAAAACTTTTGATCCACCCTGCAAATAAATGTATCTACAAAGTCTTTGTATACACTGAATCCCAAGGACTTGCCACGTTATTTACCATTTCTTGAGAAGACGTGTGCATGTGAAGGCAGCAGCAACAGTCGTCGAATATATAAGTCCTTCCTCCCAGAGAAATAAACGTCGTCGTTAAGAATAAATGAAGGTTTTTTTTTGTAGAGCTTAAATAATTTAGTCTGTGAAATATCCATACGTGTACGCGTGTGTACCCAAGTAAATTCCCGAAGACTTTAATCAACTATGTGTTCCTTTTTACAGGGGTAGAGAGGTCTATGTGTTAGGCAACATATGTACTCGTATAGTATAGTTTCACATGGTTTTTGTATCTTAACATACCTTTTACACGATACTTTCTCAATTTATAATTCAATAAAATTTAAATCATTAAAAATAAACCTTAGTGGTAATAGAGCTTTACATATTTTTGCTGTCTCCATTTTCTTGTTCGCATCGCATCGTTAAAGAGCGTTAGAAGATAAAACAAAAGTATAATAATTTGTGTACGCATCGTGATTTTTAATTGGATAATGTAAATAAGATCCTGCGTGGAAGAGACTTTTTCAGTACTTTCCATTATTTTTATACATCCACTATACACATAAAAGAATGAACTTGTACAGCTACATTTTGAATACTGTAACCCCTGATAAAAAATTGACAATTTTTTATAGAGTATTAGTTCCAAGATCTTCAATTGTTTCTGATGTGACATTTTACTCTTGTAAAAATAAAAACTATACAAAGATGGTTTCAATGTCCTTTATACTGAATTTGACATCAAATGTATTCTTTTTTTAAAGTTTGGAATTAATTTTGGTTTTGAACTGCTCTTTCCGACAGTGTTGTTGTGCCGGCCGTGCTGTAGGATTTTAATTTATTGAAAAAAAAAAACATCGTCAAATGTATTTCTTTAGAAATAATATTTAATCTTGTGAAAAAGTTGTTTGGTATAAATTTAATTACTTAACTGATTTAAAGTTTTCAATATGTATACCGAACTTTAAATTAGTTGAAATAAATAATTAATTTTCTAAATCTAATTTGGACTTATTAAAAAACGCAAATTATAATTATTCACTTTCACAATTTGTATTTACTTAAGAACAAATTTACATTACGAATCTATTAAGAAAAGTTACAACTCACTTTTTTAATTAATATTTTTAAATAAAGTTATCTAATAAATCCACTGAGAAAATGGAACAAAATGACCAGAGAAAATGTGAAGTCCTTTCAAATTTTGTGTTAAAAACCAAAGAGTCGCAGATAAAATAGGATATCTTAGGAAATTCTAATGTTTCCTTTCGATCGAAAACATTTTTATTCTATAATCTTCTTTATTTTAATTTTAATTTTATGAGCTCAAACTATGTATTTTTAAATTCTAGTCCATTTAGAAACCAGCGAACATTAGTGTTGCACTTGGGCGAATACACACTATTTTCTTATTAAGTTGATTCTATCTCAAACACTTATCACATTGCATTGGCCTTACAGCTCTGCATGAAAAATATAAAATTTTAACTATAACATTTTCTAGAATTGAAACAATACACAAGTTAATATATATTATATTTTATTCTATAATGTGCAGTTTTACTTTAACTTTATTAAAGAAACAATATAAGAAACTAAAGCAAATTAAACATACATACACTTTTGTACATAGAACTTTATAAATTTCCTTTTATGTCTAAGAAATTTATTCTTTAAAGCAGAAGCATTCATTTTCTTTTCTGACATTAGGTAGTATCGCGAACATATGTAAAAAGAGAAGACATTTTCAGTTTTCCTTGATATTTTGCTAGTTTTCTTTTTCCTCTTTGCTATCCTGATAATGGTTGCCACGCCAAAAGAAATGTCTCTAAGAAAAAGTCAAGAAAACATTGATATTTTATTTTGAAGAGCCAAAAATGAGACATAGTTAAATCGTTTGCTATATCTTAGCCAAGAAATAGTCTATATGGGTTCGATTTTCAGTCTCTGTCACGTCTCGAAATAATTCCGACACTTGTGGCACTACTGACCTGTGATACGAAAAAAATTAATAATCTCAATTAAAAAAATAGGTAACCATGGTTCTGGGTGTCCTGTCCTAAAATATATGGCTCTTTTATGCAAGCTCAGAATTTATAAAGAAAATAAATTGAAATGAAACAAACAGCACAAGAAAAGAATAAACAAAACTTAAATAAATAGCTAGATAGGTTTATGTATCTAACAGTGTTTCAATATTTACTTCAGTGTTGACACTGTACGTTCGTTCGTTCGTTTTATGCCGTGAGCGCAAACGGCCCAGGAACAATGCTACTTTTATCTTTAGGCCTCCTCTTTGGCTTGGCAGCCCCATCCATCATCCCTTTTTCCAGCCTGCAACTGCACCCCATTCCTTACCATTTTTATGTTCCATTGTATAAGCATCAGCATCAGCATCAGCATATATACAATGTACTCGTCGTCGTTTTCTATAATCTAACATACATAACTCAAGGGATAATAATTATGAGATTCCTTTTTTATAAAGGATAATATGACATTTTACCACTGTGTTGCTTGCTTATTCACCATCCCCATCAAAGTCAGAGTACCTACAGCCAGCGCACAGCTCTTGGCTCACAGGTCACAGCTCCGATCGACACTGCTGCGATTCTGTTTGACTTTGTTATTTGTCACTATGCACAGCTATGGCCAACATAATAGGAACATTTCTCACTTTTGAATTTAACTGTTTTTTTTTTGTTTAACTTGAATGAAGCAAACTTGTCATGAAAAAGCTATACAAAAATAGTCTAGTTTGGTTAAAAAAAAGAGGCTGGGATGCGACCCACACTGATAACTTCCCATCCCGTCTGTCGATTTGTCTTGCTTAAAAGTTTGTCTATATGTATCAATTTTTACCAAATTTGCGTACTATTTTTCGTAGATTTTATTTTATTGAATATCGAAAATAATATTTTCTGTGAAATAAAATAAGTTTGAAGCTAATATTTTTCATTTTTGAAAAGCTATTTGAGTCGAAAGTAAATTTTAACCCAGTTTTAGTATTATTTTTGTTTAGGTTTTAAATTTTACTGAATGTTGATAACAATATATTTTGTAAGATAAAAGTAGTTTAAAGCCAATATCTCAAAGTTTTGAAAAGATATTTGAGTAGAAAATAAATTGTTACTACCAACTTTTATAATTTTTTTTTAGGTTTTTATTTTTTGTAAAAAAAATGTCAATTCGATTTTTTTTTCAAAATTTGCCCTAATGTTTAAAACAATATTTCTTATTAGTTAAAATTAGTTGGAAGCCATACTGTCAAATGTTTAAAAATATATTTGAGTCGAAAATCAATTTTTACCAACTTTTGTTAATTTTTTTAGGTTTTTAATTTTTTGTAAAAAAACTGTCAATTCGATTTTTTTTCAAAATTTTACTGAATGTTGAAAACAATATTTTTTAAAAGATAAAAGTGGTTTAAAGCCAATATCTCAAAGTTTTGAAAAGATATTTGTGTCGAAAGTCAATTTTTACCAAGTTTTATTAATTTTTTTTAGGTTTTTATTTTTTGTAAAAAAACTGTCAATTCGATTTTTCGCAAAGTTTTTCCTAATGTTGAAAACAATATTTACTATTAGTTAAAATGCGTTAGAAGCCATATCTCAAATTTTTGAAAAGATATTTTAGTCGAAAATCAATTTTTACCAACTTTTGTTAAATTTTTTTTCGGTTTTTAATTTTTTATAAAAAAAACTGTCAATTCGATTTTTTTCAAAATGTTACTGAATCTTGACAACAATATTTTTTGAAAGATAAAAGTAGTTTAAAGCCAATATCTCAAAGTTTTGAAAAGATATTTGTGTCAAAAGTCAATTTGATTTTTATTTATTTTTTTTATCAGATGACAAAAACATCATTCTTCGTTGCACAAAATTGTTTTGGAGATGAAATCATATTTTAGTCGTAAAATTTTCGAGGTGACAAATTTGTCCTAATGTTGAAAATAATATTTCTTATAAGATAAAATAAGTTTGAAGCCATAATCTCAAGTTTTTGAAAAGATATTTGAGTCGAAATTCAATTTTTACCAACTTTGAGTAATGTTTTTTTTAAGTTTTTATTTTTTATAAAAAAACTGTCGATTAGATTTTTATTTATTTTGTTTTATCAGATGACAAAAACATCATTCTTCCTTGCACAAAATTGTTTTGGAGATGAAATCATATTTTAGTCGTAAAATTTTCGAGGTGACAAATTTTTTTTTTCAGTTTTTTTGATTTATAAAAAAAACCGTTAATTGGATTTTTTTTCAAAAATATAATTGTTTTGTATCACGTTACAATATATAATATAAAATTTAATTCAAGTCTCTAGCGTCATTGGTTCATGAGATATTTAGGTTTAACCAAAATGTTGACCTTTTTTTAAACTGCTATGGTAAAAAAACGCAATTTTCTTGAGAGCCCTTTCTGCATGTTTCTGCCTTATTATCTGTATAACAAAATTTATTTGAAGTCGATATCTCTTCTGGTTCTTGAGCTATGGACGACGAAAAAAACGTCGCGAACGTACGGACGTACGGACGTAGGGACGTACGGACGTAGGGACGTAGGGACGTAGGGACTTAGGGACGTACGGACGTAGGGACGTACGGACATACGGACATACGGACGTACGAACGTACGTACACACGCACGCACAGACATCTTTCTAAAAATCTTTTATTTCGACTCTAGGAACCTTGGAACGTCGAGAAATGTCAAAATTTTCAATTTGACAAATCGGACCCATTACAATAACTTCCTATGGGAAGTTAAAAACACATCTTGCTCTTTAAAATAGAGCTTGCAAAAGTAGACTGAATTTCTGCGATAATATTACTTAATGTTCGTGCAGCTCCATAAAGATTGGAAACACCTTAACAGAACCTTTCAATGTCAAAAAAGGCTTTAGACAGGGTGATGCGCTGTCACGCGATTAATTTAAAATCCACCTTGAAAGAATAGTGCAGAGCTCCCACGTCACTAGATGCACTATCTTTCAAAAGTCTGTCCAATTACTTACTGATGACATTGACATAATCGGAGAACTTAGCGTGATGTCAATGGGGCTTTTTTGAGTATTGAGGCAGAGGCGGTAAAAATGGGTTTAACGGTTAATGAGGACAAAACAAAGTACATGCTGTCATCAAGAAAGGACTTACAACACGGACGTCTCGCTCAAAACGTCACCGCCGACAGACGTAACATTGAGGTGGTTAAGAACTTCGTCTACCTAAAAGTCCAAGGACTGAGATGGCTGGGTCACGTAGAGTTTATGGGAACCAATGTTCCGGCCCGGAAACTCTTCGAATGCACATCCACAAGACAGCGCAGAGAGGAAGACCGCGGATCAGGTAAGATCCCCAAGATGCCTATTCCTCGATAATACTTATATCTAACAAAAATAATTAGAATTTTTATTAAACACTGGTAAATAAGTAAGTAGTGTTTACATTCAAATAGAAAAGATCCGAAGATATCCGTTTAAAATAACTTTTAGAGACAAAAAAACTTTATGACTAAAAAATAAAGCAAACAAACAGACTTACTCGTGAGAGGATTTATTTCACAAAAATATATTTGCGAAGAATTAAGCTGTGTTCCTTTTATTTTGGCCATGGGTGTACTGTATATGTATGTTATGTACCTATAATACATACTCCCTTAGCTAACGGTATACCAACTTTTCTAGAGAGACCTATACACATATACGAACCATACTTGTATATATATTCTACTCGTATCATTTTGCCTGCAATGACCTAGTTTCCCCTCAACTGGAAAACTAACCGACCCGAGGGAATGTTGGGATTGTCTTAATTATGGAAAAAGTACACACAAAAAATTTGTTCCTATACAACTCCCTTTATTTTATTTTATTTTATTTTATTTTATTTTATTTCATTTGTTTTTCTTTGGGATGCAGAATCAAAATCAATATGGACTCAAATGAGAAGTGAAAATTGTCATTTTAAGCATTTTACGAGTACATACGACTATCTTATACACTCTAAAAATTTTCTGTTGAAAATTGCTACATTAAATGTATGCAACTGGTCCGTTACATTTAATGCAGCAATTTTAAACAGGAATTTTCGGTGTTTTTTTTCAACATCTGGTTGAAAACTGAAATGTTGAATTTTAATAAAAAAAAAAGAGGCTGGGATGCTACCCATACTGATAACTTCCCATCCCGTCTGTCGATTTGTCTTGCTTAAAAGTTTGTAGGTTTTCGTGTTTTAAAAAGTGAATTATTCTTAAAAATTTAAAAACTACCAATAATATTTTGCATATAATGAAATAGTTTGATTTCGAAATTATTTTTTTGTTAACGAGATTTTTAGTCAAAAACCAATTTTTACCAATTTTAGTAGATTTTCTTAAAAAAAATGATTTCTTAAATAAACAAATACAAATTGGATGAATGAAATTAATTTGAAGTCAACATCTTCTATTGTTCACGAGATATCGAAAACCGAACATCAATTTTTACCAATTTTGCGTACTATTTTTTGTAGATTTAAATTTTTTAACTGACTTTTGGATTTTTATAAAAATCTACTGAACGTCGAAAAAAATATTTTCTGTGAGATAAAATAAGTTTGAAGCCAATGTTTTTAATTTTTGAAAAGATATTTGAGTCGAAAGTAAATTTTTACTAAGTTTTAGTATTGTTTTTTTAGGTTTTTTTTTTTGTAAAAAAACTGTCAATTCGATTTTTCTCAAAATTGTACCAAATATTGAAAACAATATTATTTATAACAAAAAATTAGTTTAAAGCCAATATCTTAAAGTCTTGAAAAGATATTTGACTCGAAAATCAATTTTACCAACTTTTATTAATTTTTGTTTAGTTTTTTTTTTGTAAAAAAACTGTCAAATTGATTTTTCTCAAAATCTTACTGAATGCTGACAACGATATTTTTTAAAAGATAAAATTACTTCAAAGCATATATCTCAAAGTTTTGAAAAGATATTTGAGTCGAAAATAAATTTTTATCAACTTTTATTAATATTTTTTTAGGTTTTTATTTTTTGTAAAAAAACTGTCCATTCGATTTTCCTCAAACTTTTACAGAATGCTGAAAATAATATTTCTTATAAGATTAAATTAGTTGGAAGCCATAATCTTAAATTTTTGAAAAGATATTTAAGTCGAAAATCATTTTTTACCAACTTTGATTAATGTTTTTTATAGGTTTTTATTTTTTATAAAAAAACTGTCAATTCGATTTTTCTCAAAATTTTACCAGATGTTGAAAACGTTATTTTTCGTTGCACAAAATTGTTTTCGTAATAAAATAGTTTTTGTTCCTAAATTTTTCGAGGCAAGCAATATTTTTTTTTCATTTTTTTTTGATTTATAAAAAAAACCGTTAATTGTATTTTTTCCAAAAATATATTTGTTTAGTATCACGTTACAATATATAATATAAAATTTAATTCAAGTCTCTAGCGTTTTTAGTTCGTGAGATATTTAGTGTTAACCTTTTTTATAACTGCTATGGTAAAAAACCACCCACGAAATTTTCTTGAGAGCCCTTTCTGCATCTTTCTGCCTTATTATCTGTATATCACAAAATTTATTTGAAGTCGATATCTCTCTGGTTCTTGAGCTATGGACGACGAAAAAAAACGTCGCGAACGTACGGACATACGGACGTACGGACGTACGAACGTACGTATACACGCACGCACATACATCTTTCTAAAAATCTTTTATTTCGACTCTAGGGATCTTGAAACGTCGAGAAATCTCAAATTTTCAATTTGACAAATCGGACCCCATTACAATAACTTCCTATGGGAAGTTAATAAAAAGCAAGCATATTTGATCGTATATCGTAAGATCGTATGGGAATCTTTGTAACCAATATCTAATGAAAAACAAACATTTATAAGATAAAATTCAATTCGCAGGCGTTGAAAAACCAACATATAAAGTCGAATAATCAATAAATGTTCGCTTATATATGTATATCCAATTTGTCTCGTTAATAAACATGTATTGCTTTTTATTCAACATAAATGTTCAAAAGCTAACAATACCCATGGAAAATTAGTTGCAAAACTATTTTTATTTTTTGATAATTAACTTGTTTTGTTGAAATTTCAGCGATAATTTTTCTTGCAAGCTCAGAATTTAACATTTTATGTTGAAGAACTACCAAAAATATCCACAAATTCAATCAAATCATACTTACGTTTTTCACTATAAGTATTGATTTCTTAACAACTTAACTCAAATTTCAACATTATTGTGCTGCAAATTCAGTTAATATTGTAATATTTACTATCCAGTTGTTTGTAAATCAGCATACATGATGCAAAAATAAGGCAACACTTTAAATTTTCAAAAACAAATGCTACCATCCAATTTTAATGTATTAAAAATCATTCTTTGTTGTTGAAAGATCAACAACATTGTCGAAATGTATCAATATTAATACTAAAAATTAACTCAAAGAGTTGAAAACTCAACCGAAAAAAAACCGGAATTCAACATCTTATGCTGAAGAACTAACACAAATTATTAATTTTCCAATCAAATCATGTTAAGAGTTTATCTCCTAGTGTTGATTTTTTCAACCACTTAACTTAAATTTCAATGCAGTAAATATGTTATGATTTACTATCCAGTTGTTTGTTAACCAACATACAAGATAAAAAATAAGCAAAAACTTTAAACTTTCATAAACAAATGCTACGATGCGATTTGTATTGTATTAAAAATCAGCCTTTTTCGTTAACGGAACAACAACATTGTTGAAATGTTTCTATATTAATATTAAAAAAAACTTGAACAAAAAGAACAGAATTCAACATATTTTATTTAATTACTAGCAAACGTCAATAATATTCGCCTAAAAGTTATTTAAATTTATCCAAATCTGTTAAGAATTCATCTATTGGGATCGATTTTTCAACAACTTGAGATAACTTTCAACATAATTATTTAGATATTCTTTCATACTTGTTGAAAGCTAAGCAAAAACTGAAGGTTTTTATCGACGTGTGTTGAAAAAAAATTGTATTTATTAAAATTTAAATTCTATTGATGAAATAATGATGTCGTTCTTTGATTTTTAAACAAAAAAGGTTAACAAGAATCATCACTAGATAAGAAATTTACCCTAAAACGTTTAGAATTCAACATATGCGTTGAAAGATAAGCAAACATTAAGATTTGTTTCCAAAAGTTTTCCTAAATTTAATTATCCATAGTGAATTTTCAACACATTAACCCTTTTATCAACTAAAAAGCTTAAAAACAAATCGAAAACCTGAATATTCAACAAGAACTATTGCTGCTTTTTCAGCAAAGATTTTGGAAATACAGCAGAATTAAACTAATTCACATTAAAATTTAATATTCAAAGTGAATGTTTAAAACAATATGTTAAGAAATTTGAATTTAGAAATTAGAATTTAGATATTTAACAAAATATAATAAAAAAACAACATTTAATTAAGTATCATTGTGTTGATAATGATTTTTTCTCTTACTATTACCAATTTCAAATGCTGTTTTATAATATATTTCGCTAAAAATCAAAATAACTTGTAGTAAATTCAACGTTTTCATCATAATATTTAAAAGTTTATGTTGAATATTAAATTTTAATGTGAATTTGTTTTATTTTCCTGAATTCCCAACATCTTTTCTGCAAAAAAAATTGCATATAAGATGTTGATTCAATATTCGGGTCTTCATGTCGGTTTTCAGCCTTTGTACTGAAAAATCTATATATAGTTAATTGAATAGAAGTATTATTGGGATCAAATTACAGTATTTACTTATCTTTCAAAGTATGTCGAGTTCTTACCTTTTTATACGGTAAACTACTCATTACAATCAGATTATCCTTATAAGTACATATATGACCATACTTTTTGATTGACTTTTGGCATAGTCCTAAAGTTGAAAGAAATAAAAACAAATTTTAATAAATTTGAATTTGAATACATACCATTGCAAATCTTGCATAATTAAGTTTCATTCTTCGAAACTATGAAATAATATTTATAAATAAAAATTAATTTAAAAATATTTAAGTCTATGCATTTATTTAAAAAGAGTTAAACAAAAAATAAAAAATTAATACATAAAGGAATAAATAAAGGAACTGTTTTGATAATAGATTGATTGACTCCGCCCAGGACCACGTTAACTGTAAATAAAAGAAAAAACACTTATAATAGAAAGCCACGATAAACATTTTATTTTGTGATATGTTAACAACTTAAAAAAGTGCTAAGTGCAAACAATTCAAATTTACAAACATATTAGGTATGTATGTATTCCCAATGCCCATAATATTTATGCAAAAGCATGCAATGTAGTAACTAAATAATCTAGCAGCAAGTTAAGGCTAATCAGTTAAAATATAATCATAATTAAAGTTGCAAATTACCTTCTGCTATTTACGTCTTATTTAACTTTCTAATTAAATTATTTATTTTCGTTAGGTTTGTGGCGGTTTTTTGGGCCCGCGAGGCTTTTCGGGGTAGTGGTTTAAAAAATACCGCACCACAAAATCAGTTGTCTGCGATACCTCTTTTGGGTATTGAATGTTAAAGGCATAAAAATACCCAATGCATTGAGCCACAACATCAAATATGTTCGGTGTGTCTCCAGACCACACTACTCTTTCTTCAATGTATATACATATATGCTATTTTAGCAACATAAGAAACGTCTGAAAAGTATCGATAAAATTGAAGAAACATTATTTTGGTTGAAAAAAAATTGCTAATGAGTCATTCCAACACAATGTGTTCATTTACTAGCAAAACATTGAAAGATTAATACAATTATTTGGTTTTAATCAATTTTTGAAACATATTTAACATTTCGATTTTATAAAAAACATACTTATTCAGCAGTTTGATGAACATTTTTCAGTTTTTGCTCAATCTCTTTTTAATGAGTGTCTACTGAGTTAAGAATAATACATTTTTTGTTGAATCATCAGCGATACGTTGAATAATTGGTAGAATTGTTCAATTCTAACCATTTTTGAAAATTATTTAACATTTTGCTTTAAAATTCACTAATTTATAGGTACTCACTCAAAAAAAAAATGTTTTTTGTTGATTTACCAGCAATATCTTAAATATTTGGAAGAATTGTTTGATTGCAACCATTTTTGAAAATTATTTATCGTTTTGCTTTAAAATTCACTTATTTCAACTTTTAGTTAACAATGTGCTGAAAATTTTTCAAAAATTGTTGGAAATTAACAAATATTCCAAAAATTGCTGACGAATCAACGATTTTTCATTATATTTTGTAGGTAATACGTTGAAATAAAAGAAAACTAAACTAAATTAGCAATGTTAAAATAAACAAAATAATATTTTCAAAGAGTTATTTAAGCACTTACCGCTTTAATAATTTAATAACTTTTCTTCTTTTAATAACTTTTCTTTTTACAATACAATTTTTAACAATTTAACCGAGATTTACATGCGCACTCTGTGAACTGTGACTGAAAACTGAAAGACTGAAACTGATCTTATCACGTAAATGTATATTCCCTCACGAGTCACGCTCAGTGTTCCCATAACGGCATTATTAATGCTAGTTCTAGCATTATAGAGAAAAGAAAAGCATTATGAAATTTTAAAATAATGCTAAATGCCAAAAACACTCTAGTAAAGATATAAATCCTCGGTAGCCATATTGGTTTGCCTACAAACTAAACCGGAAACGGACCTGATAAAACAATTCTTAGTGTGCGTGAAAACACGTACCCTAAGACACAACTAATCAGTTCCGGTCCGAATCGAATTGTTGTTGGATTTCACATTTATTCATGGACATCATGTCAAAATTACAAATACAACAATGTAAACAAATGGGTTTTGGAGGGTGATACGTACGAAGGATTTATATCTTCATTAGAGTGTTTTTGCTAAATGCTTTTCTGGCATTATTGTTTTTAAGTTTTGCATTCTTGAATGCCAAAATTGATTTCAAAAGATTGATTTGATTATATTTGGAAAAAAATAAAAATCATCATCTTTTTTTTTTTAAAATTACAAACCATTGTGATTTAACCTTAATAACGTCAAATCACGAAGATTCACACATACGCTCAAAAAACTCATGAATTTTTCTAAGTATATGTGAAATAGAAATAAATTAATGTAAACATCTATTTCATATTGGAATCTGCAAAGTCAATTACCATTCGATTTTCTTTCTATTCTCTATTGTCTTTGGATTTATTAAAAAAGGTTCAGACAACATAAGGGACTTCATTTGCAGTCAACTGCATTCCTTGAACGTACATTTTGACCAAGTCAACTAGTTAGTTTCTCAAGTGTCATAAACTTCAAACTCAGAACTTTACTTCCCTAACTTCTACCTTCAGTTTACCGTACAAAAACTACCAAAAACATTATTGTCTACATAACAGTCCTCATGCACGTTTCAAGTCCATCACGATTTGTATTTTGTATTGTAAGGAAATATTACTTATTTCTTTTTCAATTTGACGAGAAACAATTTGCGAAAAATAAATAAATCGTAGAGGAATAAAGTTCAACTTTGAGTTAATTAAAAAAAACATGATCGATTGTCATTCTGACATAAGTTGACTTGACTTGATAGTCAGGGAGATTTTTCTTGACTAACTTTCCAGTCAAGTTTCCAATGAAGTTGCCTTAATTGGAAGACAATTTTTCGGCAGCTGGCCAATCAGATGCTAGAAACTTGCCTTACTTTCAAGTCCCTTATGTCACCTGAACCTGCCCATTGTTTTGTTGATGTTGAGTTGATATACAAAGATTGCAGTTTAATGAGAAAAAATGATGGAAAGGTAAGTTTAATTTACATATATTTGGGTTTCACGATCGTTTACTTCATATTTAGTCCAAATACGCGAGGGGCTGAAAATAGAAGATAAATGCTGCTTTTCTTATGAGGTTTCAAGAACTGTTATAGATGAAGTTGGAGCCTCAACAAAGTATGAAAAACCTAAGGGCGAAGAAGGCTATTTATATGAAGAACTTTGGGATAACTTATTATTTATCTAAAATTATAAAATAGATAAGAAATTTATTTTTAAAAACTATAAATAAGAATGTGATAAGTCTGAATGATTTAAAATTAAATAATTAACTATAAAACATGTTCCTGTAAAACATTGTGCGTTAATACCTATTTACATATAATATATAAAGCTTTAAGTTTTGTTATTTTTGAATTAATTTTGTTTTGTTTTTTTTTTTGTTATATACCTATGTTTGTTAGGTATTTGTATGTGAAAATAAATATTATTTTGCATTTTTTAAGATGTTTGTTTTTTAATCATCGATATGGACATTTTATATGCATTTTAAAATGTAGCATTTTGTTTTTTGAGCTCCCATACGATCTAGCATTATAAAATTTGAAATCTAGCATTATGAAATTTGAGATTATGGCAACACTGGTCACGCTCAAGAATCAAGATCACGAGCAGCGTTGCCATAATGTGCCCGATCGGGCCATTTGGCACTACGTTTTTTATTTTGGCCCGTAGCACGGGGCCAACATGAAATGGCCCGCATATCATATATTTTCTTATAACCTGCATAATTATATTATTTATTTATTATTTTACGAACTGAATTTGTACAAGTATGATAAGTAATGATAAGTAATGATAACTAATACCGTTAAACACAAAGAACTGAAATATAATAAGTTAATTTAGAAAAGACATTTTTTATTATTTTCTTAAATAAATTGTTTCTAGGGTAGTGGGCTAGTGGCCCGCACATTTTGGAAATGGCCCTCAAAATGGCCCTTAACATTTTTTTCTTCGCGGCAACGCTGATCACGAGGAAGGAAGAAACACAAAGATGTACAGAATATATTTCCCGCCAAAAACACTCTATATGAAGATATAAATCCTTCGTGCGGATCACCCTTCAAAACCCATTTGTTTACATTGTTGTATTTGTAATGTGGAAGAATTCAACGAGTAAAATTGACGTGTTTTCACGCATACATAGACACATTTACTGAGTTTTTAGGGGAAATTTCATAAATTAGACGAGAAATTACACGCACACTAAGAAATACTTTATGAGGCCAGTTTCCGGTTTAGCTTGTAGGCAAACCAATATGGCTACCGAGGATTTATATATTTACTAGAGTGTTTTTGTTTCCCGCGACAAACGAGATACAGTGTTGAGAATATCAACAGCTACTTTTAAATTATTTCACACAAATTCTGTTTATGAGAGACAAAACGATATTCCGCGCACAAGAGTAAATTACACAGACGCAAACGCAATAGATATGTATTGAAAAATTCTCTCTACCTCTCTTTTCAGCAAACTTTTAAGCATTCAATAAATGGTTACGAGATTATAAAAGGAAACAAATTATATTCAACAAAAAGTGATGAATGAGAGAAAAACGATATCGCTAGGTACCATCAATATCATCATCAAGAGACAAACGATATATGTATGTGTTGGAATTTTGTCTCCGTATGCATACGAGATCCTTAAACATAATTATTTTTTTTTTCAGCAAAAATTGTTGAACTAAAGAAAAAGTAGATATCCAGCAAAAAAAATGATGTTGAAAATTCAACTACGATCTTACTTTCAAGCAATCTGTTATGAATTTTTAAGGGCGATGTGTTATTTTCATCAAAAGGTGTTTAGCCCAGTTGGAATTTAAACTAAAATTCAACATTTGTGTAATTTTCAACAAAAAACTGTTTACTTTTAAGCAAATGTTTATTTTTACTATACTTTTATTTTGTTACTACAACAACAAAAACAACAACAACAACAACAACTTTAAACACTTAATGTAGTTCAGTCGTAAGTGGTGTGTTCGATAGAGTAAAGCTTAGTGTACACGATTGCCAGGTCTGACAATCATTGTCAGATCTGCAAACGTCTGACAATGTGTGAAAATGAGCTGACAATGAGCTGAAAATTTTAATTTGTGTGTACACGGTTTACAGATATCTACAAACATCTGCAAATCTGTTGCCAAATATTTGTCTGACAATGTAGACAAACTAATTTGGCCAAATAGCTAGCAATAGATTTGCAAACATTTGTAGATTTTCTGCCAACCGTGTACACACCAAATCAAATTTTGGATCTGCAAATTTATTTTCAGATCATTGTCACACATCGCATCAGTCAGAAAATTTGTCTGCCAATGAATAAATTTGCAAATGTTCCTCAAACGGCATCTGCAAATTTATTCATTGTCAGACGTTTGCAGAAACGTCAGAAAATGAAAAAAATTTGGTGATCTCCCAATGAATTTTGTGTACACACGATTGCCACATCTGCAAATTAATTTGTCTTCAAAATGATTGATGAACAAATTTTTCTGCAAATCAATTTGGTGTGTAGACGGTTGTCAGCTTGCGTGTACACAATTGCCAGATATCTACAAATTAATTGGCAGAAATTTGTCTGCAAATTAGGAGCCAAACCATTTGTCTGCAAATTAATTTGGTGTGTACCTACACGATTGTCAGCCATTCGAGACAAATTTTTCAGTGACAGATCTGGCAATATTTGCAGATCTGGCAATCGTGTACACTTAGCTTAAGACGTCTAATTAAGTAACCTCTGTCTCTAATCGTTATAATTTTTTGTGTTTACTTTTGTTTTCCTCCAAAATTTCTAAACGTGTGAGATCTCCAAATTCCGAGGACAGGATATTGTCGTCGGATTGTAAATTCTCAAAAACTAATATGTCGGCCAATAATATTAGGGGCTCTAGAAGAAATTACTGGAGTCTCTTACAGTGTTTACCTGATAGTGTCAATGGCGGTGAAGACGAACAAGAAAATATGGATGAATCATCCATCACACCGCCAACAAAAAAAGTGAAAATCCCTCTCATTAAATTTTTGCATAAATCAAGTGAATATGTGCACTCATCTATGACATCACTAAAAGTTTCCGATTATTCGATTAAAAAAATGTCAATCGGTATCTAAATAATGTGCGAATCACTTGATTCTTATAATGCAATCATTAATAAATTAAATGAAGACAATTGTCAATATTTCACCCGTTCCCTTAAATCTGAAAGAGCCTTTATGAAATGAATGTTAATGAACTGAAAGCCCAGCTTAACCAACTTGGTTTATTGTGCAAAGAAATTAAACTGATAACCAAAAAATATGAACAATACACAGATACATTTTACATAGTATCGCTTGAAAGTGGTTCTGTGAAATTATTTGAATTAAATACAAATTATCGTTCACTGTACCACACACAAGTTAAGTGGGCATATCAACGAAAACATAAAAAACAATTAACACAGTGCAGAAACTGTCAAATGTTTGGTCATGGTGATAGAGGTTGTCACGTCAAAACCTATTGTTCCATTTGCGCGGGTTCTCATAAAACAGAAGAATGCATCAACACTGATGCTCTTAAATGTGCGAACTGCAATGAAAAGCACAAATCAACCGACAATGGATGCACGATTAGAAAGAGATATCTTGAAATGCGAGTATCGAACAAATCAAATAACCATCGTAATGGTAATCGATCTCAAACTCAAACCCAAGTTAAGATCATCTCAAATGCGCATGCTCAGAGAGCCAAACCATCATACTTGTCAATGGAAAATTTTCCAAACTTACCACAGCATCATGGTAATGTAAGAGGAGTACAGAACAACAATATTACCAATACATGGGTGGAGACAACGCCAGTGGTGAATTCGCATCCCATGCCAACAACATCTGGTGAGTTATTCTCGATGGAAGAACTAAATTCCCTCGTAATGGAGATGATCAACAAATTAGGTTTATACAAAACTAAAGTAGAACAATTTCAAGCTATCGCACAGTTAGCTACTAAGTTTTTATATTCCAATGTCAAGTAACATAATTACAAATACAATGCTAGATTATAATTTAAATATTATAACATGGAATGCCAAAGGCATTCGTAATAAAAATATAGAATTTTTGAATTTTTTGAATCAAAATGCAATTGATATAGCTTTTGTAACAGAAACATGGTTAAGTTCAGATTTACCTTTTCCTACACCTAATTATACATGCCATCGCGTAGATCGTATTGATCAAATAGGTGGAGGTGTAGCAATTTTAGTAAGAAAGTCAATTCAACATTCTCTTTTGCCCGTTACTAGGACTCAATTAGTTGAGAATGTTGGTGTGGAAATAAGGCTAAGGAATCATACAGCAATAAAAATGTTTTGTGTGTACTTTCCAGGAAAAAATTCCTCTGTAGAAAAGAGAATGCTACTTAAAAGTTTTAATTGCAGTAAAAACTATTTATCGAAGTAAAAGCATTATATTGCCTAGGATTGGAGAAAATATAGAGCAGATGTGTGTAAACGTTAATTTTTATGGAAAAGAAATTTTGTTGATATCTAGTTATATACCTCCAAAGAGCTCAATAGAGATATATGAAAACCATATTTATAATATAGAAAATATTGTTAGTAATTTATTGGAAGATCAGTACCCCTTTATTGCTGGGGATTTTAATCTAGGAGATGTAATATGGAATTATTCAAATAAAGATAAATGTCTTATTCCTTATAATATGAAAAAAGATTATGAATATAGTTTTATTGATTCAATGTTTTCTATGGATATTTTTCAAGTTAATCATGTTCACAATTCTTTAAATAGATTGTTAGATTTAATTTTTATAAATAATATTAATTTTGAAATTATCCAAGTTCAATTTCCATTGCTTAAAAACTCAGTTCACCATGTTGCAATATGCTCTATTTTAAAATTCGAAAACTGTGTAAAAAAGTCTTTGCTTCTATCTAATGATGAATTTTTTGATTTTAACAAAGGTAATTTCATTGCACTCAATAATTACATTGCATCAACTGACTGGACGCATTCTCTTGCGGATTTATCTTTACAAGGTGCGTATAACAAATTTGTGGATATTTTTTCTATCGGTTTAAATCTGTATATTCCAAAAAAAAGTCTTGGAAATCATTTAAAACTCCTTGGTCCAATAAACGTTTGGTAAGATTAAAAAATGTTAAAAACAAAGCTTTTAAAAATTCAAAAAATCAAATTCTGAAATTGACAGAAAGCTTTTCTGCCAATTTCGAAAGGAATATGATTTTCTGAATAAATACTTGCACCAACAATATGTAATGAATATTCAAACCATCATTTCTAATGATCCAAAAGCTTTTTGGACTTTTTTAAATTGTAAAAAACGATCTGTTGCTCTCCAGGAAAATATGGAGTTTAATGGTCAAACATCAAACGATTTACAAAGTTCGTGTGAACTTTTTTCTCAATTTTTTAAGTCGGTTTATGTTGACCATTCTTCAATTAATATTTATCAAACGGAAAGCTTTTCCAGTAGTAATGCTAATATTTCAACACTTAATCTTTTTGAACCCGATATCCTAAAGGGTATCTCAAAATTAAAACCCAGTTTGAATCCTGGACCTGATGGAATTCCATCTTTTGTTTTAAAGCAATGTCAATTTTCGTTAGCTTTACCGCTTCTGATAATTTTTAATAAATCCCTTTCTACTGGACTATTTCTGAATCAATAGAAATTTTCATATGTAAGTCCTATTTACAAATCAGGCGCAAAAAATTTAGTAGTAAATTATCGTGCAATTTCTAAAATCTCTGCAATCCCTAAATTATTTGAGCTCATAGTAAAGGATCAGTTGTTTTTTAATTTAAAGGAACATATTTGTAATGAGCAGCATGGATTTATGCCAAGTAAATCAACTTCAACAAATCTCATGCTTTATTGTAGATATGTCACCGACTCTTTTGAATCTGGCTATCAGGTTGACACTATCTATACTGATTTTGTCAAAGCTTTTGACTCAATTTGTCATAAAATTCTTATAGCTAAACTAAAAGTTTTCGGTATTCATGGGTTGCTTTTGAAATGGATATCTAGCTACCTTAATGACAGAACACAATGTGTGAAATTGGGAAATTTTGTTTCAAGTATTATTAAAGTTTCATCTGGAGTTCCTCAAGGAAGTCACCTTGGACCACTCCTTTTTAATATTTTCGTTAATGAAATCCCATTTCTTTTAAAAATGCTTTATGTTTAATGTATGCTGATGACCTTAAAATATATCTTTGCATACAAAATAGAATTGATCATCAAAATCTTCAAAATGATTTAAATATTTTATCCGTTTGGTGTGAAAGAAATGTTCTTCCTTTAAATATACAAAACTGTAATGTTTTTAATACACATCGAACTTTGGTTCCAATGATAAACAACTACCAAAGTTTTGATCGCAAATCTGAGATTCGTGATCTTGGAGTCATTTTCGATTCAAAGTTGTTGTTTTCGTTACATGTGGACTATATTATAGCCAGGGCTAATTCAATGCTTGGTTTCGTTAAGCGAAACTGCAATGAGTTCTCTAACCCTTACGCTTTAAAATCAGTTTACATGTCTTTAGTTCGTCCAATTCTTGAGTATTGTTCAATTTTATGGTCTCCTTCTACTTCTATTAGGATAACACGTATTGAAAGAGTGCAAAAGGCTTTTACAAGATTTGTAGTTAGGCAGTTAAAATGGAGAATTGACACTCCATCATATGTATTTAGGTGTGCCTTAATTAGACTTGATTCATTAGAAAAAAGACGGTCTATTCAGTGTTTGTTGTTTCTTATCGTATTAAGTGTCCACCGATTCTTACTTACTTTGAGATCTATATTCCGGAGAGAGAATTGCGGTTACGTCATTTTCTTAATAATCCACAACATAGATACAATTATGGTTGCAATGAATCCTTTTCTAGGTGTATTAAACTTTTCAATTCTTTATGTAATGAACTTGATCTCTCAACAAACAGATTTGAATTTAAAATTAATTTACAAAATATTGTACATTAGCTTTAAGATAGGTATTTATTTAAATATACTTATTTATATATATATGTATATTGTAAATATATTTAGTTATATTACTCATTGAATTGTTAGTAATCTGTAAGATATAACATCCGTAGATGAATAAATAAATAAATAAATAAATAAATAAAAGAGATTTAAGGAAATTAATTATTAGAAACGAAAACTACATAATCGGAGGTGACCTCAATTGTAGACATGGAGATTGGGGATGTATTCGTGCGAACTCGTGGGGAAATGTTTTTGCTAATTTGTCTTGTTTGTATCCGTTTTCCATATTGTTTCCGTTTAGTCCAACTAATTTTCCGTCTGGGTCGAGAGGTACACCTTCCGTCCTTGATCTATTTCTAACAAATGTTCCCTCATTTTTCACCCAGCCCGAAACTATTAATGATTTAAGTTCTGATCATATTCCTGTTTTTTGTAAAATGAACAATACTTTCTGGACTTTAAAAATGCTTATTGGAGTCGTTTCAAATCAGAAGTTAGGTCCAAGTTTAGGCCAATTCCGACTGATTTGATTGGAGTATATTCTAAAGAAGATGTGGATTTTCATGTCTATTTTTTCTCAACCCAAGTTTTGGAAGCAGCGCAGACATGTGTACCAAAGAAATCAAGAAACCATTTGTCATTAAAATGCCGGATATATATTTTAGCTTACATTCGTATAAGGAATTCTTTTAAAAGACAATGGCAACGTTATCGCTTAGAAGAGTACCGCAATGAAGTTAAATTTTATAACAAAAAGATTGCGGAGGAAATAAGTAAATTTAGAAATAAAAATTGGAATGAGAAATTTAGTAAGTTGGAAAAGAATGCTAAACCTTTCTGGAACGTAGCAAAAATTATCAAAAATAAAAACAGATAAGTACCTAACCTTCAAAATAATGATGAAGTTGTTTATCAAAACTCATATAAAGCCAATGTCTTTGCAACAACTTTTCTAAAAAATCATTGTGTATCTCAACACCTTAGTGATGATCCAACTAAAATGCTAGTAAGTGAAACTGCAAATACAGTTCAATCACAAATCACTGAAACTCCTAGGGATCAGTTTATATCCAGGGAGGATGTCAAATACATACATCGTTTTAAACTTAGAAGTCAAAAAATCTGATGGACTAGACAACATAAAAAACATATATCTTAAAAAAACTACCAAAAGCAGGGCTCGAATTTCTTATATTTTTGATAAACGCGTGTTTAAAAACGCAATAGTTTCCATTGAATTGGAAATATGCAAAGGTAATACTGATTCCTAAACCTGAAAAACCGTCAAAACTCCCAACAAGCTATCGACCAATAAGTTTGCTTAGTTGTATAAGCAAAGTTTTCGAAAAAATTTTGAAATATAAAATATTACGCATCGTTGATGAGCTTCAGATATTTCCGAATGAACAATTTGGATTCAGAACGCATCACAGTACTATTTAACAGGTATTTAGAGTCTGCGAACATATTAAGAAAAATCGATCCCTTGGCAAATCGACTAGGCTTATTCTTCTTGATATAGAAAAGGCATTTGACTCAGTTTGGCACGATGAAGTTGTGCACAAGATGGTATATTTCAGGTTTCCTTCGTATCTTGTAAAAATTATCCAAAGTTTTTTGTCCGTTACTTTAGTGTTTAGTGTTACCAAGTCAACTATGGTGTCCCGCAAGGATCAGTACTAGGTCCTTTACTCTACAATATTTATACTTCTGATATTCCTAGGTTGCCAGGTTGTCAGATAGCCATATTTGCGGATGATACAGGCATCTTTTCATCGCATGAATTTAGTCTTACCATTGAGACAAATTTAAAAAATGCGATAGAATTGATGACTAATTATTACACTAAATGGAAAATAAAGCTGAATGCTGACAAACTACAAACTACTACCTACCAAGCAATCAACATACCGTTAATGGTGTAAATGTTAAATGGGAGCAAAGTGTGAAATATCTTGGTATTTATTTAGATCAAAAACTGACTTTCAGAGAACATATTGCCAGAACTCTGCAAAAAGTTAGCATTGCTATAAAAATGTTGTATCCTTTTATAAATAGAAAGTCCTGTCTTAGCAACGACAATAAAATGATAATTTAAAAAGTAGTATTCCAAGCAATACTTCTGTATGGATGCCAGGTTTGGGGGAAATGTGCAAATTGTCATCTTAAAAAACTGCAAGTATCACAAAACAAGCTTCTAAAAATGATGCTTAACCTTCCACGATATCATTCCACCTTAGAATTACATGAGAAAGCAAATGTTGAATTGATTTCTCTAAGAATCAATAAACTGACTAACACCTTCTTGCTAAATTGTGAAACCTCTGAAAATCCGCTTATTAATCAATTGATTTATTAACCATTTTTCCGACATGTTTTAGTAAGTTTGAATTATTCGTACCTATGTTTAAATATTACTTGTTAAATTGTTAACTTATTCATTCATTTTCTCTATATTCATTATTTATGCATTATTTGTCAATACTTATCTATTTATTAATTTACTTATTTATTCATTTATTTATTTATTTATTCATTTATCTGCTTATTTATTTATTTATTTTATTTATTAAATTTATTCATTTATTTATATTTATTTATTTAACAATTCGTTAATTCTTATTAACAAATTACTAATATATTAAAATATATTTATCAATTATCATTTATACTAACCTCTTTTTACTAACATACTTCTAAACAAAAGTTTAGAAATCTTAGTTTTACTTGAGTCAATTTTTTTTCAATTTGCATTGAAGGTTTTATTTGTATTTTCCTTCAAATATATTACTTATATTATTATTATATAAATTCTATATACAAATTAATATACTTGTTCAGCAGAAAAATATATCAAATATCAAATCTCTGTATGTAAATTGTGCGGTAGCTTACCAAATGTAACTGTTAATACGAAAATGAAGAATATCTATCTATCTATCTACTTAATGTAGTCATTTTAAGAAGATTTTTTAGAGTGTATCCTTGTTGATGTAACTAACTTTTTTTCTATGTAAATACATTTATTTATGTATGTAAGGACACAATGTTAGAGTATTTATCTACATCCATATACATACACTGTATATGTATGTATGCAAATGAAAAAAAAATGATGCGCGAATATCCTGAGTCCTGGCACATTTCATTTATTTGAGTTTGTAAACTTCATTAACTTGAAAGGAAAGAGAGTAGGTTAGGTTAGGTTTGGTTAGATTGATTAAGGAGAATGTTTGCTTTGTAAACTGAATGCTAACTAATCACACGATGTTTCCCATCATAAGTATCCAAAAGTTTACATAGTTTATTCCAATAAACCAAGCCAAACATTTTATTCTTTAAATTTAATTCAAAAGAATTTTATTTACGGTACTTCTAAGAACTTCACAAATGAATGATGTCCTTGATAAATAGTGAAAAATTCTGCTTTGTGAATAATCATAAGCCTAAAATGATTCTATTATTTATTCGTAATATTATTAAAAAAAATGTTCTACAATATCCTTTGAGGTAGATGTGTGCCAAGGCTTAAATATAAAGCACACGTTTTAGAAAGAACTTCTTAGAACCCTTGGAAAGCTTTGACACAAAAGATGGAAAAAAAGCTATAGAATAAATCATTTTTTATTAATAGAGATTCAATTTACATTTTCATGTTATAATAAAGTAAAGTTAAGAAAAATTAAAAAAAGAGTTGAAATTTCTAGATTTTGTAGTGCTAAACCTTAAAATTTGCAAAAATGTTAAAACCTTAGAACTATGCAAGTTATCGTATAAATTTAGAAGATTTCAGTCAGTTGCTTATTGTGTGCGTAATAATTTTAATAATTGGTTCCACAAATTACAAACACATGTATTTTTTTTTTTTTGATTTTTTTGAATTTGGATTTTTGAATTCAGTACCTTTGGAATCCGTTTTAAAAACTACAGTTTAAGCTAAAACTTCTAGAATTATGAGAAAAACTAAAACTTATTAACGTCTGTTAAGTTTATTGTTCTTAAATGTTCCGTCCCGATAAAATATGTTCGTACTTCTGTACGTTCATCCTTGTTTTGTCCTACGTATCTCAAGAAAAGATATCGACTTCAACTAAATTTTGTAGAATAGGTTATAATATCAAGAATTGGCGTTTTAACGCTTTTTCTTCAGTTTTTCTATTTATGTCATGAAAAAAAAGTGAAAAATTTGGTTGACCCCAAATGTTTCAATCTCACGCATCAATAAAACTAGCGAATTTAATTAAATTTTATATTATACATTGTGACATAATACCAAAATAATACAAATAATAAAAAAAATCAATTTACGGTTTTTTATAAATTAAAAAAACTTTTAAAAAAATGTTTGTCACCTCTAATATTTTCGTGAACAAAATATCGTATAACCTAAAAAATAATTGTATGCATCGGAAAATAACGTTTTCGACGTCTGATTAAATTTTATGAAATATCGAAGCTACAGTTTTTTTTATAAAAAATAAAATTCCTAAAAAATACTACTAATTGTTATTAAACATTGATTTCCGACTAGAATATCGTGCCAACAATTGAAGATTATTAAAAACATTATTTTGAACATTTGTTTTTTGTTTTATAAAAATAAAACTCTACAAAAAGTTCTATCAAAAATTGTCAAAAACTGATTTTTGATTCAAATAATATCGAGAATACATAAAGATATTGACTTTAAAATTATTTCATTCTATACAAAAAATATTTTTAAAATATATAAGTTTCTTAGAAAAATTCAATTACCATTTTTTATAAGAAACAATAGCCTTTAAAAACGCTGCTGAAATTTATTGAAAATTGGTTTCCGGCTTGAATATTTCTTAAGTAAAATACTGTTTTTAACTTTTGGTTAATGTCCAATTGATAACTTTTTTTTACAAAAAACGAAAATCTAAAACAACAACTAACATCTTATAAAAAATGGTTTTAGACTAAAGTGTTAAGTCAATAAAACTATATTGACTTCTAAGTTTTCTTGATGTTTTGAAAAACTATCAGTTTGGGTTGCATCCCAGCCTCTTTTTTTGTTGGTATCTACATATGTACTGTACGTGCTTTTAAAATTAAATTGTATTTATTTATAATTCGTTAAATACTAACGTTAACAATTCTTAATATATACTTAAAATCTAAAAACTTAAACTAGACTGTTGAAAAATATTAATTTGCAATTTATACTTTTTATATTATCATTTGGTGAATTAATACTAGAGTAAAATTTATTATAGATGTCAATTAATTGATTTAAGGGGCTATGTACACCATAGTTCGATCTACTAAAATTAGTATTCAATGGTTTCTGGAGTCTTATACTTGACCGACTAAAACTAAAGTTTAAACTACCAAGAACTGATGGTAATGAAATTTGTCCGTTTATTATTCCAACAATAAAACAAAACTGCAAGTACATCCTAAGATTTGTCAAAGAAGGAAGATTTATGAGAGAAAGTCTTTGAGAATAAGGCGGTAATGTATGAATATCATGAAACCACGGAAGGGATCGTAAACAAAAACGCAAAAATCTTTTCTGAATGGCTTCGAGTCTTGTGACGTGGACGGCGGCGCGCCGCGGCGTAGTAAGGTGACCATACTGTACAAGCATATTCCAGGACTGGTCTCACAAATGAAACAAAAAGTAATTTTAAAACATATGGATCACGGAAATCACGGTCAAATCTCTTAATAAAACCCAGAACTCTATTTGCTTTTTTAACTATGAAGTTAATATGTTCATTGAATGTTAGTTAAGGATCTAAGACAACACCCAAGTCAGAAAATACATATACTCTACTTAAAGGACAAGAATCAAACATGTAACTAAAACCGATTGGAACTTTTTTGCGTGTAAAACTCATGGTTTTACATTTGTCAACATTTAAAACAAGACGATTATTATTGCACCATTCCCTGAATAATATTAAGTCTTCTTGCAAAAGAAGACAGTCAGATGTAGAGTTAATTTTTTTAAAAACTTTAATGTCATCAGCATATATTAGGATAGACGAATTTTGTATGATCGAAACCAAGTCATTTATAAATAAAACAAATAGAATAGGACCAAGGTGACTACCCTGAGGGACACCAGAATTCACAACTAATGAACTTGAACACTCATTACTAAATTTAACACTATAACGTCTATCTTGCAAATATGAGGAGATCCAAGTCATTAAAACCTTGCTGTGATAGTTTTAAAAGTAATGTTTTATGACACAATTTATCAAAGGACTTGCTGAAATCAGTAAATATACAATCTACTTGTCCACGTTTTTCAAAAACATCTAAACAAAAGGACGTAAAGTTAAACAGATTAGTAACAGTTGAATGCTTTTTAACAAAACCATGCTGGTTATCACAGATAATTGAACTACAATGAAAAGAAAGGACGCTACATACGATTGACTCAAACAGTTTAGGTATCACAGATAGTTTAGCAATAGGTCGGTAGGTCATTATTTCGTTTTTAAGACCTTTTTTGTGTACTGGTATTATGAAGGAGCTCTTCCAGATAAAAGGAAACAGCAAGTTACTTAAAGACGTGTTGAAAAGAACACATAACGGGTGTGCTAAATACGCAGCATATTTCTTTAAAATGGATGATGGTACACCTTCGGGACCAGGACTAAAACATTTGTCAAGTTTTAGGATACTATTAAGGACAGTATCTTCACTTATAATGAAATTGATAGAATTTAAGTGGGGGAAATTTATAACAGTGGTAGATGTGTTAGGAAAACTAATAGTATTATAATCTACAAAAGCATCTTTGAAGTAGTTTGCAGATATTTTCGCAATTATTCTCGGCTTATTACTATTTGATGTCGAATCAGTCATTAAGTTAGGGTACCCACATCTTCTTACGATTAACGAATTTCCAAAAACTATCAGGATTATTTTTAAGGTTTAATTCAATTTTCCGAATGTAGTCATCATATAGGATGTTAGAGTAGTCAGTGAAAAGTTGTTTTATTATAATGAACGTCCTATAATCATCATCATTTCCTGTTTGACTATACTTTATCCAGGCTTTGTTCCTTTTGTTTTTTAAGTTTTTAACGTGAGAATCAAACCATGGTGGAACACTCAAGTTATTTCGAATCTTTTTAAATGGAATCGTTTTGTAGAAACAGCAAAAAGAGTTAAAACAAAATGTTACACATATCGCCAATATTTAAGTTACAAAATAAGTGATCCCAATTGATCGTACATAACAAGTTAAAAAGGTTTTCAAATTTACACCTACGAAAGTTGAGTTCTAGTTTGTTGTTATTAGATAGCATATGAGGTGAAACCATGTTTAAATTAAGTGCTATGTCTAATGCAGGATGCTGGCGATCTTCGTCCACAATTTTGACAGCAGAAGAAATCACAGCTGCTTCAGAGCATATGGTTTCGGAGAAAAATACCAGATCGAGTGTTTTTCCAAAGCGGTTCTTCACACCGTTGAGTTGACTTAAGCTACATGAAGACATACCATCTGTTAAAAAAAACTCGTTTGAGGATGACGCTATTATTGGAACGTAGAAGTTATCGTCGTCAATTTGAATCCAATTGAGATTGGGTAAATTAAAATCACCAACAACCAGTACTTCGTATTCAGGCTCCAAAAGGATATAAATACTTTCTATACAGTTGTTTAGTTTTTCATAAACCTCGTTCTTATAGCTTGGAGGTATGTATGCTGGTACAATAACTTAATGACCTGTTGCCATTTTAATTTTTAAGCATACTCGTAGTATTTCGATATCTGTTGATCGAAAGCCGTCAATCAGGTAACCAGTGAGAGTATTGTTGATAGCGACAAGAATTCCGCCACCAACGTTGTAATGGGTGATTTTTTTGGAGGTTAGGATTTTCATGCATTAGTATTTGACAGATCACGCGGGATTTCAGACATGGTGTCAAAGAGAAAGATGCTCAGTATGCTTTGACATTTTATCATGAATATACTTACTAACGAGCAACGCTTGCAAATCATTGAATTTTATTACCAAAATCAGTGTTCGGTTCGAAATGTGTTTCGCGCTTTTTTATCGACAAATTTTGTTCAGCGATGAGGCTCATTTCTGGTTGAATGGCTACGTAAATAAGCAAAATTGCCGCATTTGGAGTGAAGAGCAACCAGAAGCCGTTCAAGAACTGCCCATGCATCCCGAAAAATGCACTGTTTGGTGGGGTTTGTACGCTGGTGGAATCATTGGACCGTATTTTTTCAAAGATGCTGTTGGACGCAACGTTACGGTGAATGGCGATCGCTATCGTTCAATGCTAACAAACTTTTTGTTGCCAAAAATGGAAGAACTGAACTTGGTTGACATGTGGTTTCAACAAGATGGCGCTACATGCCACACAGCTCGCGATTCTATGGCCATTTTGAGGGAAAACTTCGGAGAACAATTCATCTCAAGGAATGGACCGGTAAGTTGGCCACCAAGATCATGCGATTTGACGCCTTTAGACTATTTTTTTTTTGTGGGGCTACGTCAAGTCTAAAGTCTACACAAATAAGCCAGCAACTATTTCAGCTTTGGAAGACAACATTTCCGAAGAAATTCGGGCTATTCCGGCCGAAATGCTCGAAAAAGTTACCCAAAATTGGACTTTCCGAATGGACCACCTAAGACGCAGCCGCGGTCAATATTTAAATGAAATTATCTTCAAAAAGTAAATGTCATGGACCAATCTAACGTTTCAAATAAAGAATCGATGAGATTTTGCAAATTTTATGCGTTTTTTTTTTTTTTAAAGTTCTCAAGCTCTTAAAAAATCACCCGATATTTTTGCTAATCAGAACAATGTTGTCAAAATCATCTGGAGATTTATGCAATAATTTCAAACAGCAGCAGCTTCAACCAAAACCAAAGCCCAGATGGAGAAAGTCGTCAGTGATATGAAATTATAACAAAATTGTATTGCTTTGGATACAATGCAGTCTCCTATGCTTCAATGGCAGAACATATACATAAATGTCACTCACCAGGAAAGACTTTAGTTAAATTTATTAGCGGGGTTTAAGCTTTTATTATAACAAAATATTTGTATAACGATGAAATGGAACTTGCAGGTTTCCAGTTTTAATGTGAGGCAATGAATTAACCTTCAATTCGATTTGATCGAATATATGCTTATTATCCGTGAATCAAAAAATTTTGAAATTTAAAATAACAGAAAATGAAAATTTTAACACAACTGTTCTGTTAATTGATTATGGCTTTTTGAGTCTGTTTGAAATTATTCTTTAGTTTAAGGAACATGATTAGCAAGTTGATAGATTGAATGCTACCTTTGATAATATATGATTTTATTATACGTATATTGTGAGAAAGATAGTTTTATTATTCTAACCACGTCAATTATGAGTTATTCTGACATTTCCTCAGATTTTAAAACAAGTTAAAATAAATAGTTGCGTCGTCGGTACTAGTACCCGGAAACAAAAAAAAAACAATGTCACGTTTTTCAATTCCATTAATTCGATGATGGTCAAACAAATTTTTCTCGGAACAAAAGCACTTCATTGTAGTATAGCCATCAGAATCTCATATCGCTTTTTACCGAAATGCGAGAGACTGGCTTTAATGTAGCCACTTCCTGTCAATTTATTACTTCCTTATTGGGAAGTTTCGCAACACATTCGCAACACAAACACTCCAGTGTCAATTATGATGTTCGATTGTAGATTCGTACGATGAGCAATGAGTAGTATGTAACTCCTACTTATTCGCAATTTAATTCTGGACCAAGTCATAAACCAGCTTTAGCATCAGTATCTAGGAAGCCTCACCACTGAACGTCTGTGTAATGTATAATACATCAAGTGAAGCTCGTTATAACGTATGTCACGAGGACCCATAAGTCTATTAATTGATTATCGATTTTCTCTTTACGTGACATGAAGTTGGTCGGAGGAAAAGGCCAACGCGTTGTGAAGGTATTATTTCAAACCTGACACTATATGGGTTCAAAGGGTTGTATTTATTGTGGCACGTGGTGTCCTTTTTGCGGTGCTGGTTTATGACACAATTGTTTACTCATCCATTGTTTTCTCTTTCTGATCCTTCCTTTTTTCAGTCTTTTTTCATGTATGTTTGTTTTCGT
Source organism: Eupeodes latifasciatus (assembly GCA_920104205.1). Taxonomy (NCBI): domain Eukaryota; kingdom Metazoa; phylum Arthropoda; class Insecta; order Diptera; family Syrphidae; genus Eupeodes; species Eupeodes latifasciatus. The sequence goes on from OV049926.1 coordinate 116,453,204, forward strand.
ATATCCTTTTTTCAAGTTTTTCCTTAAACTTATTTTTTCATTCTCATAAAAAACAACTTAAATTGAAAGAAAAAATATATTGCATTCCAATTTGTGATTTTGTTTTTGAAAACTTTATGTTTTCCTCGTATTGTTATATTATTATTAATAAATTCTTTATTTTGTCATTAAAATTTAACAATATTTGTAAACTTAAGAATAAGGACATGGCGATCCTGTCGTCTGCCTGATTTGACATTCCATAATGAAACAAAAAAATATGCAAAGTAAAATAAATAAACTAAATAATTTAATTTATATATAATTTATAATTAATAAAATTTAATACGTGTTGAAAAAAATAAAATAAATTAAATTAAATAAAATTCAAATAAAATAAAATAAAATAAAATAAAATAAAATAAAATAAAATAAAATAAAAGATTATACAATTTTTTCATTTTGAAAATGATTTGAAACATTGAGAGTCAATTTCAGTACAATTTAAAAAATAAAAATAAAAAAAGTTTTAAACTACAGTAACTGCTACGAATGCTTTAAGTTAAGAAACTATTTCTTAAATTTATCGTGAAGTTTGATTGCAGAAAGAAAGCTTTCATCAAAATGTATTCGACGGACACTTGCATAAGAAGTGAAGAACAGTTTCTTTTTCTCGCTGGTCCTCACACCTACGACAGAAAGTATTGTGGGGGATGCCCAGCTTAGATGCGTGTTCTCCAACAGGCCAGTGTCCGGTGCATGTAGCAACGACCCTGGCTATGTCTTGCCTGGGTCTGCAAATAAGATTATTAGTACGGGATTTGTTGTAGGTGGGCCATATTCTTCTAGATATGATACAGTTGGTTAGATTGTTCCACCTGTGATTTGATTCAGCGAGGAAAATTGAGAAGATCTTGCCCTTCATAGCACCAAGAGGAATGTTGACTCTCTCCGCGAGTGAGCTATGAAGTATGAAGGGCTGATCCTTGCCTACCCAGCTCGTCAGCTCGTTCATTGCCCTCAAAGCCTCTATGACCCGGAATCCAGATGAGAGTGACTCTGAGTCCAATGTTCATTCCCGCTAACTCACTCCGGCATTGTTGAACCAGTTTGGAGGATGAAGTGGACGAGCCAATCGCTTGAATAGCCGCCTGACTGTCCGAAAAAATAGCTGTATTGCGGTTTTGATTTGGATCTAGTTTTAGTAACTTGCATGATTCCTTGATCGCGAGTAGTTCAGCTTGAAAAACACTAGCAAAGTCAGGAAGTCGCAAAGACCTGGAGACATTTAAAGACTCGGAGAAAATTCCTGTACCGACCCCACACTCCATCTTCGAGCCGTCAGTGAAAATAGTTGTGTCGAAGCCTCTCGTCACTAAGTCATCATCCCATTCATTTCGAGATGGGATGATAACTTTAAAATCCGCACTGAGGTCCACATTAGGGGTGCAGTAGTCGGTTTCTGTCGAAAAGATGTCCGCTGGGATGAGATTAGTAATATTACTATGACCACAGGGCCTAGAATACCAACTATTCGATTCCCTAAGTTTCAACGCGCTGCAAGATACTAAGTATTTGATATGCAGGTCTATTGGTAAAAGGTAGAGAAAAACGTTTAGGGCGTCCGATGGACATGAGCGCAAAGCTCCCGTGGAGCCAACACTAGCTGTTCTCTGAACCTTTTTTAGTTTAGCTATATTGTAGGCTTTGCTAAGCGCGGGCCACCAAACAATCGAACCATAGGACAAGATTGGACGGACCACGGCTGTATACGTTCACAAGATCATCTTCGATTGCAAACCCCACTTTTTGCCAAAGGTCTTACTTCAGGCATAGAAAGCTATGCTGGCTTTCTTGACCCTTTCTTCGATATTAAGTTTCCAGTTTAACTTTGGGTAAAGTATTACTCCCAAATATCTAGCGCTGGAAGACAAGGAAAGAGTTTCACCGTTGAGGCGGGGGAGGGTGAAGGGTGGTACTTTTGTTTTCGTAGTAAAGAGCATCAGTTCAGTTTTGCTTTTATTGACACCCAGGCCACAGCTTGTAGCCCAGTTGCTTACTTTTAGCAATGCCATCTCCGTTATCTCACTAATCACGGAAGTGAACTTTCCTGATACCAGTATCTACAAATCATCTGCGTAAGCAACGGCCTTCACACCACAACTTTCCAGTTTAATAAGAATTTTGTTCATGACCAGAAGCCAAAGAAGGGGGGGACAGAACACCCCCCTGAGGTGTTCCCCTGTTTACGCACCTGGTCAAGTAAGTGTTACCTAAGGTAGCTTGAATTCTTCTATGACTGAGCATGGATACAATCCAATTTCTGATGTAGTCCTCTACACCCTGATCAACTAGTGATTCTTGAATAAATTCTGTTAAGCTGTTGTTAAAAGCTCCTTCTATGTCTAAGAAGGTAGCGACAGTAAATTCTTTGTAATGTATGGTTTTTTCAACTGTACGCACTACCTCATGTAGGGCTGTCTCCGTAGACTTGCCCTTAAGATAAGCGTGTTGAGAACTCTCAAGAGGACATACATCTAAAATGCCTCTGATATGGTAATCAAGAATGCGCTCCATTGTCTTAAGCACGAAGGAAGTAAGGCTTATTGGTCAAAAATCCTTCGCGGATTCATGTCCTCGCCTGCCGACCTTCGGGATAAAAACTACTCTAACATGTCTCCAAGACTCGGGAACATGATTTAGACAGAGACATCCTTTAAAGCGCACAGCAAGTTATGTAAGTATTAATTATTATTAAGTTGACGCAAAATGAGCAAACAGAGATCTCTTAAATACAACCAATAATTCTGTTCTTCTAATTTCACGCGGAAGCGCGTTCCATAAACGAATACCGTTAATGAAAAATTGTCTTTCTGAAGTGAGACATGAAAATCGAGGAATAAGAAACGAGCAGTTACTTATTCCTCGATTTTCATGTCTCACTTTAGAAAGACAATTTTTCATTAACGGTATTCGTTTATGGAACGCGCTTCCGCGTGAAATTAGAAGAACAGAATTATTGGTTGTACTTAAGAGATCTCTGTTTGCCCATTTTGCGTCAACTTAATAATAATTAATACTTACATAACTTGCTGTGCGCTTTCATTTCTTTTCTTTTACTTCATTTCTTTTCTTTTATTTCATTTTATTGTTATCTGTTAATCTATAATCTATATTGTTTTACTATTGTAATTTTTATTGTAATTTTATTTTCATATTCATGTATAAATGTTAATTTCCTTTCTTCATACTTGTAAGTCCAGAAAATATTATACATGTTGTTATTTGCTCCATATTAGTATCATATGTTACCCTAAGCTTAGTTATCTAAAAGATGTAAATCTTAAAACTAAGTTCCTTATTTAATAAAATAAAATAAATAAAATAAAAATAAATAAAGATCATCTCCAGCCAAGGAATCGCCAGAAATTGCGTTTTCTGAAGCATGATGGGCATTATGCCGTCCAGGCCTGGAGACTTGTACGGGGAAAATGTGTTGATTGCCCAAGCAATATTTTCCTTATTTATCAAGGTATCGATCAAGGTATCCGCCGTCGACACGCCATTTGAATTAAGAGTTTGAGGGTTGTTATTCTCACAACCCGGAAAATGCGCCGCCAACAGCAGTTCTAGGGATTCTGCAGGAGAGGCTGCCCAGGAAACGCCAGACTTTTTAAGAAAGGAAGGACAACAATGGTCTTTCGATAGAATCTTACTAAGCCTGGCGGATTCTTTTATGTTTTCTATTTTGTGGCAGTAATCCCTCCAGCTTTGCTGTTTAGAATTGGCAATGGCTCGCTTATAAACTCTTAGACAGTCTTTGTACGGTTGGTAGAATTTGTGTTTGTGGCAAATATTAAAGATCACTCTAGTCTTTTTCCTGGGACTAGACAGTTCTTCATTCCACCACATAGGTAGTGATTTGCGACTGTATTTAATAGGGCACGAGACTTTGTAAGCCGTGTCAAAGGCTGCCTCGAAGGTCTTTACTTTAGACTCGAGATCGCTTACCGACTCTGGACACCGATTTGGTGTGTTACGCAGTTTCGTGTTAATTATTTGACTGAATTTCTTCCAATCAGTTTTTTTGGGGTTTCTGTGAGGGGGAGGAATTTCAGACTCAAAATTTACATATATTGAAGAGTATCCACCTGTGATCAGAAAAAGAATTCACAAGTGAGACTCTCCAATTTTCCACCTTATAATGAAGATTGTTATTTGATAGAGTAACATCAAGTACATCCTCCCAACCTTCGAAGTTATCCGAGCTCGGAAAAATGAAAGTTGGGGTGTTACCTCTATTGCATACATTTAAATTATTGTTAATAATGAAATCAAAAAGTGACTCACCTCGTTCTTTAATTTCCGTGCTGCCCCAAAGAGAATGCCGTGCGTTGGCGTCGCACCCAATCAGGAGGCCTATCTTTTGGTGTTTGGAAGCGGTTACCAGGGTCTCCAACTCTTCCGGAGGTGACTGCCGGTCGTGGTCACAGTAAGCCGATGCCAGAAGTAAGCCAGCATTTCTTCCTTTAGTTCTGACAACTGTCAGATCGGGGGTGCTAAGGTTGGGACACAAAAAAGCTTTTATGTGTTTCTTAGCTAGAATGCAGGTTCTAGGCTTACCTTGGTCAATATTAGGGATTTTATATAAAAGGTCGTATTTGTGATCAAGAAGGCCTCGAACTCTAAGGCCATTCACCCAAGGTTCTTGTACAAACGCTACGTTCAAGTCTTCCTGACTCAGGAAGACCTTTAAATTATCTGAGGCACATTTCGAATGCTTCAGATTAATCTGTATAGAACGCAGCGCGTTTTTTAATTGCCTGAAGAAAGGCCTGCACCTTCAGGGCCCGGCGACTCGCCGGGGACTTCGGCAACAATGATGTCATCGTCGGTCATGACTTTGCCATCATTGTTGTCGCAGTCTGCTCCCTGACTCTGCAGGACCTTAATCTTGGCATTTCTAATGCCGAACCTAAGCTTATATTCAGCCTTTTCAAGGGCCCCCAAGCTTTCCTCGCTAATCCTCAAAAGATAGGACGCGCTCTTCTTCTGCGGCTATTCAGCCTTGATGACTGTCCAGTCACGCATTGGAACCAACGGGTTTAGCCTCTGAAGACCACGGATCAGTTCCTGTCCACTTGGCTTGATGCTCATGAGGGGCAACCAAATGCGAGCCTTCGGCTGTCTGGGGATGTCCTTAGCTGGGATAAGCTTAAGTCTCAAGCCTTCAAAGTCATTGCTTATCTTAGCAATGCATGATCTAAGGAAATCCCTGGAACACACGTCATCGCATTTGATTACCCTGTGTCCGCTGAGTACCTCGCCAGAGTCAATACTAGAGTAGGGACTCTCTATTGCCGAGATTGTGTAAGAAAACACCATCTCTGAGAGCTTGGCCTCAATAAAACTCCACACAGCCAGCAGACCTCTGGTGTTTGTGGAGAGCTCATCCACAACCGATACTTGGAGGTCGTCTCTGACAACCTCACTTAAAGTACGCTGTTGCGCCGCTCTGGAAGATGATGCCTTCTCATCTTTTTTAGAGTTTGGTGCATTTGGTTTTGGCTTTTTTGAGGGTTTTATGGTCTCTTCACGAGACCGGTTTCTTTTGTCGGCCTTCTTTTTTGTAGCCAAGAGACTGTTGTATTCATCAACAATCTTTTGAAACATGATCTTGTCCTCGCGATCCTTCTCCAGCACAATTCCAACCTTCTCATTATCAGCAATCTTGCTAAGAATGAAAGAATGGAAGAGGCCTTCTTGAACTGGTTCTTGATGCGGACACCAGACGACTTTTTATTCTTTCCTTTAGCAGCATTGCTATGGCTGGCTTTGCTGGTAGAGGTATTTGGATTTATTGGTTGAGATCGTGGCACAGGAGTACTATGGCTGGTACTCGCTGCACTTCCAGTTTTTGCAGGTTGTCCCACAATGGTCTCCTGACTGGAGGCCAAAAGTTCATCCTCATAGTCGGCGGATGGTCCTACGTTCGTCATGTCTAAATCGTCCTGGAAAAAATTTTGTGAAGTAATGTTGGTCACACGAGTAGTACGGAAAGGGAAAGGTCAGCCTCGGCAGAGCCGATATACCGGGGTAAGGCAAGATGTAAGACGGACCCTGCCAAGGCATCCGAATGAGCTCGTTTGCGATTGGTTTACCCCCCAGCCTTCCATTTCTTCGGCACGGATTATGAAAATCGCTCACACCACCACTGAAAATTAGGGACCCCGTATCTATGGTCAAATTGCATTGCTGAGGGTTTAAACTATTGAAGAGCTTAGAAACGCCTCAACAATTCAACCTGACCTTAGCTGATCCCCTTCTTGACATCGCACAAGAAAACTGTGGTGATCATTACCGCCCGGCACCCACTAGGAGGGTTTGATACGAGGATTTTTGCCAGTAGATTCAAAAAAAGAAAATGCCACCACTCAAAAAAAAAAGAAGTATTTTACAACTTTAAATTATCCATTTTCGTTTTATGCACTTAGCACAAGCTCACTAGGTACCCATTCAAAATTAAAAAGTTAACCGAACGATAAACAATCAAGATAAAAGTATTCCAAATTCGATTGCTTTGAATGTATCCCATAGCCAAAGCTGCCCCATGTTTTCAATCCAACCAACCAGCGCCCATAACTTATGCAATTAACTCTGATATTGTAGACCTTTAAAAAGAAAAAACGAAAATTAAAAAGTGCAGTTTTGGTATTCATAAAAAATAAAAACACAAAGTTTCTACGTTATCGTTGGCTCATTTTTGTTTTTAATAAATTATTAATTTTTTATTGGGGTGTGTTTGTGTGCATTTCTATATGTGTATGTTTGTGTATGAATGAAAAAGCTTACGAGAAAAACACAGAAACCATTTAACTTCTAAATGAATCAGTTTAAAAACTTTATATATTTTCCGAAACGTTAATGGAGTGGCCATCTTACTTCTGCTGCTTTGAACAAGCACAGTTCAAATAAAGTACTTTTTTTGTATTCAACTATCTGGTTTGTTTTTTTAACAGTCCTTTCAAAATAAACATCAGAGTCAGAGTGAGGGCAGGATATATAGAAACAAAATAAAGTAAAACAAAAATGCTTGACGGAAATACCAAGAATTAACTTTGATTCAAGATGACCGTTAAAAACAACCTTTAATGAGTTTCTGTTTAATAGGATATACGCAAAATAAAACAAAATTCAAACTTATTTTTAATCGTAATTTTAGAAAAATAAAAAATAAACGAAGGAAACTTTAACAAAAAGGTAAAAATATTAAAAACACAAGTTTAAACAATAATAACATAGTATAATATTTACTTTAAACAGGGTGGCCTTTATTTTTAGTTAATTTTAATTGGTTCCCATTTTGGTGTTGACAAAATTTGACAATAGGTATAGCAGTAAACTCTGCTCTGCCAAGTTTTGTTCCTGCCAATCAAATTATAACTTTCAGAAATGTTTGCTTTCAATCATAGCGGACTTAAAAAATCACTAAAGCTAGATTTTTAGGATATTGCCTTAAAAAATAATAAAAAACATCAAAATATCGGTTTAAATCAGGGTTGTCCAATAAAACCAACCCTGTAGACATTTTCGAAGCCGATCCTTGCTTCATACGATTTTTTATTTTAACAACTTGATGATTTCTACGTCCCGATCAAAAACCAAAATGTTTGTTTTTGGCAATTGATATTGATATTATTTTTTCAAAGATCTTACCAAAATTACGAAGCTAACCAATAGGTTGAAAGAATATATCTTTTTTGGAAGTTATGCATGAGTGAGTGTGACAGGTTCCGTAAAATATTCATTTGAGTAAAGTTGATTGGGCTAATTAAATGGTTATCATTTTGTGTAGTCTAACAAATGCAAAATTGTAACCCAAGAATTTACCCTTACGCAATTCCATGACTGATGTCTGGAATTAATATCGCCACTTATCAACACATTTTGTTTGATATGCTTCAGCCTAAAATATCTTTTTTAAAACATTTTTTTTTTATTCGAAATTACTTTTTTTTTAACAGGAAAATTAACGAAAATAGTGCTCACATTTTATAAATTAGTCTTAGCGAACATGAGGGTTCCTGCAAAATGATGCAACTGCCACAATGGAACACAACCGATCCATTTGTTTTTTTTTTTAAAAGCATACATTTAAGTTTAAATTGATAATTAGTACTTTTTTCCCAGAGATATATACTACCCCTCAACTCAATACGTACAAACATTTAAAAAAATACTTTTAAATTTTTTCTAAATATTGATTGGTATTGTGCCATCTATTGGTGTTAACTACTCCCTTAAGATGATAAGAAAAGAATTTGAAAAACCATTTGCAAAACTTTCTACTTGGAAAAATTGAATATTTGTTTGAGTCAACTGAATAGGTACACAACTTTAAAATTAAAATTGTTATTGCATTAGACTTAAACCAGTTTGTGTTAAGTTTGGTAGTGGGTAAATATTTCACCTTTACTTTACTATAATTTCGTAAATAAGTTCCGGTAGGAATCCTACAGCTTTTTGATATAGTTCAACGACGTTTCGCTCCACGCTAACTTAATTGCAGAAATTGAGGATTCTTTGTCTTCAAACTGACGACCACCTTCATTAATTATGGGTACTAACCATCCCCAAGTATATTAAATAATGTTTATTGAAGGAAGCGCAAGTTTTGCTCCTCTTTCCAAGCTTTTATTATGCACACAGAGTGAATAAGCGCGTTATCATGTAGGCCAAGTTCATGGGTCAAAAAATATTAGATTATTTACGAAAATTTATTTCCAAGATTCCACTATACCCAGCTGCAGTCATTTTTTATGTAACGACCCCAACCTTAACTGTTCCAGAATAACTGACAGCTTTCCATATCACAACACCTACTTCACACTTGTGATGGAGCTTTTAACATCTTTTTATTTTATCAAAGATAAGTCTGATCCATTGAAATTAAATAGTTTTATCGTCTGAAAATTTCCAGATTATTTGAGTTTTAAAAAAACTCTAATAGCATAACTTTCCGTTGTTCATAAAGTAGCGGCTTTTTCTTAAGTTCGTTGTCCCGTACTCAAATACTTCTTAAAACTGTTGAGAGACTTGCGTTTACGCCAATTTCTTGTTTTATTTTTTCCTTGGAATCAAAAAAATTGCTCGTCTTCAATCTGCTATTTTTTCAGTTCCTTTTACCTCCCTTTATGTTTTATCTGTACAAATCTTTATAATTTAAGTAAGAATAAAAGCAATTAATTTTATCAGCATCTGCATGTCCGGTTAGTTAGGTCTTGGTGTCTAACCAACTCGATTTTAGCTTTTGAAACACTTCTAAGGCATGTAGATTTACCTATTGGTTTTACAATTTTGGATCAGAAATTTAATTTCACATTTTAGAAAATATTTGGGCGTATTCAGTTGAAGCTGAGTGTATGTATAAAACTCAATTCTTTCTACACTTTACCATTTCTTCATTCATTTGGCAATAAAAACAATCATTTTTATTAGTATAGGCAGTAAATCTTGAATTAAAGCAAATCGCCGAAATTAAGCAAATATTAAGAAAATATTTTTTTTTTTTAAAACAATAGATACGTTTTATATTTAAAAAAAAATCTTAAAAGTACAGCCTTTTCATTTTTAAATGAATGGTTAAAATTTTGCGCCAAATCTGCGAATAATATTTAAATTAACTTCAATAATCTGTAACGGAATTTTAAAACTCGATTTTTCCAAAACAAACTTCCATTTTAAAACTTTTATTTTCTTAACATTGCTTATTCTTGTATACCATAATCCTCAACGTATAAAAAGCTTTCATTTAATAAATGAAAAATGATTATCCTATTTAGATTCTTTTTTTCATATTTATCAAAATTTCCCTTTCACATCTTACAGAATTGGTATGGAAAAATGACATTTTTCTTCTAAATCAAAAAGCTGAAGCAAATACTTTTGATCCTGAATATTTGTTTTTCAAAAAAGTAACATGTTTGGCATCTAGAAAAATGTTTTTACAATACATGAAAACCCTATGAAAAAAAAACTTCTAAGAATTGTTAAAAATTAATTTTCGACTCAAATATTTTGAAAACATATACAATATACATATGTAGCTTAAATTTTAAGAAAATTTCAATTGATTTTTACAAAAATAAAACTACACCGAAAATATTAAAAATATCACTAAATTGGTAAAAAAGACTGTTAGTTATCATCAGAGTTTGTGGCATCCCTGCAAGCTATTGTTAAATTAAACAAAGTAAGATGTGTATTATTGGTAACTTTTTGTTGCTATTTTGGCCTTACATTTTAAATATTCTTTGCCTCTGAAAAAATCATCAATAATTGCGAAAATCATTTTATTAAGAATTGTATAACAAACATTTTGTACAAATTTAGGTATGTACTACGGCTTTCACAATGAGTCTTTGGAATGAGACATTTAGAAGACAAAACAAAATAAAGATTAGTAGCTCTGATTTATTTTATAAACAATTATAATGAAAACAAAACTGTAGTTTTATCTACAACTCGATGCTAAAATTCTTAATTTACCAAAGAAAAAAGTTTTTTTTGTTCGAAAGACGAGTAGTATGGTCACCACAATGCACAATATAAAACCATATGGCCTATACCACTCAGGTGCTCAACTTCAATAACAACAAGTGAACATTTTTAAAATAGTTTCTATTTCAAGCGATATATATATCGTTGCGTTCTTGTAGCTATATCTTTCTATTGAGCTACATGTGATGTCCTAGCCTAGCTTTTTGTAACAATAACATTACCTTCTTTTTACCTATGTGTCTGTGCATGAACGTACACATATACTATATATACAGGGTTAACTTAATTTTGCCATCGTAAGCGATACAAAACCACCAAAGGGAAGCTTTTCTCTCTGTCTCTTCTGATAAAAATACCTGATAAAACTTAAGGTTTAACTCTGTCAAAAAAAAAAAAAAAACATTATTGCCAAGTCTATTTTTTCCAGTTATTTTATTTTGATAACAAAAACTAGATCTAAAAACTTAAAGTTACGAGTTGTTGATGATCTCTGGCCTTGTAAATTTGCAGATGTTGAATTTAAGTAACTAATTTTACATTCAAGACTTTAATGTCACTTATACTTAATCTAATAAAATGATGATAAAAATTGTCATTAATCATACAACAAATATTTCATCATTAATCTTTGTTTTCTATTTTTTAATCTTCAATGAATGGCAATTTTGTATGAGAGAATGAAAAAAAACAATCTGGCAACCATATGAATTCAGATAGGTTGGGTTAGTGGGCAGTTGTGTGTTGTGAGGGCGGACGATCGAACGACAATATACCAACGATGCCGATGATGCTATAGTCTCTATACCTAGTATCATCTATGTGTAGTATGAATTTCTGCTCCTAGAAAGGAAGAACCTATTCAACTGTGATATTGGTTTCCACTCATTGAGAAAATATTACACTTTTATACAGTGTTCATAGCACAGAGTGCTTACCTCTCCGGCTCAGTACGGCCGGCGCGGCGTGGCGCGACGCGGTGCGGCGGTACTCTTAGGATATGGAACCAACCAAGACTCTCTTTTAGATTGCCAGTTAATGTCTGAATTTCATGCCAAATGGGCGGTAATTTTAAATCGCACACGTTTCTATATACATAATGTATATACAATATACTGCATACAGTGAGTCGACAATCGCATTGTGTATTCGTAAAGAAAAAACTGTTTCGACGAGTTCTCGTGTAAATTCGCAATAAAAACCAACTGTTTCGAAGATTTTTAATCCTTCCAGGATCTATTCACTTATGTATACAAATGCATACATATAACTCCTTCATTGCTGTGTTATTTCTATAAAGAAGTATTTTTCATAAAAGTGAACAAATAAAAAAAATATAATTTACCCCAGGGGATGAAAATATGGTGTATGTATATGTATATGTAGGTGGTACTAATGTACAAGTATCATATATATAAAAATATGGTTTAAACTACCTTAGAGATCTTTCTAAAAACACTTGGCATATTTTTTGTTGTATTTTATGACATAAAGAGGATATTCTATACATAATACACCGAGCAATGGTATCTTCCTTAGTCTCACTCAATTCGAATCCCTTACCCAGGAAAACTAAAAGGATACAAATAAAATAAATAATTACGAGAGACTAGAACACGCTTAAGTGTCGTTAAAATGTTTGTGATAAGAAGTTGTGTTGATTTACGAGGTGAGTGGTTTGCTTATATCAGAGGAAATTGCATGTAGCTTCGCAAAGCCTGCAGTTAGATGAAAAAAAGTATATAGTTTTTTTTTTTTTAGATATTTTTCGTATTTTTTTCTGTAGTTGTTCAAGTTTTGGATTTATTATCTCAGATTTAAATATAGTTAATCTGATATTAAAAGTTGTTTCTTTTGTTAAATTGAAGCATTTTAGTGTTATTAGAGCTCGCGAAGGACCTGAATTTAATATTAATTTAGTTGTTTCTTTAACTTTTGTCCTAATTTCGTTCGTATAGATTTCTAGGCACCTGAAGGATCTACCGCTTAATACATGGTTATTACATTCTATACTATTAAAGCACGCTGCCTTTAGTCATCCGGAATCCACAATTTGATCATCCCGATAACCATTTTTCCTCTAAAATTATTTTTTTGTTGCTTTTATAAGAAAACACTGGTCGACAAAATTGATTTTTTTTCAGTCTCACAAACAAAACAATACTTTCTTAAATGGTTTAGATGTCCTTAATTCGAATCCCTATAAATAAGCTTAAAATAACCAAAAACTGTTTTTTAGGCTTAGCTAAAACTCAAAGTAAATTGATGATGATTTTGTAAAGTACTAATCTTTCTCTTCTAGATACAATTTAAATCATTTTAGTATCTTACTAAGTCTCTGGGAATTCTCATTAGTTTATTACAATTCTTTACCTGACTATTTTTTGAGCAAACCTTGAATTTAATACATTCATAGTTCTGAGTCTTTTTTTGAATTTGATACCTTAATTAGTTTTGGCAAATACTTTTTGGATTTAATTTTAGTGCCTAATTTTAAGTATTTGCTCAAGTTTTAAAAATACCCGTTTTCAACATTATTTTTGTGTTTTTTAATATATTTCAAGAACTTGATATAATAGAATTGTTTAGACAACTTTTGATTGTCTTTTTTTTAATATTATATGAAATAAAATAAATATTTCAACTGAATATTGAAAACAAAGATTATAGATTTGGGAATCCATCACGAATTTTTTTGAAAAAAAATCTACTTAAAAAAAAATTAGAATTTTAAAAAGTAATATCTCAAAAACCTGACGCAATACATTAATTTTGAAGCCGGATTTGAATTAAGACTATTAAAACCCATTCGAAAAGTGCAATTTTATTGCCAGGAACAAAACCTTGACTCCTCACTTATATCCAAGTTCACCCTTTTGACACATTCGTGTAAGTTTAGGTGGTAAACATAAACAGTTTGTTGCAGTGAAGAGGAATGTAAATGGACTTCGGACAAAGACCAACATGGTTTACAAAAACATTAACAATCTTCTTCACGATATCATAATATTGACGGAAACATGGTTCAACAACTCTATCTCGGACTCGGAGCTTTTTGACTCCTCTTATCGTAATAACTCAGACGATTCAAACGCCGCGCCGCCGTTGGTTGGTGGCGGAATTCTTGTCGCTATCAACAATACTCTCACTGGTTACCTGATTGACGGCTTTCGATCAACAGATATCGAAATACTACGAGTATGCTTAAAAATTAAAATGGCAACAGGACATTAAGTTATTGTACCAGCATACATACCTCCAAGCTATAAGAACGAGGTTTATGAAAAACTAAACAACTGTATAGAAAGTATTTATATCCTTTTGGAGCCTGAATACGAAGTACTGGTTGTTGGTGATTTTAATTTACCCAATCTCAATTGGATTCAAATTGACGACGATAACTTCTACGTTCCAATAATAGCGTCATCCTCAAACGAGTTTTTATTAACAGATGGTATGTCTTCATGTAGCTTAAGTCAACTCAACGGTGTGAAGAACCGTTTTGGAAAAACACTCGATCTGGTATTTTTCTCCGAAACCATATGCTCTGAAGCAGCTGTGATTTCTTCTGCTGTCAAAATAGTGGACGAAGATCGCCATCATCCTGCATTAGACATAGCACTTAATTTAAACATGGCTTCACCTCATATGCTATCTAATAACAACAAACTAGAATTCAACTTTCGTAGGTGTAAATTTGAAAACCTTTTTAACTTGTTATGTACGATCAACTGGGATCACTTATTTTTAACTTAAATATTGACGATATGTGTAACATTTTTTTTAACTCTTTTTGCTGTTTCTACAAAACGATTCCATTTAAAAAGACTCGAAATAACTTGAGTGTTCCACCATGGTTTGATTCTCACGTTAAAAACTTAAAAAACAAAAGGAACAAAGCCTGGATAAAGTATAGTCAAACAGGAAATGATGATGATTATAGGACGTTCATTATAATAAAACAACTTTTCACTGACTACTCTAACATCCTATATGATGACTACATTCGGAAAATTGAATTAAACCTTAAAAATAATCCTGATAGTTTTTGAAAATTCGTTAATCGTAAGAAGATGTGGGTACCCTAACTTAATGACTGATTCGACATCAAATAGTAATAAGCCGAGAATAATTGCGAAAATATCTGCAAACTACTTCAAAGATGCTTTTGTAGATTATAATACTATTAGTTTTCCTAACACATCTACCACTGTTATAAATTTCCCCCACTTAAATTCTATCAATTTCATTATAAGTGAAGATACTGTCCTTAATAGTATCCTAAAACTTGACAAATGTTTATGTCCTGGTCCCGAAGGTGTACCATCATCCATTTTAAAGAAATATGCTGCGTATTTAGCACACCCGTTATGTGTTCTTTTCAACACGTCTTTAAGTAATTTGCTGTTTCCTTTTATCTGGAAGAGCTCCTTCATAATACCAGTACACAAAAAAGGTCCTAAAAACGAAATAATGAACTACCGACCTATTGCTAAACTATCTGTGATACCTAAACTGTTTGAGTCAATCGTATGTAGCGTCCTTTCTTTTCATTGTAGTTCAATTTATCTGTGATAACCAGCATGGTTTTGTTAAAAAGCGTTCAACTGTTACTAATCTGTTTAACTTTACGTCCTTTTGTTTAGATGTTTTTGAAAAACGTGGACAAGTAGATTGTATCTTTACTGATTTCAGCAAGTCCTTTGATAAATTGTGTCATAAAACATTACTTTTAAAACTATCACAGCAAGGTTTTAACGACTTGGATCTCCTCATATTTGCAAGATAGACGTTATAGTGTTAAATTTAGTAATGAGTGTTCAAGTTCATTTGTTGTGAATTCTGGTGTCCCTCAGGGTAGTCACCTTGGTCCTATTCTATTTGTTTTATTTATAAATAACTTGGTTTCGATCATACAAAATTCGTCTATCCTAATATATGCTGATGACATTAAAATTTTTAAAAAAATTAACTCTACATCTGACTGTCTTCTCTTGCAAGAAGACTTAATATTATTCAGGGAATGGTACAATAATAATCGTCTTGTTTTAAATGTTGACAAATGTAAAACCATGAGTTTTACACGCAAAAAAGTTCCAATCGGTTTTAGTTACATGTTTGATTCTTGTCCTTTAAGTAGAGTATATGTATTTTCTGACTTGGGTGTTGTCTTAGATCCTTAACTAACATTCAATGAACTTATTAACTTCATAGTTAAAAAAGCAAATAGAGTTCTGGGTTTTATTAAGAGATTTGGCCGTGATTTCCGTGATCCATATGTTTTAAAATTACTTTTTGTTTCATTTGTGAGACCAGTCCTGGAATATGCTTGTACAGTATGGTCACCTTACTACGCCGCCGTCCACGTCACAAGACTCGAAGCCATTCAGAAAAGATTTTTGCGTTTTTGTTTACGATCCCTTCCGTGTTTTTTTATAAAAAAACTAGCGGCCCGGTACGTGCTTCGCTACGTATAAGGCATAGTAATAAAATAAATGATTATTAAGTTCATTTATGCAAACAAAAAAATATTTTAAATTGCTAGCTATTTAAAAGTCCAAATGTGGGTCATTTAATGATATATTATTTTTTTTGGATTTTGTAATCTTTTGAATTCAAATGGCATATCAGTTGGAATCATAGGGAAACGCGGTATCAAACACACTTCTCTTTTTGATTTACCAGTTAAGATTGTAGCTTCAATCAAATTTGGCAATAACTTTTTCACCTCCAATCTGGTGCTATTATACAGTTTTGGTGGATTAATATTTCGCAATAATATAATCAAAGAACCAATTTTCAGATTCAAGCAATGCGGTGGTATACCAGCCGGTTCCAATGAATTTAAAAATTCAATTGGATAATTCATTGCCTCATCTTGATTTATAACACTGTCAATTGATTTATATCGGGTGATTTTTTTGAGGTTAGGATTTTCATGCATTAGTATTTGACAGATCACGCGGGATTTCAGACATGGTGTCAAAGAGAAAGATGCTCAGTATGCTTTGACATTTCATCATGAATAGACTTACTAACGAGCAACGCTTGCAAATCATTGAATTTTATTACCAAAATCAGTGTTTTTAAGAGCTTGAGAACTTTTAAAAAAAAAAAACGCATAAAATTTGCGTAAAGCGCGAAACACATTTCGAACCGAACACTGATTTTGGTAATAAAATTCAATGATTTGCAAGCGTTGCTCGTTAGTAAGTCTATTTTATGTTTTCCTAAGAGGAGAATCTAATTTAATTTAAAACAGAATGTTCCTATTTATTTCAATATAATAATGTACCTACATAGTATGTACTATATACATATGTTTAATGTATGTACCTAATTTATGAATTTGTAAGACTTGTTCTAGTCAATGTATGTTTTCGTTATATGGATGTAAAATGAAATGAAAATAAATTTGTTTTGTTTGTATTTTTTGTTTTTTTTTATTATCTGCTTCATATTTTACAAATCTACTTCGTTTTTTTGGGCAAAATGTTTCACTTTTCGGGCTTAGCATTCTCATCCCTGTCTGTAACATGTATGCAATTTTAGGTAGATGTTGAATTAGAATTTTTAACACTTTATGATTCAGATTGATATAAACATGGGACAATCCTGTTGAGGTATTTACCTTAAAAGTCTGCATAAAATTATCTCTAATAATTTTGTTAGCACCAAAAGAAGTCATTTGAAATGCCGAATTGTATTGTTGAATATTACTTAAAAACTGCTTCGACGTTTGAGATGTCCCAAAAATAAATTAATACAATGGTTCGGTTAGAGTTTCTAATGTTGGCAATCTCACTTTACCATTAGCACAACACATGCCGGGCGTTTCACCTGGAAAGTTAGCCGCATCACAATGTGGACATATTGCGTCCATCACTCCAATGTATCCGTACATACTATAATCAATCTGACTATTGTAATTAAAAGCAGCACGCGGCATTTCATTAAAAACTGCAAGATGTATTTGTGATCGCCGTGCAAGATTAAGTACAGGTTCAGGGTGAACAGATCTATTCTGTGCAGTACGTTCACGCTGCGCTTCATTAGCTTGTGCGCCTTCATCTGTAGCCTAAAATCGTCTTAATAATACCACTTGATTTGCATTACGCGTTCGCCGGCCTATGTTTTGTCGTCTTGCTCGTGGCATTTTACCTTCACTCAACAACTCAACAATATTTTGGAAAATATAAACACAAAGCAATAACTCAACAATATTTTGGAAAATATAAACACAACAAAGCAATAATTATCGCTGATAAAATGAAATGATAGTAATAAGCCGAGAATAATTGCGAAAATATCTGCAAACTACTTCAAAGATGCTTTTGTAGATTATAATACTATTAGTTTTCCTAACACATCTACCACTGTTATAAATTTCCCCCACTTAAATTCTATCAATTTCATTATAAGTGAAGATACTGTCCTTAATAGTATCCTAAAACTTGACAAATGTTTATGTCCTGGTCCCGAAGGTGTACCATCATCCATTTTAAAGAAATATGCTGCGTATTTAGCACACCCGTTATGTGTTCTTTTCAACACGTCTTTAAGTAATTTGCTGTTTCCTTTTATCTGGAAGAGCTCCTTCATAATACCAGTACACAAAAAAGGTCCTAAAAACGAAATAATGAACTACCGACCTATTGCTAAACTATCTGTGATACCTAAACTGTTTGAGTCAATCGTATGTAGCGTCCTTTCTTTTCATTGTAGTTCAATTTATCTGTGATAACCAGCATGGTTTTGTTAAAAAGCGTTCAACTGTTACTAATCTGTTTAACTTTACGTCCTTTTGTTTAGATGTTTTTGAAAAACGTGGACAAGTAGATTGTATCTTTACTGATTTCAGCAAGTCCTTTGATAAATTGTGTCATAAAACATTACTTTTAAAACTATCACAGCAAGGTTTTAACGACTTGGATCTCCTCATATTTGCAAGATAGACGTTATAGTGTTAAATTTAGTAATGAGTGTTCAAGTTCATTTGTTGTGAATTCTGGTGTCCCTCAGGGTAGTCACCTTGGTCCTATTCTATTTGTTTTATTTATAAATAACTTGGTTTCGATCATACAAAATTCGTCTATCCTAATATATGCTGATGACATTAAAATTTTTAAAAAAATTAACTCTACATCTGACTGTCTTCTCTTGCAAGAAGACTTAATATTATTCAGGGAATGGTGCAATAATAATCGTCTTGTTTTAAATGTTGACAAATGTAAAACCATGAGTTTTACACGCAAAAAAGTTCCAATCGGTTTTAGTTACATGTTTGATTCTTGTCCTTTAAGTAGAGTATATGTATTTTCTGACTTGGGTGTTGTCTTAGATCCTTAACTAACATTCAATGAACTTATTAACTTCATAGTTAAAAAAGCAAATAGAGTTCTGGGTTTTATTAAGAGATTTGGCCGTGATTTCCGTGATCCATATGTTTTAAAATTACTTTTTGTTTCATTTGTGAGACCAGTCCTGGAATATGCTTGTACAGTATGGTCACCTTACTACGCCGCCGTCCACGTCACAAGACTCGAAGCCATTCAGAAAAGATTTTTGCGTTTTTGTTTACGATCCCTTCCGTGGTTTCATGATATTCATACATTACCGCCTTATTCTCAAAGACTTTCTCTCATATAAATCTTCCTTCTTTGACAAATCTTAGGATGTACTTGCAGTTTTGTTTTATTGTTGGAATAATAAACGGACAAATTTCATTACCATCAGTTCTTGGTAGTTTAAACTTTAGTTTTAGTCGGTCAAGTATAAGACTCCAGAAACCATTGAATACTAATTTTAGTAGATCGAACTATGGTGTACATAGCCCCTTAAATCAATTAATTGACATCTATAATAAATTTTACTCTAGTATTAATTCACCAAATGATAATATAAAAAGTATAAATTGCAAATTAATATTTTTCAACAGTCTAGTTTAAGTTTTTAGATTTTAAGTATATATTAAGAATTGTTAACGTTAGTATTTAACGAATTATAAATAAATCAGTTAGTCTTTTTTTTGTATGCTTCAAAACCCTCAAATCAACAACATATAAGCTGTACAAAAAATTAAAACATACGTTTAAATATTTATCTATACTTACTCTACTCTATACTTTTTTATTTAAGCTTTTTTTACTGTAAAGGAAAGAAGTACGAACTTCAGGGATAATTAGATTTTTTGTCGTCATTTTCGGTGGGGAAATCGAATGTGTTTCGCTTAGGGATAGACTCTAGAGCTAATGAACTGTCTGATGGTGTACAATTTAAAAGTATAGAAAATATTACACCCAGTTAATGAGAATTTTTCGGGAAGAGGAAGGTACATACGTAAATGCCCTTAAGGGACAAATATGTAATGTCATTTGAATTTTATTGTTTTTTTTTTAAGAATAAGAGTACTAAAAATAGAGAAAATGTTTTGAGATTTCTGTTTTATACTTTTAAAGGATGGGATACAGATTTAAGTTAGAACTTAAGTATTGATTGCAAAATATCATGTGTCTTAACTACAGTTGAGTATAGATAGGAACTTTTTCAATTACCTATCGTGAATTTAGGAAAAAACTTAAGTCTTAATTCCAAATCTCACATAATTTGTATATTAAATAAATTTAAATATATTCTGAAATATTCATCAATCTAACGAAGATTCCTTCTTTCTTTTATTTTTGATTTCGTTCTAGAAGAAGACTGGCAGAATGAAAAATCTGGACGCAATCAGTCAAATGAACAAGGTTTGTATTGAATTATGTATATGTTTTACGTAGATTTATAATTTAAAATCGACTTTAAATATGGTAACCTATCGTCTTAACAACTCTACGCATATTTATATAAAGTGTGAGCCAGATAACAGTTTCCTTTTAAAACCGCAATGAAATTGATTAATATATTTGTACGCGTAAATAAATAAATAAATTGGGTGGCGCAACAGTCCGTTGAGAACTAGGGCCTAGTGACTTACAACTCTCAACCATTCCTGTGTGCGAATACTGTTGTCAGGAATGAAAGGGACCTATAGTTTTAAGCCGAATCCGAACGGCTAATTTGAGAAAGCACTTTTCATGACAAGAATTACTCTTGGAGAATTTGTCAATTCCTCGCAAGATTCAGTACCCGTGAAAAAAAACTGTAGATGGCAAATGCAGGGAACGAACCCAAAACCTCTAACACAACAGTCCAACGCACTAACCGTCATGCCACGGGTACTACTATTTGTACGAGTATAAGTGATTAATTTATAATGGAACACAACGTCGTTCAAGTGGTTGTCTTGGCTGGCTTTACAGAAGCGCGTTTCGTCACTCTAATTTTACAAGCCTTGTTGATGATTTCATGAATTGCTCACGAATTTCATAGATGTTATTGGATAACTGCTTGAATCGTTGAAACGGTTAATTATAATAAATTTCAAGGTGGTCGATTGACATCGCCAAGACAGTTCAAACACGATTTAGGAATTTGGCTTGATTTTTAACTTCCCATAGGAAGTTATTGTAATGGGTCCGATTTGTCAAATTGAAAATTTTGACATTTCTCGACGTTTCAAGATCCCTAGAGTCGAAATAAAAATTTTTTAGAAAGATGTCTGTGCGTGCGTGTACGTACGTTCGTACGTCCGTATGTCCGTATGTCCGTACGTCCGTACGTCCGTACGTTCGCGACGTTTTTTTCTTCGTCCATAGCTCAAGAACCAGAAGAGATATCGGCTTAAAATAAATTTTGTTATACAGATAATAAGGCAGAAAGATGCAGAAAGGACTCTCAAGAAAATTGCGTGGGTGGTTTTTTTACCATAGCAGTTTAAAAAAAAGGTGAAAATTTTGGTTAAACCTAAATATCTCATGAACCAATGACGCTAGAGACTTGAATTAAATTTTATATTATATATTGTAACGTGATACAAAACAATTATATTTTTAGAAAAAAATCCAATTAACGGTTTTTTTATAAATGAAAAAAACTGAAAAAAAAAATTTGTCACCTCGAAAATTTTACGACTAAAATATGATTTCATCTCCAAAACAATTTTGTGCAACGAAGAATGATGTTTTTGTCATCTGATAAAATTTTGAGAAAAATCTAATCGACAGTTTTTTTATAAAAAAACTAGCGGCCCGGTACGTGCTTCGCTACGTATAAGGCATAGTAATAAAATAAATGATTATTAAGTTCATTTATGCAAACAAACAAATATTTTAAATTGCTAGCTATTTAAAAGTCCAAATGTGGGTCATTTAATGATATATTATTTTTTTTGGATTTTGTAATCTTTTGAATTCAAATGGCATATCAGTTGGAATCATAGGGAAACGCGGTATCAAACACACTTCTCTTTTTGATTTACCAGTTAAGATTGTAGCTTCAATCAAATTTGGCAATAACTTTTTCACCTCCAATCTGGTGCTATTATACAGTTTTGGTGGATTAATATTTCGCAATAATATAATCAAAGAACCAATTTTCAGATTCAAGCAATGCGGTGGTATACCAGCCGGTTCCAATGAATTTAAAAATTCAATTGGATAATTCATTGCCTCATCTTGATTTATAACACTGTCAATTGATTTATATCGGGTGATTTTTTTGAGGTTAGGATTTTCATGCATTAGTATTTGACAGATCACGCGGGATTTCAGACATGGTGTCAAAGAGAAAGATGCTCAGTATGCTTTGACATTTCATCATGAATAGACTTACTAACGAGCAACGCTTGCAAATCATTGAATTTTATTACCAAAATCAGTGTTTTTAAGAGCTTGAGAACTTTTAAAAAAAAAAAACGCATAAAATTTGCGTAAAGCGCGAAACACATTTCGAACCGAACACTGATTTTGGTAATAAAATTCAATGATTTGCAAGCGTTGCTCGTTAGTAAGTCTATTTTATGTTTTCCTAAGAGGAGAATCTAATTTAATTTAAAACAGAATGTTCCTATTTATTTCAATATAATAATGTACCTACATAGTATGTACTATATACATATGTTTAATGTATGTACCTAATTTATGAATTTGTAAGACTTGTTCTAGTCAATGTATGTTTTCGTTATATGGATGTAAAATGAAATGAAAATAAATTTGTTTTGTTTGTATTTTTTGTTTTTTTTTATTATCTGCTTCATATTTTACAAATCTACTTCGTTTTTTTGGGCAAAATGTTTCACTTTTCGGGCTTAGCATTCTCATCCCTGTCTGTAACATGTATGCAATTTTAGGTAGATGTTGAATTAGAATTTTTAACACTTTATGATTCAGATTGATATAAACATGGGACAATCCTGTTGAGGTATTTACCTTAAAAGTCTGCATAAAATTATCTCTAATAATTTTGTTAGCACCAAAAGAAGTCATTTGAAATGCCGAATTGTATTGTTGAATATTACTTAAAAACTGCTTCGACGTTTGAGATGTCCCAAAAATAAATTAATACAATGGTTCGGTTAGAGTTTCTAATGTTGGCAATCTCACTTTACCATTAGCACAACACATGCCGGGCGTTTCACCTGGAAAGTTAGCCGCATCACAATGTGGACATATTGCGTCCATCACTCCAATGTATCCGTACATACTATAATCAATCTGACTATTGTAATTAAAAGCAGCACGCGGCATTTCATTAAAAACTGCAAGATGTATTTGTGATCGCCGTGCAAGATTAAGTACAGGTTCAGGGTGAACAGATCTATTCTGTGCAGTACGTTCACGCTGCGCTTCATTAGCTTGTGCGCCTTCATCTGTAGCCTAAAATCGTCTTAATAATACCACTTGATTTGCATTACGCGTTCGCCGGCCTATGTTTTGTCGTCTTGCTCGTGGCATTTTACCTTCACTCAACAACTCAACAATATTTTGGAAAATATAAACACAAAGCAATAACTCAACAATATTTTGGAAAATATAAACACAACAAAGCAATAATTATCGCTGATAAAATGAAATGACATATGATGACATTATAAATTTGTTTGACAGAACTAACGTCACTTTTTTTGTCTTCGATTGGTTTGCCAAAGGTTCAAATTGGTTTTTAAGTATTAGTACAAATTGTTTGTATATGGGAGTATAGAAAGATGTTGATTTAACACTTTTTCAAGATTTTTTTTTAAATGTTCTCTACGTACAAACCTTCTCTGGAGATCTACGAATAATTCAAGACCAAAATTATCCAAATCGGTAAAAGCATTGTTGAGTTATAACATTACAACAAAAAGTGGCATTGATTTTTATATATATATAGATAAAAACTTAAAAAAAACATTACTCAAAGTTGGTAAAAATTGAATTTCGACTCAAATATCTTTTCAAAAACTTGAGATTATGGCTTCAAACTTATTTCATCTTATAAGAAATATTGTTTTCAACATTCTGAAAAATGTTGAGAAAAATCAAATTGACAGTTTTTTTACTAAAAAGAAAAACCTAAAAAAAAAATTAATAAAAGTTGGTCAAAATTGATTTTCGACTCAAATATCTTTTCAAAACTTTGAGATATTGACTTTAAACTACTTTTATCGTTCAAAAAATATTGTTGTCAACATTCAGTAAAATTTTGAGAAAAATCGAATTGACAGTTTTTTTTTACAAAAAATAAAAAAAATAAATAAAAACCTAAAAAAAACAATACTAAAACTTCTTAAAAATTTACCTTCGACTCAAGTATAGCTTTTCAAAAATCACAAATATTGCCTTTAAACTTATTTTATTTCGCAGAAAATATTGTTTTCGATATTCAGTAATTTTTTTATAAAAATCCAACAGTCCGTTTTTTCATGAAAAAATAAAATCTACAAAAAATAGCACGCAAATTTGGTAAAAATTGATACATATAGACAAACTTTTAAGCAAGACAAATCGGCAGACGGGATGGGAAGTTATCAGTGTGGGTCGCATCCCAGCCTCTTTTTATTGTATTGGTGCGCAATAGATCAATTGTGGCATGACGCGCCATCTGTCGTCTCAATCCATGTCTTCAATTTCACCAAAAATGTCGGTTAAATATCGTTGATTAAGACGTTTGTTCCATTTTCAATGAAAAATACGGTTTCTTCCTTTTAAAATATCATACAATTTATTAAAGTTAAGGTTTTGTTTTGATTTGGTATTGTACACTTCGTATTCCTGCTGTCAAATTTTATACACATTGGCTCAGAGCTTATTTGATACAGTGTTCCAAAATAAAATAAAAGGTAGAAAGAATATACGTACAAATATTTTTAAATTATCATATGACATGAGAATGTTTCCGTATCCGGAAAATTGCAAAATTTGTTGATTTGAGTGCCTCTACAGATTACATATCGTGGAGCTATATTTGTTCATGAAAATAGTGTCAGAGACATGAAAAGAAACGCACCAAAAATAAATGCTGAATCAATCTGATTAAGGAAATATGTATTGTTCTAAAAATTAAAGCGAACATAAAGTGCAGGGAATCTAAAGAACATGATTTTAACATGTAAATGGCTCGTAAAAAGCCTAAAATAAGCTAGAACAACCAAAGAGAAAGAAGTTGACTTGCCTTTGCTAAAGGGAATGTTTTGAGGAGGGCAATGAATTCTGCGATAGTGTAATTTTTGCCGACGAGTTCAAGTTTGTTTAGGAGGTTTTACAAAATTACAATTGAGAAAAAACAAATACAGAGCGAAAAACTAAAAGAAGAATAGCAGAAAATAACTCCGGGAGTCACAAAAAAGCTTGTAGATTCCATGTCAAAAAGTTTTCGGATCGAAAAGTTAAAGACCATTGAAAGTTCCACGATCATCGTGTATACAATGGGCTGTGACCTTAAATCATGGTATAAAGAATACAAGGTATGCTGTATATGAGATGATAGGTCGCCATCTTGTATTCGTGTGACGTCATTGCGAGTGACAGCCAGTTTTGTGCGGTTTTTATTTCTTAATGTTTTGGTTGATTTCATTTGCAAAAGTAAATAGATAGTGTTCCCTTGAAAAATATAAACAATTGTAACTTCTTTTTAAATAAACAAACTATTTACATAAATGTAAATATGCCAAATTATTGTTGTGTGAAAAATTGCAAAAGTTATTCAAACAACAAAAAATGTGAAAACCTGAGATTTTTTTGCTTCCCAAAAGATCCAAATCTGAGTTTGGCTTGGGTTAAAGCTTGTGGAAAAAAAAGTGTTAATACCAGCTTTGCACGAATATGCTCGTTGCATTTTATAGAAGACGACTATTGTCTTAAAGATAAGCTAATGAATGTGCCATTGCCTAAATCAAAACTTGATCCGAAAGCCGTACCAACCAGAAACATACCTGAAAGTTGCGGTGACAATGCGCTTGCTTTATCAAGGACTCTTAGGGCGGATAAAAGGAACAACCGAAGAACTGTGGCAAGTTGCCTCCAACATTATGAAGAAAAAGAAAATGTTTCACCCAATATGCAAGAACAAATGCAGCATGTTGTCGAGATTGAAAATTCAATTTCAACTCAAACAGAGTATGTTCATTTTTATATTAAAATATTAAAAAGCGTTGTGTTAAATCAATTTTTTTTTTATATACAGAGTTGATATGGAGTGTAGCAGAGCAGAGAGAATTTGTTCAAGACTCTTAGAACGAACGATGCGATGATGAGACTGAAGAGAAAACTGAACCAACTGTGATCTGGAGTGAATTTGAAGAACTGGAGTTTGAAGAATTGAAATATGATGCATTAGAAAACTTAGCTGGGTATATACTTAAACGTATTGACCTCGAAAATGCTGGTGACATAACGTCTAAGCAAGAAAAGCAAACCTCATTTACATGGGTTGATGCAATATCTGAAGGTGGTCTGCACAAACCATCTCCAGAATTTATGGAAAAAATTGTTGCTCTTGAAAACATATTTATTAAAATCAATAGCAATAAGATACATGTGATAAGTGATAACTTAAAGTTTCACTTAACGAACTGTGATGATGTAAATTTACCTGAAAAAGTTAAACTTTTGTTCTTTAGATGTAGACTTTATTTTAGAATAAAGTCTTTAAATAATACTTATAACGAAAAAAAGAAACAAACGTACAAAAAAAAATAAAAACTATTACTTAAAAGAGAAATACCTAGTTTATCTTCTTATTTCAAAGTTTTACATCTATAGAAATTGAAAACCGAACTCAATTCACCCACTAAATATTTATAAGAAAATGGGATTTCTATAGTTTCGATTTCCTCTTTTCCTTTCCTATATCCACATATTCTACAAGTTTCCAGTGTGGCTACAATTCCAATATCTGTTGACTTGGTTACCTTGTTCAAGGGCATTCTTGGTTGTAAATTCTACAAAACAAACAAAATTGGTTTAAATAGAATTTCATTATTTAATTTAATTATTAATTATACCTTGAGAAGATCAAATTTATCAAAAAACCACAAGATAATTTCAATTCAAGCAATTGGAATCCTGAGAATTTTTGTTCAATAATCGTTCGCACTTTTTCTTCATGAAATGTTTGGCCATCTAAAACTATAGATAATTAAACATTAATCAATTGTAACAATACGTTTAACCATATTATGAACCACCTACCGTAATAACTCTTCTTCAAGCAAAATATATACAATAGGCCAGGGATCAAAGAACATCATAAATAAGAAAATTCACTCGCAATGACGTCACGATTCAGTCGGCCAGAACTGTCAAGCATACCTTGTATTCTTTATACCATGACCTTAAATACTATTGTTATGATTTAAAATTCCAAAGTTTATTTCTTTTCCATTAGAATTATAATGTTGTAAATAGTTTTTCGAGTCTGCAAATAATTTTAACTTAAATTTTAAATTAGGAACAGTACAAAGTTGTGCATTAAATCTTGAACTTAAATAGTTATATTGTAACTAATATTACAATTGTATTTTGTCTCTTCCTCTATTTGTAATTCTACGTATGCAGTTTATGAATTGTATCTGCTAATGCTAATATTTGTTGCACTTCTAGGCCAGGAATTGCTCTGGGCGTATCCGACTTTAGAACCTTCAAACAAAACATTTGTCGCTGTTCAACTAAAAAAGTAAAAATAGAAAGAAAAAATATCACCATTCACTAAATTGAACAATTGAATAAGAAAAAAGGAACAAAAAAGCTCGTTGCTGCTAAAAGGGTTTCAAGTTCAACCAGCAGAAGCCAAAGCACCTTTTTACTTTACCTTCTCAACAAAAGACTAATGACGAAGAATAGAAAACGCGTGGTCACAAATACGAACAAACCATTCCATTCATTCCATTGCTTTTTAAGAACATAATGAACACAAATTAAATTCCAATAAAATACGAAAAACAAAAAAAAAAAAAAACAAAATTCTAAAAAGCATCATTGGAATTGGAGTGCTTTCAGCACTGTCGCTGCCTTAAAAAACTTTTATTTCAAGAGTTTGCGAAGTTTGTAAACATTGAAGTTTTTCTACATAGCATCACGAATACGAGTCGGAACTGCACACATTAATATAAGATTTTAAAGAAATCGATTGGGAATATAATGTAGTATAATGTAGTGATAGTGATAGTTGAGTGACGTACTATTGCTATATGATGGAGGGAGTTAGCTTCCTTGCAGGTTGTGAACTTTTTCCAAAGTTTATTTAATATGAATAACTCGGATAATGTTTGCTTTATTCAATCGATTACTTCCTTTCGAGCAAGATAAAAGATATTAAATTTTTAAATTTAATATTTTCGTTGGGTAAAGATATTTATAAATGAAACGAAAATTTAATTGATGTTATTGGTTCAAAGTAACACTTGGCGATCCATACAAAATACGCACGAAAAACTGGGTTAGAATTCGGGAACTAACACAAGAGTACTAGAAGAAGATGTCATTTGTTCGGATATCTTTTAAAATGAGTTCAATGATTAATGATAAGCTCAAACGTTGAATACCACCGACAAGGTTACCGATATCTAAGCTCCAATATGCCACAAGAGCAAATATTTCAAATAAATCAGTCAGAGGGCTGAATGATGTAAGCATCACCGATCCTTTCCTCTGAAAAATAATTCTATAAAATAGGCAACGGGCTAGTCACTGATAAAGCTTTTGTTCCCATCGATCACCGAAATCAAGCATCAGTGAGCGTGGTTAGTAGACAGATGGAGGACCGTCTCGAAACCTACCGCGTCCTGTTGTCATGGGTTCTTTCTGTCTGTTGTTCTTTCTCTTCTGTCCTTCTGTCTTGTATTAATGTCTTGTGTTGTTATCACCTTATATAGTCTAGTCGCTCAAGGTGATGTGTTGTCTACTCTGTATATTTATGTGCTGAGTAGTATGTAATGTAATGTAATGTATAATTATATAATGTTTATAAAAATAAACAATTTTTAAATTCGTTTTTATAATAAAATCTGACATATCAACTTTAGAATAGATAATTACGACTAAAAATAAACTTTCCATAAAGTTGCGAAAATTTAATTTTTCGTTGATAAATAATAACTAAACTTTTTTATATAGAACACGTTAACAAACAATTGTAAACATTTTGCTGTTTACAAGTTTTGGGTCTTCTCGTCGTGAAGTTCCTTTTCGGGCGGCAATAACGAGATTTTTAGAAAGAATTGATATAGTGTACATCGTTCACTCAAGAACAACTTAGAATATTGCTACTGTGTGTAGCCCGTAGCGATGACGAATACCCAGGTTTTTCAATTTCTTTCCACAGACTTAACATTGCACCGTATTTTGTACACAGACGTAGGCCTTAAGGCTTTTAGAGTGTAAACTATTAGTTGATGGTTGATGAACATTGAAATTTGACTTCAATTGTCAAACATTTTCTTCATATGTATTTACAATATTCTCAATTATCAAAACTTATACCAATAACTGATACATTCATACTTGGAATATTTAATTTTTGATTTTAGTTTAGTTTTCGTTCGTTTGATGAAATATGTTTGATTTTAATATCTGTTTTCGGAAAAAAGTACATATCATTAAGATTGTAGGGACCTTGAAACGTTGAGAAATAACAACGTTTTCAATTCGAAAAATCGGAACGATTACAATAACTTCCTATTTGAAATTAAAAAAGATAATTTTCCATAACTTTTATCGCTATCACACCTCACACTTTATTGAAACTGAAAAAGAGTACACCTTTAAGTTTTTTTTAACTTGTGAGGAATCAGTCGATAAATGGCAACAGGAAAGCCAAAACTATTGTGTATATGTTGCCGTTTGATCGCTTAAATCAAGAAGGAAGTATGTTGCAACATTGTAATTTTGTATGTCTTAATATTGGACATATCATTATTTTGACACAATTTAGTTTGTTATAAACATGATAAGCTCATATATTAGGTTTATACGATATAATGTGCTTAATAGGTAAAAGCTCTTAAGTCTGTTTTTATAGTTTTTCAGAAACTGAATTTTTAACTTGCAATCTTTGTTTAAAACAAATTAAGAAGGATATAAAGATACAGTTTTTAGTAATTTTGTTTTTATATAATATAATGGGTGATTTTTTTGAGGTTAGGATTTTCATGCATTAGTATTTGACAGATCACGCGGGATTTCAGACATGGTGTCAAAGAGAAAGATGCTCAGTATGCTTTGACATTTCATCATGAATAGACTTACTAACGAGCAACGCTTGCAAATCATTGAATTTTATTACCAAAATCAGTGTTCGGTTCGAAATGTGTTTCGCGACAAATTTTGTTCAGCGATGAGGCTCATTTCTGGTTGAATGGCTACGTAAATAAGCAAAATTGCCGCATTTGGAGTGAAGAGCAACCAGAAGCCGTTCAAGAACTGCCCATGCATCCCGAAAAATGCACTGTTTGGTGTGGTTTGTACGCTGGTGGAATCATTGGACCGTATTTTTTCAAAGATGCTGTTGGACGCAACGTTACGGTGAATGGCGATCGCTATCGTTCAATGCTAACAAACTTTTTGTTGCCAAAAATGGAAGAACTGAACTTGGTTGACATGTGGTTTCAACAAGATGGCGCTACATGCCACACAGCTCGCGATTCTATGGCCATTTTGAGGGAAAACTTCGGAGAACAATTCATCTCAAGGAATGGACCGGTAAGTTGGCCACCAAGATCATGCGATTTGACGCCTTTAGACTATTTTTTGTGGGGCTACGTCAAGTCTAAAGTCTACACAAATAAGCCAGCAACTATTCCAGCTTTGGAAGACAACATTTCCGAAGAAATTCGGGCTATTCCGGCCGAAATGCTCGAAAAAGTTACCCAAAATTGGACTTTCCGAATGGACCACCTAAGACGCAGCCTCGGTCAACATTTAAATGAAATTATCTTCAAAAAGTAAATGTCATGGACCAATCTAACGTTTCAAATAAAGAATCGATGAGATTTTGCAAATTTTATGCGTTTTTTTTTTTTAAAGTTCTCAAGCTCTTAAAAAATCACCCGATACAATTACAAAAAGTAAAACTAAATTTTGATAAGTTCAGTAAGTAATACATTTATTATAATGTTTTTTTGACTTAAGTGCGTTTACTAAAACAAATTTTACAGTTTTTCATTTACTAAATATTCTAAAATGTTTTTGTTTGTTATTTTTGTTTTTTTATTGATATATAAATATAATAAATCATCTTGGGTCAATATAAGAAATGTAAAAGCAGGAAAAGTCTTGTGGCTAAATATCTTAAATTGAAATAAGCGATTTTACTTTCTTAATAAATATTGAATATAAAAACAACTTAAGATATTTTACCAAAGCCATTTCTGCCTATTGTCTGATAAATACAATAAATGTATGCATAAGACGAATCATTCTCTACTTAAGTTGTTTCTCGTTTTGACAAATCCTAAGAATGAAAGTAAGGTCATAACTGTTTTGTTTTAAAAGATCTATCAACGAGGTTAAAAAAGAAAAATAGTTTTAATATATCATATATAAAAAAAAAGATTAACAGCTAAGACCACTTAAGTCGACTTAAGATCTTTTAACTGGTGAGTACAGATATAAAAACTATCGTTATCATATTTTGGCCAAATAATTAAAGTCATTTCTAGTAATAATACATCTTTAGTTTAAATACATATATAATGAAAATGTATCCAAAATGAGATACATATATTGGCAGCTAAACATAAAAAATATGTTTGTGCACTTATCATATTTATACCAAATTCCACAGATTTGCATTCAAATTCCAAACAAAGCAAGTTGGGCCGAAATATTTGCCAAGTTAAGAGGGCTAAATTTTTCATAGTCTCATAAAATGTTCCTTTCTTGTAACCTTACAAATGAGTGAATAGAGAAAATTGGCCTATTCCATAGAATTTTTCTTCGTCTCCTTTTAACCACAAGTTGTTTTTTCTTCTTATAGGTACATAAAACATTTTGGTCTCTATTTAAATTAAAATTGAAATAAAATAACAATCCTATGGCAAGGGGAGGTGCCTAAAGTAAGTCAGTACCTAATGTCTCATTTTCCTTCCGCATTATCTAAATATTCCATCAGTTTTTTCACAATTATCTTAAAGTCATATCTTTCAAAAATTATTTACATAAATATTATCAGGGATTATATAAATATATACCGGATGTAGCCTTTAGCTTTATATAAAGTTCACTTTCCCTTATAATATGAATAAAGAGAACAAAAAATAGGTACCTAGTACCTTCTACACCAAGAGAAGTTGTTTTTTTCGTTTATCCTTGGAATTGGACAAAATATAAAAATATTTTCATATTCAACTTGAAACTGAAAACCTCATTTGAAAAGTCTTAACCGACCAATGCCATCAGAGAATGTGCGGTAGAATTTGATATAAAAAATATTTTCTTTTTCTATCTTAATTTAAATATAAATCCGTTTTGACTCCACCCTTTGTTTTAAGTTTAAACGAAATCTAGCCTTGGCATCAGCATCATAGTTAAAAAATGAACTATATGCAAGGTTAATAAAATGATGGCAATGCCTTTACCTCACTTCTGGCTCTGTGTCTTCATGAAGTCACAGCCACTAAGGCGCACAAGAAGAGTAGTGGCAAGGCAAGGCGAGGCGAGGTGAGGCGCAGCAAAATATCAAAAATTCAAATTTGCATATCTCGCATTGAGGCGAGCTATCCTTCTTCTATTTTGTCTGTCCCATTTAAGTGAGTCGAAGTGTGTTGACTTTTATTCCAGAAGACTAACCTTTGAAGTGAAAGATGGCCGCCATCGGGTTGAATGTAGTGCAAAGAAAGGACGGTTAACGGTTCATCATTGTCCTTCTCTCCAATGTATGTATCTAGGTCCTGTGAATAGTAACTCAAGTCTGGCATTGTTCCCCCAAAAGTTTTTTCTTTTCTTTCTTTCCGATCTATTTCCTTTTCTTTTTGTCTATTTTTCGTTGGTTCAAATTATGCGGCTTAAAAAAGGACGAATTCCATTTAGCTACAAATTATGCATAAATATAAGCATAAGCGAAAAAACAGAAAAATAGAAAACTAAATGGAACGGCACAAAGAAATATCTTTAAGTGTAATTTGAAAGGTATTACTTTTCTCTTTGGTCAACTTTTGCGCAAAATGAAAGTACATATGTATCTATATTATATATACATATATATGGATATAAAAATATCAAATACAATACTGTTTTATTGTAATTGCTGCAGAAGCAAAAAGCACTCAGAAAGAAAAGCCTTGAAGAGGATTCGTTAAGTTATGTTTTTCATTTCTTATGTAGAGTTACCTATACCTACGCGCAAAAGAGCTATGAGCGCTGCAAGTAGGGAGACGAAGTGTGTGATGATGATGAAGATGATGTATTGTGCTGGCTGAAGGCGTTTGCATTTTGTAAATTTTCTTTTCGCTCACAACTCCTGGAGATATTTTAAAAGTTTAAACATAATAAAGTTTATTTAATTTTTTACATTAAACAAATTGCGCGATATGACAGAAGAGCAGTGCTGCGGGATGCACATTAGTGCGTTCCGTATTTCACGAAAATTTGAATTTATGTATGCGTACGGACTGAAACTGTTTGAAATAGTTTTTTAAAATGAGATTTAGATGCGCCCCACACTGATAGCTTCGCATTCGTGACCGTCTGTCGATATATCTTTAAACGTTTCAAAATATTATCAACAAAATAAAAAAAAATTGTAATCAATATATTTCTTTGTTGTCAATTCACTTAAGTCGAAAACCACTTTTATCAGTTATCAGGTTTTACTTGCGAAATATATGAACTGTATGGCAAGTATTCCATTCGTAAAAAAATTTAAAATCGAGATTTTAATCAAACATGACATTACGATGGTAAAGCAATCGAATTTGACCATCCAAAACCAAGCCAATAATCTCAAAAACGAACCGATAGTTTTTTTTTTTAATTTTCTTTAATTTTGTTTTCTTAGTTTAGCTTCTTTCAATAAAATATATATTTTTTAGAACGTTTACTTTTTTTTAAATTTTTGCAAGAACAAATCAACCGATTTTAATAATTTTCTGAACAAGCTCTTGTACTGTCTCAATAATATTTGATGATCAAAAATGTCATTGCTTTTATTTTTGATTTTTAAAAAAATATTACAATTTTGTTTTTTGAAATTCGATATGTCAAAAATGGGTCAAAATTTTTTACGAAATAAAAATTAAAAATGCTCTAAATAACCGCATTCTAAAATATTTTTAAACTCCATTTAAACTTATGTGTAAAAAATTAATTTAAAAAAATGTTCTATTTTCAAATAAAAATGTTTGAAAATTGAGTTTTTTTTTGAGAAATCAAATGCCATTTAACCTTTTGAAAAAAAAATCTTTGGCACGAGTACGACAACTTTGGCGCCAAGATATAATAACGGTTTTTGGTAGAAGGTCTTAATACAACCATTTTTTACTATGGGAGGGGGGGTCTATCTCCCCCCGTTTAGGCGGGAGGGGCAATTTAAAAAAGTTATTATTTAAAATGGAAACAAATAATTAAAAAATAACGGTGATACTTACAATTAAGTTGTATACATTTTTTTAAAGCCAACATTCTGTTCTATTAGCCAGTTTTTAAATCAAGTCAAAACTATGCGTAGTTTTTGAAAAATTTAATTTTAAACTCAAAATTTGAGTAAAAAAAGTTAAAAAAAGGTTTAAAGTGTAACTTTTTCAATACTTCAAGATTATCTACCATTGTTTTTATTTCAGAACTTATTGTCCTTATTTGTTTTTGATCAAAAACTGAAAACTAGATGATTTTATGTCTTTTAGTTTTTGAGAAAATTGAAAATAAAAATTTAATTTTAAACTCAAAATTTGAGTAAAAAAAGTTGAAAAAAGGTTTAAAGTGTAACTTTTTCAATGCTTCAAGATTATCTACCATTGTTTTTATTTCAGAATTTATTGCTCTTATTTGTTTTTGATCAAAAACTGAAAACTATATGATTTTATGTCTTTTAGTTTTTGAGAAAATTGAAAATAAAAATTTAATTTTAAACTCAAAATTTGAGTAAAAAAAGTTAAAAAAAGGTTTAAAGTGTAACTTTTTCAATACTTCAAGATTATCTACCATTGTTTTTATTTCAGAATTTCTTGCTCTTATTTGTTTTTGATCAAAAACTGAAAACTAGATGATTTTATGTCTTTTAGTTTTTGAGAAAATTGAAAATAACCACAACTATTATTTTAATTTAATTCTTTTTTTTTTGCTTGAGTGGTCTTATTTTGATATAATAATGGTATTTGCGTATGCGTAATGCGTGTTTGGGTGTATGCAACAGTAAGGTGTGCGCGAGTTTGGGTGTGTGCAACAGTGGCATCTGTAAGGGGGGGCATGCTGCCCCCCTGCAACTCCCCTGCTTGGGCACACTATAGGATTTGGGGTGGGTGCAAGTTGGAGTGTGTGCAAGGTGGTGAGGGTGCAAGGTGGTGAGGGTGCAAGGTGGTGAGGGTGCAAGGTGCAAAATGGGGTGCATGCAAAGTTTCTTTTGCATTTAAATAAGCTGGATTTAAGAAAAATTAATTTACCCTAGGTATATCTTAATCCATATTCGATTATTACTATCAATATAAGACTACGTTAATACTTAAGCAAGGAAAAAGTAATTTAATTAAAATATTTTGTTTTGGTAATTTTCAATTTTCTCAAGAACTAGAAGACATCAAGTCATCTAGTTTTCAGTTTTTGATCAACAACAAATAAGAGCAATGAATTATAAAAAAAAATAGTAGATAATCTGAAAGTTTTGAAAAATTACACTTTAAACCTTTTTTTTAACTTTTTTTACACAAATTTTGACTTTAAAACAATTTTTTTCAAAAACTATGCATAGTTTTGACTTGATTTAAAAACAAGCTAATAGACAAAAGTGTTGGCTTTAAAAAAAGGTATAATACTTAATTATAAGTATTACCGTTATTTTTTAATTATTTTTTTCCATTTAATGTAGGTACATATTTTTTTAAACTGCCCCTACCGCCTAAACGGGGGGAGATAGACCCCCCCCCTCCCGTAGTAAAAAATGCTTGTTTTTAATTGTTCTATACAAATCCGTCATTAAACTTTGTCGCCAAAGTTATCGTACTCTCCCCAAATCTTTTTATGCAGCTACATTTTTAAATCTTAAAATACAGGAAATATTTTTAAACAGACTCTTTGGATACATGAGCAAGTTTATGCGACCCAGTCGTGCATTTTATTTTGTAGTATTTCGTATTTTGTAAATAAAGATCTCAATCGGATTTTTCTTAATTTTTTTTTTTTTGTTCACGAGATATTTTGATCGAAAACTAATTTGTATCAATTTTTAGTAGCATTTTTTTAAGACATTTGAACCAAAAATGAGTTTTTACTAATTTTGTGTAGTACATAAGTATATATATTTTTTTATAAAAAGAAAACAATTAATGGTTTTTTTTTTTAAATTATAACAAATGTTAAAAAACTGTGATCTTTTATAAACAAAATCAATTTCTACCAACTTTTAGTTGTACCTACCCATTTTTTTAAGGTTTCTATTTTTTATAAGAAAATCGGCACTACGATTTTTAAGTTTGTTTTATCAACTATCAAAAACTTACACCTAATGTTTAAAAATCTTTTTCAATTCTTACTATTTCTTAATCCATATTTTTAATATTCTAAGGAAATTAAAAATAACGAGCTGCATTGACTTCAGTTATTGGTGAAGTTCCAGGAAATAATGTCAAATGACTTTGACAAGGTAAAATTAGGCAAAATTATTTTGTGACACAAGTCCAACTTAGCCTGCTTTACTTCAAACTGTCACTGCAAAATGTTTACCAATTTTATAGTGAATTTTAATGCTTAGTCCCATATTTTCAACTTGTTAAATGTCAAAAGATGACAACTTCAAAAATGTTCACCGAACTCGCTTCTCAATAAGTCTATTGTTGCGCTTGCTGTGTGGCATGTGGCACCGTCTTGTTGAAACCACATGTCATGTAAGTCAAGCTCTTGCATTTTGGGCAAAAAAAGTTGGATATCATCTCAAGGTAGCGCTCACCATTCACAGTTACGTTACGATTTGCATCATCTTTGAAGAAGTACGGTCCAATAATGCCACCAGCCCATAAACCGCACCAAACTGTGACTTTTTCTGGATGTATTGGTAGCTCTTCCAATGCTTCTGGCTGATATTCACTCCAAAATCGTAAATACTGCTTATTTACGTATACCCATTGAGACTAAAATGAGCTCCATCGCTGAACACACACAAAAAAGTGGATCTTCGGCCAACTTTCCAAGAGCCCATTCACCAAAAATTGTACGTTGCAGTATGTCGTTCGGCTTCAATTCTTACACCAGCTGTATTTTAAAAGGCATCACACCTAAATCCTTCCGCAAAATTGTCCACGCTGTTGGGTAACAGAGGCCCAATTGCTGCGAACGGCGACGAATCGATAACTGATGGTCATCATTAACACTGGCCGATACAGCTGCGATATTTTCTTCAGTTCGCACTCTACGTAAGTGTGTTGGTGGTTTAATGTCCAAAAATGTAAATTTGGTGCGAAATTTAGTCACAATAGCCCGAATAGCCGCTTCAGTGGGTCTCTTAACAGAGCACGCATTTTTATCAGTGGCGTCTTTAGGCATGGGCCCGGTGGGCCAGGGCCCCGCAATTATTTGGCCCCTAATCCACCAACTCAAAATTAATGAATATATACAAGAATTATATAGAAAACGAAATAAGGTTAGTAGACAGTAACAGAAAAACAAGTTTCATTTTACTCTCCGTTCCATTGAAATTCTCCTCCACAACATCTTAAACTTCTGGCAACATGAATCTTTAATCATACATCTGCACACGCTGTTAACATTATTTTAACAACTCTGCTTTCGTTCTACTCTACAGTTCTGCACATGTTGACTTTTCAACTCACTCCATAAATAAACACAAAGTTGTCCCATGATGATTCATTCATCGCAGATCATTTAAAAAAAGTGAGAACTCAGGAAAGGGATACACTTCCTATTTATCAGCAAATATTTGCAACGAATTCATTGATACGAGTATAATTGGAAAACAAGTCCTAATAAAAATTTTGGGTGAAATTAGATCGGCAACATATTTTTCTCTAAGTGCTGACAGTACACCCGACCTTTCTCATATCGACCAGTTGACTTTTGTAATTCGGTATGTTAAAAATTGTGTTCCCATCGAAAGTTTCTTAAAATTTTTTACCTATTCAAGAGCATAAATCTGAATATTTGGCTGACACAATCTTGACATTTCTGGAAAATCATGATATTTCAATAAAGGATTGTAGAGGACAAAGCTATGATAATGCGTCTAATATGTCGGGAAAATATTCTGGTTTGCAAGCAAGATTAAAGGAGAAATGCGAATTTGCTACCTTTGTACCTTGTGCAGCACATTCTCTTAACTTAGAAGGCCTTCATGCCGCTGATTGTGTGCAGGAGGCAACAAGTTTCTTTCAAGTGGTTCAAAAAATATACAACTTTTTTTCTGCTTCTACCCATCGCTGGAATAAATTGAATGTATGTTTAGGTTCACATAGAGTTCTTAAAAGAATTTCTGAAACAAGATGGTCTGCACGAGCTGATGCAGTTAACGCGCTCCATCATGGTTATAAGCAAATTACTGAAGCCTTGACATCTATCTCTTGAGATCCAGAGTAAGCTCCAGACACAAAAAGCGAAGCGCTAAGCCTGTTTAAAAAATGTCAAAACTGGAGTTCCTCATTTTAACTGAAATTTGGAGCACAATATTAGAAAGAATTCATAAAACCAGCAAGAGCCTTCAAAAAGAAACCATAACGATTGACGTTGCTGCCAATTTCCTTTGTTCTTTCATAAATGATATAAGGGAGAATTTTTGATAAATTTGAAGCGTGTGCCAAAATTCAGAATCCGGATGCTAATTATAAAGACTTATTGCAACGACAAAAAGTACGAAGTTCGCGTGCCACATATTTTGATGGTCCTGCACCATCCGTCCAGCTAATTGGGAAAGAAAAGTTTAAAATATCAACTTTTTTTCCAATTATTGACACTATTACTTTGCAATTAAAAATACGATCCAATTGCTATCAAGAACTTAATGTATTGTTTGGCTTTTTTGTCGATTGCAATATTTAACTTCAGTGGAGTTGCAAAATTCTTGCGCACAGTTTTCAAAAAAATACCATATAGATGTTAATACAGAAGAACTTGAGGTAGAATGCTTGCACCTCGAACAGTATTTAAAAGAATTCAATAAAGATGTAAATGAAGATCTTATTACAATATCAAAATTGTACAGTCTAATTACAGTGGATGAAATTGGAAACACATTTCAACTATTGAAGGTGAATTAAAAAAAACTATAAAACTACATATAAA
Organism: Eupeodes latifasciatus; assembly: GCA_920104205.1. Lineage (NCBI taxonomy): Eukaryota > Metazoa > Arthropoda > Insecta > Diptera > Syrphidae > Eupeodes > Eupeodes latifasciatus. Next base: position 116,492,533 of record OV049926.1, read on the forward strand.
AAAATATCTGTTTTATGCTTTTTTTTTAGTTCTTTTTAAAAAGTAAAATTAATTTTAAAATGATTTTTTAACCTAAAAATTTAAAAAAAAATATATAATACATATTTTTTTGGCCCCCAAATTCTATTGGGCCCAGGGCCCCCAAAAGTCTAAAGACGCCCCTGATTTTGATAACAAAAATCAATAATTTGGAAGCGTTGTTCGTTTGTGAGACGATTCATGGTTTAGACCAAACTGAAGATGTTTGACAGTGAAACAAAACACGAAACGTGCGTCAGCTGTTTAATCCAGTGTTGCCAAAAAGATAATAGCTAAAAAATCACCCGTCCGTCAGAGTAAGCTTGCAATTCAATAGTACTAATAGTACACCATTCATTTGATGCAAACAGTTTGCATAAAAACATTCGCATTCAGCGTTTCCTGAATTGCCTCGTTCTTAAGGCCTTAGTTGGTTGTAACTTTATGCATATAATAACAGATTCTAATACGTCATTACAGAAATAAATTGAGCTTATTGTTCATAGCACTAAAATGACGAAGTATTAATAGAAAAAATCGTTTCTGAAGTTGGAACAGAATTAGAGATCAGAATATGTCAATCTGTGATGTAGAATTCCTGCTTTGTCTGCCAGAAGCAGTTGGCATCAATCCTAAACAAAATGTTCTCCTCAAGTTATATGAAGGACAGCAGCTTTCCGATAGTCTAAGGTACTAAGTAGAATAAGTCCAAAATATCGCTAAGTATATAGATTTCGATATTACTCACTTCGAGACCGCATTTACAATAATTTCAATAGACGATGGACAACAAGTGTTATCCCCTTTTCTAGAAAGATTATTGATAATGATAACAAGTGAACATATTTTAACTAAGTTTTCTAACTTATTTTATTATTTTATTGCTCGCTTTTCCGAATGTAATTATGAAAGTTGTAAAAAAGAAGATCATTTTTGTAGCTTATTCTCCAAAGAGATTTTGCAGCTCCTTCCTGGTGATGACTTACTTTTAAGTACAATTCTTGTGCTGTCCTTATTTAAATTGTGTGTGGTTTATTTGAATCAAAAAAATATTCTCAAAGACAACAGCCTTTAGGCTCTTGCAATTTCAGAAATCGATTATTATGTTTAATCACAACATTATAATCTTCATTGTATAAAATAAACTCTTCACTCGATCTTCTTTAATCAAGATGCAATTTTAATTTTTGCGATTATTTTTGTTTTATTTTATATGCTACTTGAATCTAGAGTACCTACCTATGTTAACAGTTGATTTTCTCAGAAAATTTTGATTGGAAATATTTTATTATTGTTCCATAAACTGCAATTCAATTTGTTTGTATGCAAAATTATAGTGCTTTTATACATACATTAACATTACTAATAATTCCTTTGTTACATATACATACATACGTAAATGTGTGTCTTATTTTAAGATTGATGATGGTTTTAATATGTTGGGAAGTGTTTTACGTATTACCCATTCAATATTGAAGCTTCTTCCTCACATTCTTGTTAATAGCAAAATTATGTTATTATGGCCTACATATAAATGTATATTACAAGCAACTATTGCATGGCTTTGGAGGTCTTCAAACACTTAAAATAGATATTTATGCATTTCTAGGGGTGCATTTATATTGATACAACTTTTTTTTTAGGCATTCGTACATGTTCGCACATGAACATTTTTTAACTTTTATATTTTCTGAAGCTACAAAATATTGTTAAATGTCGTCTTTATTAAAAAAGAGATATTCTTACAATATTTTTATATGTATATGTTTTTCTCTCAATATTTTACCTACCTATAAAATAAACGTTTGTATTTTTCAAGGCGAATAATTACATCTATTGCGAGTGGCAATAGAATAGATCTTTAGTAAAAAATATCAACATTTAGGACGAAACAGCTAGTTGACAAAAGTTTTGATATCTGAAAATGTTCCAGACTGTCGAAAATGTTATACATAGGTGCATGAGATATTTGTGGTCATACAAATTTTTAATTTTTAACTTTCCATAGGAAGTTATTGTAGTTGTTCCGATTTGTCGAATTAAAAATGTTGTAATTTATCGACGTTTCAAGGACCCTAGAGCCAAAATAAAACATTTTTAGAAAGATATCTGTGTGTGCATGTGTACGTATGTACAATGTAATTACATACGTTCATAAGTTCGGGAATCTTTCTTTGACATCTATATCTCCAGTAAAGATATCGACTTCAAGTAAATGTGTCAGAACATTTTGTTTAACCCGAAATATCTCACGAACCAATGAATCTAGCAACTTAAATTAAATTTTGTATTATATTATATTGTAACGTGATACGAAACTAATACAATTATTTTTTTGTATTTATAAAAAACAGTTAGTTGATTTTTTTTTCAAAATTCAAAATAACCGACAAAAAAAACGATTTTATCTCCAAAATAATTGCATGCAACGAAGAATAATGTTTTTGACACCTGGTACCTAAACAGTTTTTTTTTTTACAAAAAATAAAAACATTACTAAAAGTTGGTAGAAATTGATTTTCGACTCAAACATCTTTTCAAAAATTTAAGATATTGGCTTTAAACTAATTTCATCTTATAAAAAATATTGTCTTTGAAATTCAGTAATTATTTTTTAATCTAACAGTCAATTTTTTCATAAAAATTAAAATCTACAAAAAACAGTACGCAAAATTGGTAAAAATAGATGTGCGATTCTCGATATCTCGTGAATTAATGAAGGTATTGTCTTCAAAATGATTTTATTTTGTGATAAATTTTGTTGTTAACGTAAGATATTGTTCTTAGAGAAATCTAATCTGTATTTGTTTATACCAAAAATTAAAACTTTCAAGAAATTCTACTAAAGTTGGTAAAAATTAGTTTTCGACTAAAAATTTCGTTAACAAAAATGGATTTTGAAATCAATCTATTTCATCATATGCAAAAACAACAAAACATTTATAAGAAATGGATTTCGACTCAAGTGTATTGACATCAAATTATTTATCTCACACAAAATATTGTTATGAATATTTTGTTAAAGTTTTAAACAAGACAGGCTCTTTTTAAACGTTGTTCTGGTGCAAGTCTTTGCAGGGATACTTGCCAAAGTTTACTGAAAAACAATTCAAACAGGCTTCGTTAATATGATAACCATTTTGTTATCCCCATCTGAATGTTAACATTAAAAAAATACGTATTATGACCGTGAATAAATATAAGACATTTCAAATATTATTTCTTATCTCTTAATCAAAAGTCAAAGGTTATTACCTCAAAACCGTTTATTTCATACCTTATTCTTCTCTCTAAGTAAGAACTTTTTTCTACATACACACATACTAGTAAATGTATTTTTTACTTTATTTTATTTAATATTGTCACACTGAAATTTCATCGCTTCAGTGTTTCCTTTGTATCTTCAACAAAGAAATTACTATTTGTCATTTTCTATTCGTATCAACTTTAAACTTCATAGTTCATTGCCGTTTTAAACTAAGCACAATGTCAATACAAATAAGTACCTTATACCTTAATTCTATCAAAGTCATACACACCTCAAAGAATTCCACGCTTTGTCGTCTTATAAAGTCACTATGAATTGTACAATGCCACTTACTGAAATTGGAACTTTCAAGTTCTTTCCTCGGGTTTGTAGTCCTAGTCACACACGTCGTTCATTATATTGAGTTACGTCGAAGAACTGTTAAAAGAACTTTTAAATACAAAATACCACTGCCCTCGATATATTCTCTTTCTGTTGACAGACGACAATTTTTCTAGACAGTTTTTTTCTATGTTGTCCTTTTTTTATTCCATTGTAAGGCTCCTTCCTTTTCCTTAGTTCGTTCATTCATTCGTTCTTTACGGAAGACTCTAGGAAATTACAAAAGTGTCATGTGTCTACAACAACGACAAGTCAACAAAACAGCAATAAGCCAAAATCTCTAAAAGGACATACACGGATACGAAAAACCGAATGTTTATTTATTTTGTTGTCCTTTTCGCAAGAAAAAACTTTAAAAAAAAAAAAAGAATTTCCTATTTTTATTATTATAAATAAAAATTAAAATTTGCCAATGCAGTTGATTTTTCTTATAATTGTGTGTTAGTGGTTTTTATGTCCATAACCAACAGTTGGATTTCCTTTGCAACCAACTTCAACCGGAAACGTGCTCATGCCAAAAACTGGATAACGGAAATCTTATATAACTTTGTCTGCGTTTTGTAGACTGTCCTCTTTTACGAATAGAACAATATTCTTTTTATATGCAAAGTATCACCGACATTTTATTAGGTCAAATTGATGGTTATTAAAATTAATAAAAATATAAATAACTATTTTTTGAAAACCTTGTATTTATTATGTTTTGTATGAAATTCAATTATCCTGTTAATTGCAGGTTAAATATGTTTAGGGTTTCCTAGTTGCGATGAAGAATAAGGCTTTTAAGTTGATAAGGCAAAGTAACTCTACTTTGTATGGGCCATCGCTTTGTTAAAATGTAAACTTTATTATGTAAATAGATATCAAGGGCTCAGCGTATGATTTTATAACCTCTGATAGCATTTGTTTTAAAAGACTTGATAAAGGTTGCTGCAAAATTAACGAAATATTAGAATTTGTTTCTATAATTTAAATTTAACACCTATTCCATTGAAAATTGTGAGTCATATAACTGAATTTAAATATCGGTAACTATTTAGTCCCCTACACACAAAAGTGTAGTATTTTAGCACAGCTTGTTTAAAAGCTTTTAAAAGATATAAGTTACTCAATTTTTACTCAATTCTTTTAGCAGAAAACATTCTATATTATGGATGGTTAAGAGCTTTCCGAAAACAAAACGACCAGTGTTTCAAAAGACTTTAAATGGAAGCTAACTAAAAATTCAAACTGATCTGCCAAAGGAAAAATCATTTTTTTATATGAATCTCAAGCTTTGCAACCTACAAATTGCAAAGACTCCAAACAATTTTATAGAATCACTAGCTTTTACCCGCGACTTCGTCCGCATTAGATAGTTTTTTTGGATGGTAGTATGAAAAAACCTGAGCTGTACTTTTTTGTACGTATGTTTGAATTGTGCCGAGATGGGATGAGGCCATACTAAGTGTGATTGTCATAGGTTAGGTTACTGCAATACATTTTTTTATATGAAGTTTTTTGTTTTTTCCTTCCTTGACCAGAACGTAAAGATTCTGTGGGTTTGAGACTCGTGAGCAAGCTATACATATAATTGTCCATGGGAAAAACAGTTTTTTTTTCCAAATTTACACCTGCAACTTTCAGCGTTTGCCCTGAGCTTTATTTATTGTTATTGCAAATGCAGCTTTCAGAGGAAACTGCACTCTTTTAAACTGAAACGGCAAATCGGTTGGAATTATCGGAATGGTGGGAATTAAAACATTTTTTCCTTTTGCTATCCAGTCATGATTATAGCTTTTATAATATTTCGTCCTAGGTGAGTAATCTGTAGCCTTGTACCATGACATAACTTTGATGCGTCAAGATTTCTCATTAACAGGACTGGAATACCAACCTTCAATCGCAACTTATAAGAAGGGTTGGGAATGCGTTGTTTTCCCGTAATACCAATTTTATCCAAATATTATTCAAATATTTGGTAATTTAGGAGTGAAAGCGATCAAATTCCCCGGAAAGTAATTTTTCCCATGGAAATACGTTGTTTTCCCGAGGTAAAAAGTAACTCATGTCCTTTCTTAAGTCTCAAACTATTTCTTTACAAAATTTCAATTAAATCTGTTCAGTAGTTTAGGCGTAAAAGCGATCGGCCCACCTGAATTTTTCCATGAGAATGCGTCATTTTTCCAGGGTAAAAAGTAGCCTATGTCCTTTCTCGGGTATCAAAATATCTCCATACCAAATTTCATGCAAATTGGTTCAGTAGTTTAGGCGTGATTGAGTAACAGACAGACAGACAGAGTTACTTTCGCATTTATAATATTAGTATAGAAGTATAGATTAATATCCTTAATCGGAATTGTCTTGAAATCTGTGACAAACTATCTGTTTAAATGATAAAAAACGACTTCTAAAAATTGTAAAGCTCTTAAAAAGATGCATTGATTCGCATGTATGCAAAACCATTTTACAAAAGATGAAATTCTGGATGATGTTATAACAGAGGAAGAAATTTGCATGACTATTAACAAGCTTAAAGATGGAAAAGCACCAGGAGCTGATAGAATCACGGTGCATTTTTTTTCAATATAGAACGGTGAATCTTATTAAAAAACTTATGCACATCTTTAATAGTATCTTGAATAATGGAATTGTGCCGCTTGAATGTAGGCGATACAAAAGGAGATATTATATCTGATCCAGGCAATTACCGCGAAATATTCTTTCTTAGTTCATCTTATAAAGTATTTGTATCAATTCTAAGGAATCGCCTAACAGTTCCGATAAACCATAACACAATTCTTAAGGAATTCCAAGCGGGTTTCCGAAGCGGCTTTTTAAAGAACGACAACATTTTTGTCTTAAAAAGAATTGCGGAAACACTCTTGGAGCAGAAAAAGAAGCTATATGTATCTATGTATATACTATCTTTAGAAGAGTCTTGTTCTACAAGCTGTCAACAAAATTTAGAAGAGTGCTAGAAAACCTTTATGAAGGAAAAATAACTGCGGTGTGAAATGGTGAGAAAAGGTCGGATTGGTTTGAAACAACAATGGGAGTAAATCAAGGGTGTCCCTTGAGTTCGTATTTATTTTCCCTGATTACGACGACATTATTGACGATCTACCTAGTGTCATAGAGTTTGCTGAAATCAAGATAAAAGCACTTCTATTTGCCGACGATGTAGCCCGCAAAAAGCGCTACTTGGAAAAAATGCTTTGCAAACAATCTTGTTTCCCATAACGTAAAATACAAAGTTTTCATTCAGTAGTAATATCTATAATGCTGTATGCATTATAAAGGGTGATATTTAAAAGCTATAGAAAGGTTTTCAAAAAAAAAAAAAAAACACATAAAATTCAGAAAAATGCATGACATCTTTATTTGAATCGATAGTACGGTCCATATAATTTAATGTTAGAAGATTATTTCATGCAAATGTTGACCTTGACTGCGCCTCAAATGGTCCATCCGCTTAGTCCAATTTTGGCATACTCTTTCCAACATTTCAGCCGGTATCTCACGAATGAATGCTTCAATGTTGTCTTCCAATGCGTCAATTGAAGCGGGCTTGTCTGTATAGACAGTAGCTTTAATATAGCCCCACAAAACATAGTCTAAAGGCGTTAAATCGCACGATCTAGGCGGCCAATTGACCGGTTCCGGACGTGAAATAAAATGTTCACCGAACTCGCCTCTCAATAAGTCCATTGTTGCGCGTGCTGTGTGGCATGTGGCACCGTCTTGTTGAAACCACATGTCATGTAAGTCAAGCTCTTGCATTTTGGGCAAAAAAGTTGGATATAATCTCACTGTAGCGCTCACCACACCATTCACAGTTACGTTACGATTCGCATCATCTTTAAAGAAGTCCAATGATACCACCAGCTCATAAACTGCACCAAACTGTGACAGGCCCAATTGTTGCGAACGGCGACGAATCGATAACTGATGGTCATCATTAACACTGGTCGATTCAGCTGCGATATTTTCTTCAGTTCGCACTCTACGTAAGTGTGTTGGTGGTTTAATGTCCAAAAATGTAAATTTGGTGCGAAATTTAGTCACAATAGCCCGAATAGCCGCTTCATGGGTCGATTAAACTGACCATAAAATGGAAGAAGCGCGCGATGAACTTCCTTAACAGAGCAAGCATTTTGATAATAAAATTCAATAATTAGCAAGCGTTGTTCGTTCGTAAGATGATCCATGGTTAAATTCTAGACCAAACTGAAGATGTTTGACAGTGAAACAAAACACGAAACTTGTGTTAGCTGTTTAAACCAGTGTTGCCAAAAATATAATAGCTTAAAAATCACACTTTGTATGTAAAGGGTGTCCCAAAATTAACGCAAGATTTTAATTAAATAGAAAACGCCGTTTTTAGTCTTTTGATAGTTATATTTTTATTGACTCGTAAAGTACATAGGATAGGGTTATGTATGGAATAACACATCGGACAAATGGCCTCCACGGCTTTGCATGCACATGCGCACTCTTTTGTTGAAATTTTCCATGACCATTCTGCATAAATGTGGCTGAATTTCGTTGATGCAGCGTTGAATCTCCTCCTTTAATGCACGGGTGGTTGTGGGCTTGTTGACATAGACTTGTGATTTCAAATAACCCCATAAAAAGAAGTCTAATGGTGTTAAATCACACGATCTAGGAGGCCAATTTTGATCACCGAAACGAGAGAGTACACGACCTGGAAATGTCTCATGCAGTAATTGAATTGTTTCACGGGCTGTATGACATGTGGCACCGTCTTGTTGAAACCACATATTGGACACATCAATATCATCCAATTTTGGCAGAAAGAACTGTGTAATCATGTCGCGATATCGAGCACCAGTAACAGTCACTGCTTGACCAGCATCATTTTCAAAAAAATATGGCCCAATTATGCCTCCAGCCCAAAATCCACACCATACAGTCACGCGTTGTGGATGCATTTGTTTTTCGACAATCACATGTGGGTTCTCCGAACCCCAAATGCGGCAATTTTGGCGATTGACAAAGCCATCAAGATGAAAATGTGCTTCATCGCTTAGGATGATTTTGCTCGAAAAATCAGGGTCCATTTGTTGATGTTCAATAATCCATTCAACGAACTCTCTTCTTTGTCCATGGTCATTAGGCTTCAATTGTTGTGTTAATTGAATTTTGTAAGCATGAAGACACAGATCTTTGGTGAGTATACGCTTTAGAGAGGTTCTTGAAATTTGCAATTCTTGTTCACGACGTCGAATTGAGGTTCCTGGATTGTCAGCAACACTCTCACGCACTGCTTCGACATTCACATTTGAACGGCTTGTTTTTGGACGACTAGTGTGTTTGGCGTCTCCAACGGATCCAGTCTCCATGAATTTTACAATTAATCTCTTCACAGTTGACGAAGTTAAAACACTATTCCGACCATATTTTGTATGAAATTTTCGAACTGCAGCCGCCAAGCTTTCACTATTTTTGAAATATTCTTTAATAATGAAGACACGTTGTTCTCTCGTGTAACGCTCCATTTTTAATAACCCTATACTGTCAGCTGTCAAATTGCTTTTTTTCAGGGTTGCCAACACTTCACTGCACAAATGGCGGCAAATTCAAATCTTGCGTTAATTTTGGGACACCCTTTACATATATGAAAAATATGAAACTGTTGAAAAATTACCAAGGTTTTATGTCAAAAGATATTTTCAACTACCGAAAAACACGAAAAATTATATGGTCATCATTGAAACCGGACTGTTTCCGCTCTTTATTAAACACTTACTATGTTTTAAGTGTTTTTGACATGCCTAATCAAGGATTGCCGAAAGTTATAGCTCTGTATGCTATCCAAAAGGAGAGTATTTGTTTCGAGAAATTAAAGGAACTATCTGAATATTCTGATATAAATTTTACACTCTACGTTCAGTTATGCAATGGAAGAGATGTCAAAAATGCACTCTTTGATCTCATCGACAAATTAGACGAAAAATATAGGCTTTCATGTATTCCTGAAGCAACTTCATTTGTACACACTACACAGAGCCACATAGAGCGTTCTTCAACACAATCGTTGTGAAAGGAAAGGAGTTATTGTAGGATTGATTCTAATCCAAATTTAATATCGGAGAGTTGGTAAGATTGAATCTTATGCCACACCGAGACAAACTGCCAATAATTTTCACGCTTTGCAACATGTCGGTGAGAGAAGACATTGTGCATTTCATCGGAAAGTGGCCAATCCTGAAAGACGTTAGAAGAATCTTACTTGGCAGTAATGTATTAAGCGATACAGTGGTAATTGCTCTTCTTAACTGCGATGGCGATTTTAACTGTACTTCTTCCATTAAAAAAGAATGTCCTATAGAATCAAAATTATAATTGAAGCCTTTTAATACCAGTAATACAAAGAATTATGTTCACTGTTTTATATATTTTTTCTTTTCTTAACATACAAATAATTATGTTCACTGTTTTATATATTTTTTATTTTCTTAACATACAAAGAATTATGTTCACTGTTTTATATATTTTTTCTTTTCTTGTATTAAAAATTATATTTGTCTCTTTTAATTTTTAAAATAACATTAACTGTGAGTAAATTATGTCAATCGGACAGACGGCAAAGCCATGCTTAACAGATGTTTGTATCTAAATAGTTGTCAATTGATGTTTTGAAAATGAAATAAACCTAAAATAATATAAAAATTAAAAAAAAAAAAAAACAAACATTTAAAATTGTCTGAAAAGAGTAAGTCCACGAGACTCTGATTCTCAAAGCTGCATATTAAAAAAGAATTGCGTATGAAAAAAAGCGTTGTAATTTAATTTTAAAATTGTGAAAGCTTTTAAAAGTGTTTCTTTGTCAAACTTTTGCTTTTGTTCTATTTTTGTTTGGTCTTGTAAAATAAAGTTTGTATGCGCTTCCATATACCAATATACTCGCGAATTTAAAAGAGATGCAAATCCAGTATAAATAAGTTATAGAGACACATAACGGATATACACAGTTTTGTAGTAAAACAGATCCAGCTAATAATCTTATTTTATAAAGGAATAGTTCAATGCACATATAACATTAGGGTTAATGTCATGCCGGAGTTCAACTTAAAAGTGATTTCGCCCGGACTCAGCCTGTTGCGAGGTAATCACAAATCCATTATTCAGATTCGGCTCGTTTCTTAAAGTTTATTTTTGTCATGAATAAAAGTCATATATTATTTAAAAAAAACTAACTCGCTTTTGATGGAATATTAAAGATGCTCATCATTCCAAAAAAAAACAGCAATCGAGGTACATGGATTTTATTGTATATCTTTAAAGTTTGTTGTTTAAATACGAGTAAGCAACATATTAGTGTTTTTTTGTGTGTGATTGTAAGTTACTTATATCGGGTGATTTTTTTGAGGTTAGGATTTTCATGCATTAGTATTTGACAGATCACGCGGGATTTCAGACATGGTGTCAAAGAGAAAGATGCTCAGTATGCTTTGACATTTCATCATGAATAGACTTACTAACGAGCAACGCTTGCAAATCATTGAATTTTATTACCAAAATCAGTGTTCGGTTCGAAATATGTTTCGCGCTTTATGCAAATTTTATGCGTTTTTTAAAAAAAAAAAGTTCTCAAGCTCTTAAAAAATCACACATTATGTATTTATTGTCCTCCATTGAAAAGAGGACATTGTTTAATATAATGGGTGATTTTTTAAGAGCTTGAGAACTTTTTAAAAAAAAAAAACGCATAAAATTTGCGTAAAGCGCGAAACACATTTCGAACCGAACACTGATTTTGGTAATAAAATGCAATGATTTGCAAGCGTTGCTCGTTAGTAAGTCTATTCATGATGAAATGTAAAAGCATACTGAGCATCTTTCTCTTTGACACCATGTCTGAAATCCCGCGTGATCTGTCAAATACTAATGCATGAAAATCCTAACCTCAAAAAAATCACCCGATAGATGCTTTGATTTTTATCCTCGTCTTTTTGAATAAGCGGTAGTTGGTATGAAGATACAATAATGTTTTATATTTTCTTTAATAATTTCTAAAAATATATTCCAGTTTATAATAATATTAAATTATTTTCTTTTAAGCTCTTAGATATTTGAGTTTAAAAATAAGAACTAAACATTCAATTAGTGAATCATTTTTTGATGCAGTCATTTTAGACCGTACGAATAATTCTAAAATTTGACAAATTATTACTTGACAGATAATCAAATCTTATAATCAGTCGCTTTTAAAATAGCGTTTTTTCGTAGAAAGAAATATATGAAATATAGAAATATATGATCTACACAAACCATATCTATATCAAAATATGCCATAGCATTTGCAAATGTCCATTTTTAATTTAAATTTTAGGAATGGATATATATATCAGCATATATGTATCAGCAAGATATGAAAATCTTAAGATACTTCTCCAGATTCTTCGTGGGGGTAATTCCTAACTTCATAAAAAATATGTTTACCTTGAAAAACAATCATTGCATTTCAGAGGCCACAAAACTAATATTTTTATGATTTCCTTTAATAAAACACAATATTCAAAATTAATTGGTTGGTGATCGATAAAATTTATCATAAAATATTCAAAATTTTGTAGACGCGTTGTTTAATTAAAAAAAAAAAAAACGAATCCTAAGATTATTCCTTTGTTATTGGGGGATTTATTAAATCTATTTACTCAAAATGAATCAGTATAATTGAACTACATATTTTTAATTGCAATATGTACATACGAGTATACTTCGCTCTCAAAATGAAATGAAAATGATGCCACTCTGTCTGTTGCATTGAACAGTTCTCAGCTCATATTAACAACACCATCGTTCACTAAATTTCTTCACTACTTGTCCATACTAATCGAAAACATACTTCAATCCAGCCAGAAGCCCTCTGCCACAATTAAAGTTCTCTTGCTTTGAATCATCATCAATCCTTCGTTACACACATACATACCTATTTCTGTAACAGTCTTAAGTATGATTATGATAAAAGTAATAATTATCATCTTAATTGCAGCAACTGCAGATTTCTCACAACTCCAACCCAATCTCGCACTGCAGCATCAAAATTCCAACCACCAGATTCTCATCCATATAAAAGCTTCAATTGTGCAAATTAAAATCTATAGAGTAGCTGGCACAGATGGAAAATTTGTAATTCTTTTTCCTTTTATTCATTAACCATTGCGTTCAAAAAAATTATAAACATATATAACACAGTAATAGCAAAGATACAACAACTAACAACCAAAGAATCCCTATACACATCTGGTCGTCGTCATCGTCGTCGATCTGAAAAGATCTCAACTCTCGAGTACAGTTCGGATTTGGAACCACCCGCATGCCACAAAACTGCCCTCTAGTTGGCTTGACTTTGACTGTATCTATAGATACTTTCAGTGCTCCTAATTTGTTATTAAAAAGTCAGAAAATTCAGTTTCATTTACGCGCTCGGATCGTCTAGTGGTCGCCTTTTTTGTTCTCGCCGCGTTCTACTTTTCACGTTCAAGAAAAATTTCCCGCGCACTGTGATGTTTATCTCGTATTAATTTAATACAAATTCTTCGCCTATTTATTTATTTCAAACGCATTTAGATTAAGCTTCGAAGAATTCCTCACGTTTGCCTTTTTACTGGAAAAGTGAAAATCCCCAAAAACCCAACAAAACGTATTTTAGGGACCCTGAATTGTTTACATGGTAAATGTTCATCTGTTTTAACGAGCTTGAAGTTTTCCCTTTTTTCCCTTTCGAAAGCAATCTGTTCGTGTAAGTTCTAAACATTGTTAAGTGCAACATACGGGAACCACCTTTTTTCCGTGCGGTTTCATAATTTATCCTTAAAAAAGTTCAAATTTTTAGTGCATTTCTGACACACATCACCTCCCTTCCATAAGCTGTCTGTACTCGAACTTTTCTATACGATAAAAATCAATTAAGGGTTTTTTTTTATTTTGGTTTTAATGTCTGAGTGGAATCTTTTTTATTTATACGCAAACGGGATAAACAAACAGCTAGAACAGAGGATTAAGGATTCCTGGGAGAGAGGTAAGAAACAAAAAGAAAACATTTATAGCAACAACAATAAAATACGAAACCTACTCAAGCTCATCCATATGAACTTTTTAGTTTTGGAATAAATTACTCGATTGTTTTTATTTATACGGATACGGATAATTTATGCGGGTTGCATTTCCGCCACCCATATTAGGATTGGTACTATGGAAATATGTGCGCCTTTTCTTTTTTGTATAGTGCATCTTGTTTCTGTAAAAATCTATTGATTTTTGACGAATAATTATTTCGCTAAAGCCCTGCTTTTTCCACATGAGTGATGTCTTATGTTTTATTTATTCAACTCAACATATTGTATCTGCTTTATTAAAATATAAAGGCATATAAATTGTTATTAATTCAAGAATAGTATTATTTAATTTAAATTACTTTGAATTGATAGTGTTGATAATTTATACATATCGAAGCAATTTCTTTGTTGTTTATTCAAAACATTACATAATAAATGTATTTATTGATTCATGACAAAAATGTGATATGTTGTGATTGTGATGACGACGCGACGTAACTAAATGACATATGTATGACCATTACTGTGTTACTATTGTTAAAATTTGTCATCTTTTTCTTGCGGTCAGCCTCGACATGCAATGAAGATTGTGAGTATTATTTTACAATCTGTGTATTTATTCAAAATTAGTAAGGCTTGACGGTTGATTTCGAATCTGAGTAGTAAATTTAAAGCTAGGTTACAATTGAAGCACAAAATAGGGACTAAGGAAACCACTTTTGTCAAAATGTCAAACCGAATTTAAAAACAAAAACTACATGTTGGTTTACCCTAAAGCTGTTAGGGAATAGTCAATAAAAACAATTTTTGTATAGGTTCATAGGGGGAAACATTTTTCCATTTAAAAAACTAGACAATAATTGTAACTTTTTTAAAATTAATTACACTTTAAAAGAAACAAGAAAACAAAATTAAATTTGATAATAAACCATAACATAAAAATAAATGTTACTAATAAAAAGCAATCTATTCGGTCTATTCCTCGGAAGAGGAGGCAAAAAACCAAACCAATTGATTATAATTCATATTCGTCAAATTGCGAATTTTGAGTTTGAATGGTGTTTTTGGTCTATACTCGTAATAATTTTCTTTATAACAATTGAACTTTTGAAATGAAAACAATTAGACCTAGAGCCGGCACCAAATATTTGGAATAGAGTGACAACGAAAATTCCTTGATTTGAATGTGTAGATATTCACAATATTATATCAAATTCGTCTGGCAGATTTCTTTTCAGCCGTGGGCGGGGGCTAAGTGTTCGATAGTGGTCATTTTGAAAAAACTATTAAAGTGCGTCTGGCAAGTAGAAGGCTGCAACCAAAACGCCTTGGAAACACGTTTTTGTAAGATTTGTTCTGATTTTTCGATGTATAACTCATGTGGTTATTATCTCGGCCTCAAAATCGGATGACTACTATTTTATAGATATTTATGAGGGTGATAATAAATGCATTGCAATAAATTAATTGCCACCACGTATAGCTTCTTCTCGACTGATTACACCGATTGTAGAAGAAAAGTCATCTCGTGTACCTAAATGGTTCAGTTATATGGAGATTTAAATATTAAATTTTTGTAAAACATCAATGAATTCTCTACGACTCTCTTTTGTTAGTTATATTAAACCAACTCACTTTTTCCTTAACTGTGTACCATCGTTGATTTAAGTTTTTCTTTTTAGTGATCAAATTTTAGTTAAATGTTACAGTCAGTTATTCATTCCTGTCTTTTCATAACATGACCTTGTTTTCACAACCCTTGACTTAAATTTCGAAAGAATATCCTAAAATTCCTCCCAGTCAATGTTGATTATTTATTAAACGATTGTTTATCAATAAATTTAAACTCAATCTACAGTACAACGAACTTCAGTTTTCAATTTTACCTCAGCGATTGATTATCTTTTTAATAAACATGTTCCATTGAAAATTCGGCTTATGAAACCACAGTGTTGTACCTGGTTCTCTTTTGATAAACTTAATGCAATTAAGACAAAAGATTTGTCATACCGTCGTTGGAGACGTTTTGGTTGTCAAGAAATGCTTGGCGAGCTTAAACGATCACGTAGTCATGTTACGAACTTGAAAATTATGCGAAATACAATTTTTATAAAAATAAGTTTAACTCAAATCGGTCTTTAATTTTTTTTTGGAAAAAAGTTTAGAACATTGACTTAAAAAAAAATGTCTAAATTTGTGATGACGATATTGATTTGGAGGAATTTAAATTTAGTTTAAATTTTATGTCCTCAAGAATTGCAGAGAACGATAGCATAGACGCATATTCGGTAAGTGCGGAAGATGAGTATCAAGCAGGAAAAGCAATCTTTTCTATAAAATCGAAATGCACTGGACTTGACAATATTTTTCCTGACTTTATTAAAGTTCTCCTAGCTCTTCTTCTTCCTAACAAACCCCACATCTTCAACACAATTATAATGACCTCTACATATCCCACTTCTTGGAAGATGTCCCAAAATATCCGTATCCCAAAACAAGGAAAGAAAAAGGAGTACAGATCCATATCTATCCTTCATTTTTTATCTAAGGCTTTTGAAACTCTTATAAGTAACCAATTACAAAAATATATTATAGACAAACAATTCTTGACACTTCTGCAGTCAGGAATCTAGTCTGGACATAGTTGCGTTTCAGCTTTGGTTAATGTGTCCGATGACATAAGACAGGCTTTCGAAAAAAAAATTTCTACTGTGATACTAACTTGGCTTTTCGAAGGCATTTGATTGCGTGAACTATAATCTTCTCTAATAATAATAAACTTTAACTTCTCTAACACCACTAAAACCCTTATTTATTCATATCTGACCAATCGTATGCTAACTGTATCTTGTAATGGTAAACTGTCTTCGTTCCTTCCTGTTCATACTGGTGTTCCTCAAGAATCAATCCTTGGGCCTTTACTGTTTTCGTTTATCAATGATGATCTGCCTTCTGTTTTGCTCTTCTGTCAATACCATATCTATGCTGATGATGTTCAGTTATATATTAGCTTTCTTGAGAGCATAACTAAGGATGCAATTGCTAAAACGAACATTGATCTACAGTCTATATATATATGATTGGTCGACCCACAACGGACTTAAACTTAATCCTGATAAAAACTTAAGCTCTCCCAATATCGAATAAAAAACTCAAATATGAAAATTTCCCTTCCGTAATATTAAATAATTCCATATTGATTGTGTTACACAAGTCAAAAAGTTAGGATTGATCTTTAACAATAGACTAACTTGGGATACTCACGTCGATACCGTTGTGTCAAAGATTTATGCTTCGCTCAGAGGACTATCTGGTATAAAATCAATTCTACGCACTCATACTAAATTAAAGTATGCCTATAATTACGTATGGGTGTGAGATGTTTGCAGACCTTGACTCTCATTCGGCTCAGAAGTTAAAGGTAGCATTTAATGCAACTGCTCGATTCGTTTATAACCTGCGTGGATTTGACCATGTCTGGTTTCAGGCTTGTCAAATTTTTTAGCAGTAACCTTTAAGCTTTCTCTTCAAGTATCGGTGTTGTATCTTACTTTTCCATTTTATTGTTAAAAAGACTCCAAGTTATCTATCTATTGGACTTAATTCTTGTTTTTCAAGTCATTTTATTTTATTGCGCCCGTCCACCCATACGTGCTTGACATAGCGCAGGCAACTGTAGAATAATATTCCAATCATATGAGGTCTAGAAACGAAAACAGTAAGTTGCCAGATATTTGTTTTGAAAAAAAGTCGTATAAGAAACACAATCGGAAACATTCGGTATTTTCTATATTTTTCTTATTTTCAAACATTCTCATATCCGCTTTGTACTGTAGATATAAAAAATTTCCTGTTCAAATACTATGAGAGCGTTTGAATGATGAAGTCTTTGAACTACCGAGGTCATGAATACCTTATTTTATGTATTATTTTTTTACCAAAATAGTCATTTTAACATTAAAATTTATTACCTATTACAGTAAAAAACTTTTAAAAATTTATATCGTACGCTTGTTTATTTAAACTATCCGTCACTTCTTTTAAGAGCGTTTACTTTTTTCTGTCTGACATACACACGTACACAAATTAACACATTCGAAATAGAGAACAATCTTATATTACATACATTTTCACTATGTAAGCTCTGTTCATTTTTTAATGTTCAACTTTTAACACTTATAAAAAAACAGAACATAGTTTTTGATTTATACATATATTTAATTTGTCTATCTCTCTAATCTAAAGATCTCGAGATCAAGAGTTATTTAATATGAAGTCATTCCCATAAACAGTGTTGTATTCGCATTGAATTTGTTGTTCTCTTTAACGTCATAAATTTCTCTTCAAGCACATTTTTAAAAGTAATCTAATGGACGCCCATGCCAAGAAAATTTAAATTTGTAAATTCAAAAGCGGAAGGCTTAAACATCATGACCAAAGCTTTGCGTATTTTTTTTTTGTACTGTCCTTACGTTTAACACCGATATGCCAAGACCAATACAATCTAGGGGAGCCTGTATACATACAAACATCTATGTGTATACTTTCAAAAATCAAGCATGCAAATTTTATATTTGAAATATTGTTCCACGATCTACCTCAAAATTTCAAAGAAAAAAAATTATAAATAAAGTGCTCTTGAAACTTTTTCAAATCGCTGCCTCCCTACAAATACAAAATATTCAATTCAAGATTCGAGTTATATATACATACATATGTATATAAATAATTTAGATACATTCCTGTCAAATTTTCAATTTTCAGAATTTCCGGTATGAGGTTGTGCGTTATTTATAGTTTTCACTTCCATTTGCGACGCAAAATTCATTTGAAATTTTTTGAAGGGTAACTTTTGACAGGCAATGACATAACGTATACGTAGCCGGATCAAGTTGTTGATTTTGGCCGGCTGCTCACACAGTTATTTTTAACAAACAATAAAAAAAATAATAACAAGATAAACTCCAATTTTGAGATAAATTTTGTACTCCCCACTAAGTTAAAAGCTATATGTCAAGAGAATGACAGTTCAAACATCAAACATAATTGACCATTAAAACTTAACTTTCCATTTACACTAAAAAATATATCTTGCACTATACAAAATAACTTGTATCTATAATAGATAGCTACATAATCGTATATAACAAATTATTTGTGTGTCTTAAGAGAAAAAAGTGTAATTAATGTGTCGATAGGGCAATGCACGGAACAATTAAAATTTGGGTCACCCTGAGATATACTGTAACTGATTGTTTGTTGTGTCACATTGTGTGAGTCTCGTGCTTGAGATATTGAAAGCGAACGAATATTATGTGATTTAGTATCTTTTATTTTGTGAGGCTCGGAGATGGTTGATATGGAAATTAATATTTTGTTTCTTTCAAATCGTTGATGTCATTTTTAATTTCATTGGCAATGTCATTATAGATATGTAGGTACATACATATATATTTTAATGACGTATTTTTAAAGGACTAAGTTCATGTTAGGGGCGGGTTAGTTTTTTATAATATTAGATAAAAAATGAAAGTTGAAGTTTAATTTTCCTTTTGTACAAGGGTTTTGGTTTTGATTAGAGAATTATTAAGCAATATAGCAACACCTATTTTTGAATTTTTCCTATTCTTTAAGGGAATAAACTCACTCATATCTACGTCTTTTATATTTTAAACTTTTACTCTTTAGTAAACAAAATGGGCGCTTTGTTGTATTGTTATTCAAAGTATAGGTTTTATGGCTTACTTCTACATTGATAGCTGCTGTTTCACTCTCGTAATCTTCAAAGAAAGTCTTTATGCTTGAACAAAGGCTCTCATTGTTTAAAGGACTAAGATGTCCTGAATCCAAATCACGCCTTTAATTTTATCTATAACAACAAGTTGTTTAAGTATTCCAGTATTCCATTTTAAAAATGCTAAAGACAACCAAAAACGGTGTTTTTAAGGCTGAGTTAAAGCATAACACATCCCTTAACAATAAATTGTATGATGACTTTGCAAAGTACAAATCTTTATCTTCTATAAACAGTTTAAATCATTTGAAAATTTCGCTTACTTTGCGTAATTTCTCATTAGTTAGGAGATGACGTATGTGTCTTCATTGAATGTAATTCCCTTATGTTTTTTAAAAGTTCGTTTTGGAGTTAATTTTCATTGTTAATTTTGAGTCCAAACTCTGGTTTTACCTACAATGTGCTCAAATTCAGGAATACCCGTTTTCATCTATTTTTTATTTTCTTAACTTCTCATAGGAAGTTATTGTAATCGATCCGATTTGTCGAATTACAAATTTTGACATTTCTCGACTATTCAAGGAATCTAAATAAAAAATTTGAAGAAAGATGTCTGTGCGTGCGTGTGTACGTACGTTCGTACAAATCGACAGACAGGATAGAAAGTGTGGTCACATCCCAGCCTCTTTTTTTTGCATTATATTAAAAAAAACCGTCTTAGCATAAATGCTTCGGAGTTATTTAAGCTTACTGTATAGCAGGTCAAAATGAGGATTTTTTTTAAAAAATAAGTAGATACTGAACATTTTTGAACAGATTATTGAATAACGGATTGAAGCTTTAGAAAATTATATTTGCTTAAGAATTACAAATTATTCTTTCGCATAAAATTGTATCCCATTTAGATTGTTGGATCTTTTTAGACAAACAAAAATAATATTTGAATTTTTGAAATGTCCTCGCATTCTTATAAATTAAATAACAAAATATATTAAAAAATTAATTTTCAGATCGAGTTTTTGGTTTTTGTGTCAGAGATTTTGTTACATTTTATGAATATATAAAGCAATAAAATTTACTATATTATTTCATTATTTATATTTTTGTATTTTTATTTTTAGTATCCGACGATAGAAGACGTAACGCCCGCCGCGAAGATCCCAGACGTCATACGCTGGGTGGGGATATGCTACAATATGGCGGCGGTGGTAGCGTCGGAGGTGTTCCCCTTGGCATGGGAAACGCCGGTGGTGGTGGTATGGGTAATCAAGGTCAACCCCAACAGCGAGCCATGGATCTGGAGGTAAATCGACGTTACAAACCTAACACTCAACTTCTCTATGTTTCACAAATTACAAATGTTTGAAAGTATAAAGTATATACATTATACATATGTATGTATAAAAAAAACATCAAAAGTATTCTAAAAACACAGAAATTCATAATAAAGTTTGCTATTTTAATTTAAAAAAAAAAAAAAAAAACTACCTACTTCATTCAAATTTTTGAATACAAAATACAATATCTTAAAAAAACGAAAATGTGTCTAGATTTACGGTGTTCATTAAGTGTGTTTTGTTGTTATGGGTATTTTGAAACATATTCAAAAGCAAAATGTCTTATATCTTAGCTATATTTGCACACAACACCACATGACTTGCAATCAAGCAAGTCTCACATTAATTTGTTGTTGTAATTTTGTTTTCTTTATTTTCTTTCGTTTTTTTTTATTAATTTTCAATTAAAGAAAAAAAAATTATTTTTAAGTTGAAATATATTTTTTGTTGTTAAAACTAACACCTAATTGTAAATTTAAATTCAATAAAACAAAAACCTTAAAATTATAAATTATTCGTTGTGATTTCTTTGTATACTAACCCTTAATTATTATTGTGTTAAAAAGCGAGAACTTTTTTATTTTGTTTAAAAAAATATTTAAATATTTTATAAAAAGAAATTATTCATGATTGTGTTAAATCTTATAATATACCTTTATACTAATACATATTATACCAGTTATAATTAAGTATTTATGATTTGTAATTTTTATTTGATATTTTCTTGATTTTGTATTTAAACAAAAAACAATAATTTGCAAGAAATGTAAAAAGTATGTTTTGCAGTGCTTCAAAAAATGTTTCTTTTCTTTCTTGTTTTTGATTTAGTTAAGTTTAATATCTTGTATTTTCTTTTTTGCTTCTTCCCTCTTTCCTTCACATTTTTTGTTTAATAAATTTAAAATGCGGTCATTATACGCATAATGAGATAGGAATTGTAAAATATAAGATTTGAAATTATTATAAACTATAGTTAATTATAATCAAAAAAAAATTACAAAAACAAAATAAATAAACAATTTTCATAGTAATAAATATATGACGCTTCGGTGAAATGTTTTTAAATATTAAATTTTGTTTGTTTTTGGTTTTTTTTTTTTTTAATTCATATTCCTTTTTAATTTCCATCTTGGTATTTTTCTTATTTTTTGTCAATATATTTAGGGGGGTTATATGGACTCATAGTGAAGATTCTTTACATTAATTATTACACAATGCTGCAATTTTTTATATACATTTTATTTTATTAACACTTAAATTACCAAAAACACACACACGTACACACTACAATCTTTTTTAATAAGATATTTTAAACATCAATGAAATTAATTCCATACAAATAAACATTAAATCATTTTTATTACTAATATCTACATAGCACACTTTCCATAAGTGGAGTCAACCACTCGAAGGGCGAATCAATATTACCGAGATTGTATACAATAATATTTTAGTTAAAGACATTTGTTTGCAATCAATTATATTAAAGCTTTCGTACTTTTTATAGATTTTTAGACAAATGTTTCGAAATGATAAGCTTCGCCAAATGTTCTGATATCAGTAAAGGAAATCAAAAATCTCTGAGGATATAGTTTAATCTAATTCTAAGTCTATATCAGTATTAAACATTTCAAAAGCTAGTATTTCATTAAACACAAAACTAGTAACTCTATCTGTTACATAAACATGAAACATAAGAAAATAAACGCCTTCAGCGAAATTATCTTATATCAGGCAACAGCTCCAAACCCTAAAAATGTATTTAAAAAATTAAAGTAACATTTTGATCAGAAGGAAGTTACCATTTTTATAGGAATATTTAAAAACAAATATTTTTTGTTTCTATCCGATGAAAAACTTCAAAAGTCACTTTGTAAGAATCGTTACCGAGTATTATGATACTCTTACCACACTTAATCAGGAAAAAAACTATGACTTCGCCTGTCATTGAGCGCGTTAGTGATTATATGGGGCCAATCTTTTTTCGCACTCCTTCGCACATTCGCTCATTCGGATGGCATCCCCGCTATTGTTCTGAAGAGCTGTTCTTCAACGCTGGCAAAACCACTATGTAAGCTTTTCCATTTGTCATTTGTCAAGCTCATCCCCAAAAAAGGCTAATCTTCCTCACCCTCTTATTACCTACCGATTTCACTTACGTCCCTTCCTGGTCATGGAAACGCTTTATTATCAGCTAAAGAAATATTTCGAAGATCGAAAGCTTCTTAATGACCGACAGTACGGCTTTTGCAGCAATAGGTCCACTGGCGATCTCATGGTTCATCTCACTAAACATTGGAGCAAATCTTTACATCGTTTTGGAGAAAGTTAGATTATTGCACTTGATATTTCAAAAGCATTTGATAGGGTTTGGCATCATGCTTATCGAAAATGCGTGCTTTTGGGTTTCATGAATCCCTCCTTCATTGGAATAGTAATTACCTTACGAATCGTTCAATACAAGTAGTATTGGATGTTTGCAACGACAAAATATGATAAGCTCATTAAACTTACTTAAGCATCTTGGAAAGTATTGAACGTAGAGTATTTAGATTGATTGGTGATAATACCATCATCATCATCATTTACGTTACTTGTCTCACCCTTTTTTACCGTTATTTTAACGGTTTATGCTCTAGAGCTGCATTCCTCCACTTAAACAGTTCAACCGTAATATTGGAGTCCAATTTCGGTCGTACTGTCAAATACAGAGATTCGTTCTTTAGCCATACTATGGGAATGTGGAATGCCTTACCACACTCTGTTTTTCGCAGTCATTACTATATTCAGGAACACAAAACCAATGTGCAACACACAAAAATCGACAGCATTTAACAACTTGTGGAATGCCTTACTACACCCTTTCTTTTGCAGTCATTACAAATTCAGGTACTAAAAACCAATGTGCAACACACAACAATCGACAGCATTTTGCAACTTTTGCAAAGGATCTATCTGGCACCAATTTTGCAGTATCATCAGCAAAGGCGTTCATGATAGCGTTTTTATCCACTGGAATATTCCTTGAATATAAAAGATACAAGGTTGGTTCAAACAAACCGGCAAGAGTACGATAACTTAGGCGACAAGATATTATAACGGAATTTTTTAGAACAGTTAAAAATAAGCATTTTTTACTATGGGAGGGGGGGTCTATCTCCACCCGTTTAGGCAGGAGGGGCAATTTAAAAAAAATATTACTTAAAATGGAAAAAAATTCTTAAAAAATAACGGTGATACTTACAATTAAGTTGTATACATTTTTTTAAAGCCAACATTCTGTTCTATTAGCCAGTTTTTAAATCAAGTCAAAACTACGCGCAGTTTTTGAAAAATTTAATTTTAAACTCAAAATTTGAGTAAAAAAAGTTAAAAAAAGGTTTAAAGTGTAACTTTGTCAATACTTCAAGATTATCTCCCATTGTTTTTATTTCAGAATTTATTGCTCTTATTTGTTTTTGATCAAAAACTGAAAACTAGATGATTTTATGTCTTTTAGTTTTTGAGAAAATTGAAAATAACCACAACTACTATTTTAATTTAATTCTTTTTTTTTTGCTTGAGTGGTCTTATTTTGATAGTAATATTGGTATTTGCGTATGCGTAATACGTGTTTGGGTGTATGCAACAGTAAGGTGTGCGCGAGTTTGGGTGTATGCAACAGTGGCATCTGTAAGGGGGGGCATGCTGCCCCCCTGCAACCCCCCTGCTTGGGCACACTATAGGATTTGGGGTGGGTGCAAGTTGGAGTGTGTGCAAGGTGGGGAGGGTGCAAGATGGGGTGCATGCAAAGTTTTTTTTGCATTTAAATAAGCTGGATTTAAGAAAAATTAATTTACCCTAGGTATATCTTAATCCAGATTCGATTATTACTATCAAAATAAGACTACGTTAATACTTAAGCAAGGAAAAAGTAATTTAATTAAAATATTTATTTTGGTAATTTTCAATTTTCTCAAGAACTAGAAGACATAAAGTCATCTAGTTTTCAGTTTTTAATAAAAAACAAATAAGAGCAATGAATTCTAAAAAAAAAAAAAACAGTAAATAATTTGAAAGTTTTGAAAAATTACACTTTAAACCTTTTTTTTAACTTTTTTTGCACAAATTTTGACTTTAAAACAATTTTTTTTAAAAACTATGCATAGTTTTGACTTGATTTAAAAACAAGCTAATAGACAAAAGTGTTGGCTTTAAAAAAAGGTATAACACTTAATTGAGGGTATTACCGTTATTTTTTAATTATTTTTTTTCCATTTAATGTACATATTTTTTTTAACTGCCCCTACCGCCTAAACGGGAGGAGATAGACCCCCCCCCTCCCATAGTAAAAAATGCTTGTTTTTAACTGTTCCATACAAATCCGTCATTAAACTTTGTCGCCTAAGTTATCGTACTCTCCCCAACAAACCTCCTTGCAGTACAGCAGCTTTTATACTTTCTAATTTAATTTAATTTAATTTTAATTTTGTTTGTATAGTACTAGTAAAAAGTCTGTTCGTACCATAATATTTCAGAATTTCGTAGTACTTCTTAGCAAGGTCCCTAAACAGATTGTATAGTCCCAACCTTGTCAAAGGCTTGAGAAACATCTAAGAATATTGCCGAGCATACTTATTTTTCTTCAAGTGCCTTTTCCACCACATCGATAGCTCAATGTACCTGCTTGGTCTATCGTATTATGTTCATTTCTAAATCAAAAATGATGGCTTTGAACAATTATTTTTTGTTCTATTATTTTGCTGGACCTTTTTGGTAGCACAGTTTTTCAAAAACTTTTGTCAAGATTGGTTAAGCGATATTGGTCTTTAAGATGTTCTGGTGGTGGATTACCATGTTTATGTAGAACAATTCTGCTATTTTTTTATTTGTTTAGTTCATATCTTAGTTTAAGGTATGTGTTTATTATAATTTAAATTGCAGTATTTTTAAGGCTATCGAGGGCGTTTCTTTTCAAAACTTGAGCAGTAATAACATCCTACCCTGATGATATCTTATTTGATAACTTATGTTGACACATGTCAACTACAGTCCTGTGTGAACTAGAACTTCACCCAACAAACTTCTCCAACTAGCTCGGTCCCTAGCTAGATGTGGCCAGCTGCGAACTCTAAGTTGAGTGAGGTCACTTTCCACCTGAACGCGCCATCTGATCCGCGGTCTTAATCTACTGCGCTGTCCTGTACTGTAGGTGTAGATTCGAAGACTTTCTGGGCCGGAACATTGGCTTTAATTCGATCTACGTGACCCAGCCAGTCAGTCGTTGAACTTTTACGCTGCTGCTAAGTCAACGTCGCCTTTTCTTACTTCTTTGTATGTCACATTCGTCATTTTTGTTATATTGACAAAAAATATCGAAGTATAACTTTTGTTGCAAAATTTTCCCATGTATGTTTGTGACAAGAAGAAAGATATGATACGTTTATAACTTTTGAATTTTAGCAATGAATGAACAATTTTATAAGCAGTGTTTTGTAGAAATTTTAATTTTTCACAATTTTTTAGTATAGTTTTTTCTGTTAAAAGAATACACGTCCAAATGTGTGAATAAAAAAAAAGAAACAACTCATTGTGTAGCAATTAAAATTGCTCCATAAACACTGTTTTTATTTTGGAAATCGTACGACTTTGAAATATTTGTTGGCTCTGTCTTTCATATTTACAATTTTTACCCATAGATTGTTTTGTTTATTTAATAATCAAAATAACATACATTCTGTAACTCCGCTGATACCACAGCTAATGGTAAAACTCTTCAAACGTTTCAAATAAAACAAGAATTTACTATCACACCGTCTATCTGTAAAATCTTACCTTTTAATTAAAAAGAAGCATACTAGTTTCTTTTAAAAGAATATTATGTTAAGAAACCCCAATAAAATCATACTCGAAATTAAAAGTATGAGAGAATTGTAGTAGAAAATACAAAATTTACCCAAAAGAGATATTAAAGCTGACAGTATAGTCTCATGTGTAATGTGCATTTACGTAATTTATCTACAAACCCTTATCCCTATACATTATAATTATTATGACAATCATAATCCTATAATAAACTGTTATGTATTCGTATACCTTCCTACCTGTCACACAGTATCAACGTAAAGAACATTTCACATTCATTATTCAAAATGTCAATAAAATTCTATCAACAGCTTAATATAATAGAAAAGCAACTTAATTTTCTTTTTTTGAAAGTATTGAATTTGAGTACCAATACAAATTATATTACAAATAAAAACAAAACTATTAAATCAAAATTCATACAAATTTTACACTGAAAACACACAAAAACACAACTATTCTCTACCATAAATGGTCGCATATTTTTGAATTTTATCTCTTGTTTATTTTTGTAGATGGGTACACGAGCTCAAAAGAATAAAAAGGTAAACAAAAATTATTCCCTACAAAAAAGACATTCAACATTTTATTACAAAAATAATAAATGAATAAATATGAAAATAAATAAATAAGCAATATATTACCACTGTAGAAGTATTAAATAAAAATAATAATTAAAATCCGTCCCTGCATCCGTCGAATGGTTTTGAATGAGACAAGTTAATTGGTATAGTTGGAGATAATTGAGTTGGTCGATGGTCATTTCTTTGCCTTAAAAAATATCTTTACTTAATGTAAATGTAATTTAAACAAAAATACGTATCCGCCACAGTGTCCTAAGATAAACTGTTTTATTAGTTGGAAAAAAATACCTTAAAGACAAAATCCAAAAGGAATTCATTTTGGTTTTTGATAATGTAACAAATTTTAAATTTCCTCTTGTGTTTTAAAATAGTAATCTCTTTTTTCTTAACCTCTAACAAGTATTCCAGACGAAATTCAATGCTTTGAAAATTATTTTCCATTGCCAAAGAATCATTCACTTTGGCTTCAATTTAAATGTATGAATATTTAGTTAACAGGAGTATATTATTCATGTAAAAGTTATACATCTGCATGGAAAATGATAACCTCCATTCAATTCTATAGTATAATCCAAAATGATTGTAATTTAATATCTATGTCAGCAATGTAAATTGACCAACTACTTTAACTCGAACTATACTCTACATTATTATATATGTATGTACATAATACGCATATGTAGTTTCTAATTATTAATCCCTCTTAATTATTATTCATGTTTCATAGAAAAGGGATATAGGTTTCACTGTAGAGTACCTATTTTAGTCCTGTATTTTGAATGCAATGGTTGTTTTTATTTTTAGTAGGTACTTTAGTTTTAAACTTTGTTTTTGTTTATATTATTTATCTATTTGTTTTCTATAAACTTTGAAGAGTATGTGTGTGTGCCACCAGAATTGTGTTTGCTTGTTTTTGATTTGTGATATAAAATCAACAGGCCTCTTTGCTAGGGTGTTTTTGTTTTGTATCTATAAATTGTAAGGTTTTTGTATTTTAGAATAAATTTTAAGTTTTATGATTGAGAGTAGAACATACCCAATATTATACATGTTTTGTTTTATTTTGCATAATATTTAAATTATTGTTCAGATAATAAAACAAAAACAGTTTTTGTTTTTTTTTTCGTACTGGATAATATCCCTATTTTTACATCCGAACAAAATAATTACATATATCAATAGATTGTTCACTTTTTTTTTGTTAAATACCTTCCAATTTGAATGCATAAAATTGATGTAAATTGTTATTACAGATTCTTTAAAATGAAATAGAGAATGACTTTAAGGTTTAATTAAACACAAAAGCCAAATTATCACAATAAATTTTGTTGAACTGAAAATCAAAAGGACATTAAGTTGCTAGTGATATCTAGTTTAAGTGAGTCATTAAACTTAATTCTCAGTTCTTTGAAAATTGAGAGATAAGGTGATGATGAAAGGGAATTTCTTTAACTGCTACAATTTAATCTATACATAGTTTAGAAAGCCTTTTAACTATGAAATAACTTAGATGTAAAAGTATTTAATACAGACATGCTATTCAAAAACTCGAACACTAAAAAACCGATTTGTCGAGTTGAAAGTTTTGACATTAACGACGCGACGTTTCAAGGTCCCTGAAATCTAAATAAAAGATTTTAAGAGAGATGTCTGTGCGTGCATGTGTACATATGTACGTTGGGGAAGCTTTTTTCGTCGTCCATATCTCAAGAACCAGTAGAGATATCGACTTAAAATAAATTTTGTTATACATCAGACAATAATGCAAAAATATTATATAGTATTTATATTGTAACGTCATACCAAAATGATTTTATGTTTTAAAAAATTCAAATAACTTTTTTTTTTGTAAATAAAAACAAATAAAAAAAACACTATCACCGCAAATATTTTATGAAACGAAATATAACGTTTTTGACATATGTTAAAATTTTGAGAAAAATCGAGCAGACAGTTTTCTTACAAAAAATAAAAACATATAGAAAATACATATAACCAAATCTTCCAAAAATTAAAAATATTGGATTCAGTAAAATTTTTTAAAAATTCAAAAGTCACTCTTTTTACAAAGCATACAATTTACAAAATATAGTACTCAAAATTTTTAAAAATTGATGTTCGATTCTCGATATCTCGTAAATAACATTACATTACATTACATACTACTCAGCACATAAATGTACATAGTAGAGAACACAGCACCTTGAGCGACTAGACTATATAAGGTGATAACAACACAAGACATTAATACAAGACAGAAGGACAGAAGAGAAAGAACAACAGAAAGAAAGAACACATGACAACAGCACGCGGTAGGTTTCGAGACGGTCTTCCATCTGAGTACTAACCACGCTCACTGATGCTTGATTTCGGTGATCGATGGGAACCGATGCTTTATCAGTGACTAGGCCGTTGCCATCTCGTAAATAAATAAAGGTATTGACTTCAAAATGATTTCATTCTGTGCTAAATTTGTTTAGAAAAATCCAATCGGTATTTGTTTGCATAAGAAATAAAAACTTTCAAGAAATGCTACTAAAATTGGTAGAAATTGGTTTTCGACTGAAAATCTCTTTAACAAAAAGGATTTTGAAATCAAACTGTTTCATCATTATGCAAAATATTGTAAGTAATTCTTAGTTAATTTCTTAGAAAAATTCAACTGACAACTTTTTTAACAAAACGCGGAAACCTACAAAAATAACAACAAAACTGATAAGTACTCGTTTTCGACTCAAGTATTAAGAGAATAAAGAAAAATATTGACTTCAAATTATTTATCTCACACAAAATATTGTTATGAATATTTTGTTAAAGTTTTAAGCAAGAAAACAGACAGACGAGATGAGAATTTATCAGTGTGGGTCGCAGCTCAGCCTCTTTTTATTCATTGGATTTGAAAAATATTGTTCAAAATCCGACACCTACAAATGCATTGGAGATAAATTAGACAACGCATAATCTTTCAATGGGAAATTTGTCTTTTATTTGTAAAAACATTTTAAATACATTAATATTTGAAACAGTTTTTAAATTCACAACAATTACATGTTACACATTGATTCTTGTTTTTCAAAGAACCTTTTAAAGATATTTAATAAAGTTAAGTCAAATTATAAGTAAAATTTAACAACTTATCCATAGACTTATACATTTCTTAGCTGCAGTCTTTTTGAAGAAATGCACTTCACATCCATTTTTGTTTTAAAATTCATAAGTCAAACTGTTAATTAATTGAACAGCAAGGAATGAAACTTTTTTCCAAGAACTTTATACATACAATCAAGATTTGTTCTTAGAAATATATTGTTATAAGACTTTTAAAAGTTATTCAGCCATTTTCCAACGTTCACTTGAAAAATCTACTTAAATCTGTTTTTCTCCGGCTGGAAATGATTATTTCTGAAGTCTTAAAAACTTTAAAATTAAGAAGTTTTAAGAATTTAAATTCGAATTTCAAAAATGGAATGAACAAAATAATTTTTACGAAAGTGAATCGAAAGACTCCATATTTGCTATTTACATTATTTGCAATTACATATCTATATAGTTTCAGCTTATGACTGAAAAATTTGATTAAATCTTACACTACATCCATATTCAACCTTAATATTCATTCGGTTAAACTAGACTGTCCATAAATTATATGGGAAATGATAGAACATTTTTAAAATGTTAGGTTAGGTTAGGTTATAGTGGCTGTCCAAGATGGAAACGGACACACTTAGGCCAGTTTAATGGCCCATTGTGATACCACATGAATCTTGAGGTTTCTTTCTAAGCTCAATGGAACCAGTTTGAGTTTCTTACGAAACGTGAGAGGCTGATTATGCCGATATGATTTAGATCGTTTAGATCGTTAAAGAAGAACTCTCCTAGGTAATTCTTGCGTTTTCGAGCCAGAGCAGGGCATGTGCAGAGAAGATGAAGAACTGTTTCTTCCTCTTCCTCGTCCATACAGCTTCTGCAGAAATCATTTGAGAATACGCCTTATCTCCTGGCGTGCTTTCCTATTAGACAGTGTCCGGTTATGACACCTATTATCGAGCTTATATGCGATCTGCTTAGAGAGAGCAAGCACCTTGAACGTTTTAAATCCAGTGTTGGCCAGATGTTTTTTGTGACTTGACACATGGTGATGTTGTTCCACCTGGTGCCTGGCCTCCTCACAGCGTCTTGCATTAGCAACAGTTTACAAGTAGCGATTGGTATGTCAGTACGTGCCAAACGTGGTAGGATGGGCTGTACTGTACCGTTCCTGGCGAGTTTATCTGCCTTACAGTTACCTGGAATGTCTCTATGGCCCGGCACCCAGCAAAGGTGAATATTAAACTGTTGTGCCATCTCCATTAGAGATGATCGACAGTTATGGACTGTTATACAGTTTGTAGAGACAGACTCCAGAGATTTGATAGCGGCCTGACTATCTGAGAAGATACGGATATCAGATGTTGATATCACGTTTTCTTTAAGCCAGGACAAGACTTCTTTTATCGCCAAAAGTTCCGCCTGGAACACGCTACAATAATCGGGAAGGCGGAATGAGAGACTTAAATTCAGTCGTTCAGAGTACACACCTCCACCAACCCCTTCTTTCGTTTTTGACCCATCTGTATAGAAATGGATTGACTCATCTTCTAGGAATGTCCTATCCTCCCAAAAAGATCTGGGAGGTATAGAAATCTAGAAATTTCTGTCGAATTGCAGTTGGGGGATGGTGTAGTCTGTGTGCTATGGACTTGATTCTAAATAACTAAGAATTACGGAGTGGCCAATCCACTTCGAAGAAGCTTTGAGGCGAATAGCAGAGCTTGCAGCTATTTGTTTGCTAAAAATGTCAAGAGGTGTTAGGTAGATTAAGGTGTCCAGTGCCGCAGATGGGGTTGTGCGAAGCGATCCGCTTATACATAGGCAAGCTGAACGTTGGACTTTATTTAATTTATCTCGGTTTATACCTTTTTCTAAAGCAGTCCACCATACTGCCACACCGTACATTAAAATCGGTCTGATTACCGATGTGTATATAGCCAATGCGTGATTCTGGGTTGTAAGCCCCATTTATTACCGATGGCTTTTTTGCAAGAAAAGAGAGCTTCAGTAGCTTTTTTGACTCTTTCCTCTACGTTGCGTTTCCAATTTAGTTTTTTATCTAAGACAAGACCCAGGTATTTAGCCTCGTCTGAGAATTTTAATTGGATGCCTTTAATATGGGGAGGGTTGACAAATGGAATTTTGTATCTCCTCGAAAATAAGACCAAATCGGTTTTGTGTGGGTTAACACCCAGTCCACACCGATCAGCCCAAAGTATTAGTCTATCTAAGGCATTTTGTAAGAGTTCTTTTAACGTGTTAAGATGCTTTCCTGAAACTGCTATAGCAACGTCGTCCGCATAGGCTATCACTCTGAAACCCTCCGCATCCAGACCAGTTAGGATTTCATTCACCACTAGGTTCCAGAGGAGAGGGGATAGAACACCACCTTGCGGTGTCCCTCTACTAACGAATCGTCTGCCAAAAGAGTTGCCCAGTTTTGAGTTAATTATTCTGCTAATAAGCATTAAATGAATTAACTCCCGAAGCGAACTCTCTACATGTGTCCACGTTGTTAAAGGCACCTTCGATGTCAAGGAAAGCAACCATAGTGAACTCCTTATGATGGAGGGAATATACGACGGTGCGTACTAAGGTGTGGAACGCTGTTTCCACCGATTTACCTTTACAGTAGGCATGTTGAGACGAAGACAGAAGTCTTGTATCAATACTTGCCCTTAAATGGATATCAATCAATCTTTCCAAGGTCTTAAGAAGGAATGATGATAGACTTATAGGTCGTAGATTTTTTTTTTAAAACGTTAAGTCACCATAGTTTTAAAATGTCGGTTGCTTTATCTTAAGTTTGATCTTTTAAATATTTTCGATCATATTTTGAAGACTTCTTCTGCTTGTTCAAAATGCTTTTTTAACAAAGCAAGTGAAAATAAAAAGAGGACATTAAAAACGATTTTCTATTTAATAGAAAATAGATGTAAACTTATAACCGCACAATTAATTTTAACAAATAAACCAAGAAAAACGATATATTTAAAAAAAGACGCGAAAAAATTATTACTTAAATTAAAAAAATAAAAGACAAATTTGTAGTTTGTGGAAAAAGTAAGAAAGATCATGACAGAAAAGGGAATGTGCTCTTTAAAATAGATTAGATTAGATTAGAGACTTAAAACTCGATTTGTATATAGAAGTCAAATTGAAAACGATAATCGACTATGAATAAGAGTAAGGTATTTGAAGTAACTACCTTTTTGATCACTATTTTTGAAACTTTATTATTGTATTTTTGAAAATACATATACAAATAATTTTCAACAAAATTAAAAAATATCCAAAAATGTTCAAGTTTCGATACATATAGAATTTTGACAATACTCATTTTATTTTCAATAAAAATAAAAATTCAAGTTATGATACTTACATATATATTTATGAAGTTCCATATACATACCTGCCCCAAACGTATTTCGTTTCTCAAAATTTCTCAAAGCGTTCAATATTTTTAAATAATCTTTTAAATTTAAAAGAACTGCGTTTCACATTCTTTTACCGATACTTTTACGAAACAATTGACATTTTTGGGAATATTTTTGAGGTGTCAATGTGAACATAACGAAGCAGTGTTATGCCTTAATTTGTTTTGAATTATTTTAAAGTTTCCTTGAAAAAAAAAAATTCCTTGTGCCATTATAACAACAATATCATTAGTAGACAGACTAAATAATTAATGTTTTTGATATGTTATGTAGTTTAATATTGTTGCTTTCAAAAACATTACATTTACATAGTAAATAACTTATGTAAATAATTTGGAATTATCATTTCTCAGGTTCTCATAGCCAATTTTTATTCTTCCCAAAATATGATGCTGTCCTAAATTGTATGAGTTGAACCTTGACGCATGGTTAAAGTGAATAATTATATCATATACCAGCAGAACAATTTAATTAATATTTCTTTTCATATCTATTTTACAAAACCCATTAACCTGTTTTGAGACCCCTATCTTTTGAGCGTGCATATTTGTTATTAGTTTTGGAACTTATGCTCTTTTCTTGTTTGATTTTTAAAATGCATGTGTTTTTCTATCGTTTTTCATTTGGTTTGCTTTTCTTTTTTTAAATTAAAAAAATAACGATTTTCCTCAAAAGTTTCCATAATGTAGTATATTCACTGTTACATACAAAATCAGAAAAACAACAATTTTCCAATTATTCAATTTCCTGTAAAAAAAGTAAATCGAAAACTTTTGAAAATTCCTTCAAACCTTCCATCATGCCAAATCAGGGTCAACCAATGCGTGGTTATGCGCCTATTAATCAAGGACCTCTATTCGATGAGGACCCTGGAATTATGTCAGAAGTGGAAACAGCCAGTACAGGATTTCGCAGAGGTGGTAAGCAACGTTCATCGCTGCCAGTAGTTCGAACTCCATCGAAAACTTTGGAAAGACCTCTGGGTGGGTTTAGTTCAAAATTTATATTTTTTATTTGTTAAATTTAGTTTATTATAAAATGTGGAAAGATTTTTAATTGAGATTCTTTGTAGGATTAGTATTCCTTCAATACCGTTCTGAAACAAAGAGGGCTCTTCTTCCAAACGAAATTACATCGATCGACACAGTTCGAGCACTATTTGTACGCTCATTTCCACGCCAGTTAACCATGGCCTATTTGGAAGGACCTAATGTTAAGATATACATTCACGATGCCAGCAAGGATATGTTTTATGAATTGGAGGACGTGCGTTCGCATTTAAGGGAGATACGAGATCGATCAGTTTTGCGGTTATTTGAGTCAAATGAAGTTGCTGCCCCGCCACAAGTATTGCCCGGAGGACCGGGTATACCACAGCCATTGCCACAAGCTCAACCAGCCCACTGGGATCAAGATCAGGTAAGAAAAGTCTTTTGAATAATGTTTTTTGTTTGAATGGAATGTAATGTAACGTTATTATTCGTTTCGAAAATTATTGTATAGTCGGTTTTGAATCTTGATCTAGTAACATTTTCAAATTATTTTGTAGATATTTATTTGTTTGACATTCTGAAAATGATTTTGTTTAAAAAATCAGTCTTCACTTTAAAATAGTGCGCAACAATCAAAATAACTTGTTTCGTCAGTTTTATTGAACTTTTTTAATATTTGGATTACGTTTTTAACACTTATCTATTAAGTTTTTAATGGTTCAAGATTTAAATTGTGAATTTTATAGCACCCTTTTAGTCTCAGAGCCGTCAGAAAATTTTAGGAGTGGAGTGATATCCAAAATTCCTTGACATGAATGTGTAGATATACGCATCATTATATCAAATTCAACCGTCTGGCAGGATTCTTTTCAGTTGTAGTCAGGGGTAAGCGTTCGAAAATAAGCATTTTTCCGATTTTGAGGCCAAAATAATAACCACATGAGTAATACATCAAAAAATCAGAAAAAATCCCCTGATTTCAAAAAAGTGTGTCCAAGAAGCTTGCTAGACGCATTTTAAGCTTTTTTAAATGCATCTTTCAACTTAAGATGTATCACACATGTGTTAATCATTTCGAATATTCTCAAAATCGGAAAAATGTCCATTTTTGAAAGTTAGCCCCAGACCACGGCTGACAAAAAAAACATGCCAGAATTTTGGTTATCACCCCACTCCCAAAATTTGCTTCTGGCTCTAGGTCTATTTACATGCAAGACAAAATTTAATCTAATAATGAACGTTATTATAATGTATATAATTCCTTCATCAATTTCTTTTGAATTTTGCAGAGTTACTTCAGCGAACCAGAATTTGATTCAGAATATCAACATCAACATATCCATAAGTCAAAGGTAAGTCAAGAAATTATCTTTTAATACCTCTCTATTTGGTTACCATATACAGTTACAATTACGAGTAAGACTTCTATTTATATTTTGTTTCGTTTTATATTATTCAAATAATTGTATTTTACTTTATTTTTAATGTTTCTATTACATTACGTATTACTTGTATGGTATGATGGTTAGTGCGTTGGACTGTCATGCCAAAAGCTCTTGGGTTATATCATGTGAAGGATTGACAGATCTTCGAAGAGCAATTCTTGTCATGAAAAGTGCGTTCTAAAATTATTCGTTTATTTTATTGCATTAGATTTTTGTTTCGTGTTTTTACTTTATTTTATTTTATTTTGTGATGTTAATTTTTATTATACCTACAGGGTTATCCATTTTCAAAAGTAAACGTAAATATTATAAAGTTTGAACGTTGACATTATGTGTGAAATTCCACGTCATTTGAATTACCACCACGAGAATTGTTTTGCAAGCATCGATTCTTTTGAGGTAATTTTCGACCACTTTTTGACACATATTGGGCGGTATTTCAGCCATAACTTTTAACGAATGTTAGTTATTAAATGCTCAACAGTTAAAGGTTTATCTGCATAAATACGGTCTTTCGCGTAGCCCCACAAAACAAAGTCCAGGGGTGTCAAATGACATGATCTTGGTGACCAGTTGTTCTCACCACGACGCGAAGTGAAATTACGCGGCCAGGAAATGTATCTTGCAATAAAGCCATATTCACTAGAGTTGCGTGGCATGTGGCACCGTCTTGTTGAAACCACATATCCTCCAAGTCGTATTGTTCAATAGCAGGCAAAAAAAGTCGGCTATCATTATGACCATAACGCTCCAAATTAACGGTGACAGTCGTTCCACCGTCGTTTTGATCCAATCACACCTCCGGCCCAAAGAGCACACCAAACAGTGACTTTTTGTGGATGTAATGGTCTCTCTTTAATTACTTGAGGATTCTCAGAATCCCCAATACGACAATTTTGTTTATTAACATACCCATCGAGTGAGAAATGTGCTTCGTCGCTGAAGAAAATTTTGTTTGAAAAATCGCCGTCCACCGTCTGTTGTTTAAGCGCCCATTCGATGTATCTACAACGTTGTGAATGGTCAGCTGGCTTCAGTTGTTGTGTGAGCTGGACTATATATGGATGTAGGTATAGATCCAAATGCAAAATACGCCATAATGTGTCTTAAGACATTCCTAATTCTTGAGAACGACGAGTAATCGACACATTCGGGTCTTCGGCAACACTTTCACAATAACTTAACTAATCCAGTCTCTTAAAATTTCTTAACAATTTTGCTAATTGCTTGCGTTGTTGGGCTATTATGTAAAACCTCTTAAAGCACGATATGTGGCTGTGGCAGAATAACTATTTTTGTAGTAGGGTTTTAACAATTTGTATGCGTTGTGCAACAGTTAAGCGATTCATGTTCGTAAATGTCAGACTTTCAACTGAAAAACCAAAAATTGGTTTCACAAATTAGTTTGACAGATGTTGAATTGCAGCCCTATACTTTTGAAACCGCAAAATAGATAACCCGTTATTTTGTTGTATTTAACTCTATTTTATTTTATTTTATTTTACTTTATTTTGTTTCGTTTTATTCTACTTCGTATTTGTTTTATTAGTTTTCATATTTTATATATATTTATCATGCATATTACTCATTCTTCATTTTACGATTTAGTCAATTTTATTTTGTTTTCCTTTTTTTATATAAAACTTTATTTATGTCTTTTAAATTATTACAAAATAAAATGAATTGTATGACTTATAAACTATGAACAATTTTTACAATTTTACAAATTTAACAGTTCAATGGTATACAATATACATACATTTAAATACAATTTAACTGTCTACATGGTGGTATAATAATGATGGATTTCAACTCTCTTTATCTTATGTTCGCTGACTAGTGAAACTATAAGTTCCTCAAAAAATATCTCCAAAAACAAATAAAAAAAAAACTAAAAATGACCACATCGACCCACACTTTGACCATCCAATGCTCGATCCATACTAGCCATGGCATTTTTCCATGCAAATACTATCGCCCCCTGGAATGGTTCAATATCGCAATTGCCACAGAATTCCATTACTGCCTTAACTTCCTCTTCTGCCGGCTCACGATCATGCTCTTTGATTTCATCTTCTATATCCTCATGATCTAGGTTCATTTTCACCTTTAAGTCGTGTTTAAAATCCTTGCCACCGAATTCCGCTAATCCCTCGAATTTGAACTCTTCGTCGTCGACTATAGAACCATCCTCAAGGAATACCAATCCGCGTTTGTTTACAACCTTTTCTTTGTTTTTCATTTTGTCATCGAGGCTGCGCTTGAAAATTAACCTGCTGCCAGATTCGTCTACAATTCGTGAATTAATTGAATTTGAAATGCGGCTATCGAAAACTGTCTCTCGTGAGGGAAGTCCAGTTGGACCTGTGGATCCGGGCGAACCAGGCAATCCTCCTAGTTGTTGAGCTACAAGGCGGCCGTTCGTGTGGAACTGGCCATTTATAAAGTTCGTGTTGATTGTAGCTTGCTGCGAACCTGATGGACCAGCCTGAAGAGCTAGTGCACTTACATCTGAATTGGGTCTAATAATGTTGTTCAAGGTTTGGGTTGGTTGGGCGTAGTTGATCCTCACTCTAGTACGAATTTGCCCATTTGCAAGAAGGTTGTTCATAGCCAGAGGTGAATTGATCTGCAATTAAAATAAAACCGGCATTATGTTCGAGAACTGCGAATAACATTGACAGATTATTTGTTTTTATTTATACTCACGGCTGGTGGAGGAGCTTTGGTTGTAGTCAGTTCAAGTCCCTCATGATCGAAGTGGTGCACGTGGTGATGTTTATGATCTCGATGTGCCTTACCAGCACTCAATGCCACTCGATAGATCTGTATCATAGTCAGTTCGAAATGCAGTCCATGAGCAACGTCCCCAGTCTCAGATGGCCCACCAGAAAACAGCTTTCCATTGGCAGGAATCTTATGCGAAACCAGCTGTCAATAAAATTAAATAATTTTTCTTAGTTAAGTGCTGCCAGTTTTTTAATTATTTTTTAAGAAAAACTTTTCAGAAAACTTATATTTTTTCTCCAAAGTCTTGTAAGTTCAACTTGTGTCTCCAAATTATTTTGAATTTTAAATTAAGGCTTTCTTTTTGATACCAATTCGTAACAACGTAACTCTATACAAGCGATGCATTATTGAAAAAATATTAATAAATAAAGCTTAATTAATAAATCAATAAATTAATCAAAGTGGGAACACCTGCAGTTAGTCATTTTCGTGTTATGTAAGAATGCAAGTCACTTTATGAGGGAAGAAGTGGCGAATAGACGGAAATCTTATAGACTACAAGAGCCACACGAAAGTATTGTTTCAGGAAAAAGGTAGGTTTTCCCCAACCGATAGATACTCGAAGTTGAGTTGTCGTCAGTCACCACCGCAAGTGTCATGATGTGTTCGGACTTGCATCTTGCATTGATTAAGCTGCAAAATACTGGTTCCTAAGCAACAACAAACTACTCGTAAGGAATGCAAAATTCATCTTTTATCCCAGTCTCAGCGCAATGGGTTAGACAATCAGTTTGGATAATGTTTGGGTTAAGTGTTTTCGGTTTGTGCCGCAAACATTGATCGCTTAAGAAAGGAAGACGGAAGTTGATGTTTTCACCTTCCACTCTTAAGACTTAACACGCAACACGGTGCGGTGGCAGGCATGGCCCATGGCGTAGCGTCTCGTTTCGCGTCGCGGAAACAAGTTGTTGCTTCACGCTGCTGAAGCTAATGTTAAAGAGAACTAACTGACAATGAAGAAAACGCGATCTATGTGAAAATGGTGGATATTGGTGACAACAGGAGGAAGAGGCGCACATTAGGTACCTACAATGCAGAAAAGTTGACAACTGACAACAAAAATTAATTTAAATAAACTTTCGTTTTCCGTGAAGATGATTTCTGAATTTGTGACAAGTTGTAGTGTTGGGAAGGCCTGGGTCTGGGTTACAGGAAGAAAAAGAAAGATAAACTTTATTTAATGATACATGTTGTAGGTGTTTTGTGTTTCTTACTTTTTATTTTTTTCGGAAGAAAAATTTCTTTAAGCCATCTGGTGTCTCACTCAGATGATATCCATCATAATTTAAAATTTTAGTTTTTACTTCCTATCCCAGACCCAAACCCAGACCAAGTATATTTTCATTATATTCCGAATAAATTATTATCTGGGGAAGTTTATAAGGGAGCTACCTTGATGGATGTCTTTGTATTTTAACTTTTCTGTTGTGATAAATATTACAGAAGATAATGATTAATTAAGCTAATTGACGATGTGTATCAGCTTGGGTTTGTTTTTGAGAAAGTACTTAAGAAATTTGGGTTTTTGCTAGGAAAAGCCTCAGGACACCCGCAATTATTTTTTGAACTTTACAATTGATCCTGTCCAAAATTAAAAATTTACTAATCCAGTAAAAAAGTAAAAGCATGTATTTTCGAGAGTGATGTAGAAAACTCAATTTTCTTGGATTGTTTTCTTTTTTCAGATGTAAAAATCATTGAATCTACAATTGATCTAAGAAGTATTGAATATTGTACTGAATTTCGTTGTTCATAATATTAATTTTTGTTTGTTAAATTGTGGGCTTTAAGTCAAAAATAAAACACTTGCTTTTTGTTCATGACGTTTCGCCCATTAGTTATTGTATCAGTCTATCAAATACAACACCCAATTTTACAGATTTTGTCCTTATGGGAAATTTACTCACAATTTGTTATGGTCGGGAAAGATAACGGAATATTGTTATTTAGAATAAAAAACAACAATAATTATGTAATTATTCAATGATACAACTCAAATATTTTGGAAGGTGCCCCCAAAACAAGTTTAAGCCTTTTGTGTATGCAAAAAAAAGAGCTTTGGTAATGATAGGTGATAGAACCGTAACGGAAACAATCAAACCGCTTGAACACCACCTAAATGTTTCATGCCCTTCGTTAAAATAAATAAACTAGGTGGCGCAACAGTCCGTTGAGAACTAGGGCCTAGTGACTTACAACTATCAACCATTCCTGTGTGCGAGTAAAGTTGTCAAGGATGGAGGGGACCTACAGTTTTTAGCCGAATCCGAGCGGCTAATTTGAGAAAGCAATTTTCATGACAAGAATTACTCTGGGAGGATTTGTCAATTCCTCGCAAGAGGCAGTACCAGGGAAAAAAACTGTAGATGGCACACGTAGGGATTGAACCCAAGACCTCTGTCATGACAGTCCAATGCACTAACCATCATGCCACGGGTACTACTCATGCCCTTCGTTGTTAAACCGATAAAATAAATAAATTGGGTGGCGCAACAGTCCTTTTGAGAACTAGGGCCTAGTGACTTACAACTCTCAACCATTCCTGTGTGCGAGTACTGTTGTCAGGGATGGAGGGGACCTACAGTTTTAAGCCGAATCCGAACGGCAAATTTGAGAAAGCACTTTTTCATGACAAGAATTACTCTTGGAGAATTCGTCAGTTCCTCGCAGAGGCAGTACCCGTGAAAAAAACTTTTGATGGCATAGGCAGGGATCGAACGCAAGACCTCTGGCATGACAGTCCAACGCACTAACCATTATGCCACGGGTACTACAACCGATATATTTACAAATAATGTTCTTTCGAATTAGCCAGCTGTATCTCCCTCTAACAATTCAGCTGTAATACTCTCATTTCCATGGAACGCTCATCAGTTAAGCCTTAAGCTCAATTTCGGGCGTACTGTCAAGTATGGAGATTTTTTTTTTACTACACATCGAGAATGTGGAATGCTTTACACAACTCTGCGTTCCTGCGTTCAATACTTTAAGACCAATGTGCACCTGAATCTTCTCTTAAATGCATCTTTCTTAAGACGGATGTAAAAATGTTTTTTCTATCCAGATGGAAAGTAGGTTCTTGTATCTTCAGACAATCCCTGGACAACCTATCCAACATAACGCGTTTAAGTTTGGCTAAATGTAACTCAAACGTATAGCTCTCCATTACAAGCTAGATACCTGTTGCCTCGTACCTATCCCTTGATAACAGAAACCAGAGATCTATTTTTGTTTTTTCAATTAAATTTTTCACCATTATGCACTTTTATCTTATTATTTGATAAAAAGATAACGAAGTACCTAACTATTGTCGCTACACCACTTTCAAACTTCAAAACATTTTAACTCTTACACCTCCATAACAATTATTTCTGAAATAGACTTAAAGGAATTAATTAAAATTTTCTCAGCAAAATTAATTATCTTGTGAATTTACAATAAATAATTTATCTTTCCCGAAAAACGACCTTTGATATACTTCCGTCGTCGTCGTCGCCGGCTGCCACCATCACCCGTCTCTGTCACCGTGTTGCATTTGGATCCTTGTAACTTTTATTGTATTTTCTCTGTCAACTTTCTTTCCTGTATACATTTTCTCTACTCCCCGCTAATTAATTGTTTCGAAGTGAAATGTCTCAACTTTTTCTTTCTGTTTCTGTAAGGACATAGACAAAAAGAGTGTAGAACTATAGAGTGCTATTTGATTCTTTAAAATGTCTGCAGTGTTCTTTGTGAATGAAAAGTCTTGGCCTTTCAGTTCTTCCATCATCCTGATCCTGTACATTTCCCGTCATCCCACATCGCCCCCCATCCTATCTTCCATCTCTCAAGTTCTTGATTTGTCTCCCTTTCTATCTCATTCTCAATAATCTTTGAATGGTGGTTGGCAATTTATGTGAGAAAATCTAATTAAGATTCTAATCCTTTTGTTGATTTAGTGAGCGACGAAGACGAGTGAATAAATTCTAACAAAAATAAATATTAGAATGTGACATTCCCTTGATATTCAATTAAATCGAATTCAAAATGAGATTTTATACGATTTGTATTTGATTCAGACCAAATTCGTTTAATGAGTAAGGGTGGGCTTATCGCTTATACTCGTAGTTTGCAACCGACCTATGTCAGATTTGACTCTAACTATGGTAGCGGCGCGGCGCGGCGGTGACGAAAGAGGGTACTTTCGTCTCTTGGGTTATTTTCGTAGGTATAAAGTTTTAATTGATTTTTAATTGAATTTTAAGAATGTTTTTTAATGATGGCAAAGGGTTTTGCCTTGACAGTGCAAGAGTTCATGCACTCATGGCATTTAAATGCTAAAAGCTCGAAACTATAAAAGTAATAAATACTCCTAGCTCAAATGTATTTAATATAGGCTGAGAATTGGAATAGGATGTATTTTATGTGCCTTTTTGTTGGAGGAAATCAATGTTGTTGTTGTTTTGCCTATAGCATTAAGTTTCTAGTTAACTC
Organism: Eupeodes latifasciatus; assembly: GCA_920104205.1. NCBI lineage: Eukaryota > Metazoa > Arthropoda > Insecta > Diptera > Syrphidae > Eupeodes > Eupeodes latifasciatus. The sequence continues at coordinate 116,535,993 of OV049926.1, forward strand.
CAATTAAGCATAGGACAGCGAAACAGGCTGTAAGGTATGTATTAGACGTTAATTGGTACATATATATGTATTAGAACTAAGTGTATGTATTACGGCAATGAAAATTAACGTTGGGCTTTAATAGCACAATTTTGCGCTTAACATTCAAGCCTCTTATACATACATATGTATCTATAGATACTTACATGCACATACATAACGTAGAATAAATTGTGTAATAGTTCCAAGAGCGGATCTAGGATTCAGCTGTTATGGAAACCTTGAATCTCAAAGAAATATATATATTCCATTCTGCTTTACATTCGCTTAAAGTGATTTGAAATGGTATGCCATACTATAACTTTCGTTATTTCATAATTCAAACAATTAATAAAAAGTGATTTTAATTTATTTATTACATCAATTAGAGTTAACAATATACTCAAATAATATTATTATTATATTTTATACTAAGTGTTGAAAGTTAAAAAAAATAGACTGAGCATATTGTAATGTGTATACACTCTTTATCTCTTTTAATATCGTGTTATAGTAGAATAAAACATTTAGAATAAGGGGCACCATCTAGTGGCTAAGAGGAGAACTGGCTTCGTTAAGCATCTAGTGAATAAGAGAAGAACTCGCTTCTATAAGCATCGAGCAACATCTAGTGGCTAAGAGGAGAACTCAATTCGAGAACATTCAGCGCATACAAGAACCTCGAAAGAGGAAACATCTAGTGATTAAGAGGAGAACTCGCTTCGTTAAGCATCGAGAACATTCAGCGCCTAAAAGAATCTAGTAATTTCTCGAACCGATTTGAGGTATATAAATAGGCGCTCGGAAGCGAAGCGGTTCATTATTGGTTGTGAACTGCGATAAGTAAAGAATGTGTTTAAAAGTAATAATCGAAAGTAAAGACTGTGTTTGAAAGTAATAATTAAAAGTGTTCAATAAATAAGTTTGGAACGATTTAAATAAAGTAAATTCGTGTTTTATTTACAAGAGTGAATAAGTTTTAATTATCGGACCAAGCCGAATATTACAATATATTTGAATGTATTTCAATTAATATGAAAATTAAAGTCAATATAATTTGATAAGTTATTAATTTCTCTAAAACTTCGAGTTAGTGGTTCGTTGAAGGCATAGTTCACTCTATGAGCATTTTCGCAAAATAAGAAACGATTTCTCAAATCACGTGAAGGAGCGTAGAGATCTATGAGAGCTAATAAAAAATGGCAGTCTATGTGGTAAGATAAGATGTCATGAATAAAAGTTATCGCATACATCTTCCTTCGGTTCTCTAGTGACTGAATACCAATAAGTTGACATCTTACAATGTAAGAGGGCATTTCAACGTATACGGATTATATAAATCAACAGAGTTTCGATAAATAAAACCAAGCACGGAATTCGCTTTGTTAACTAAAAATTCGATATTTTTGTAAAAGTTCAATTTATGGTCCAAAATAACTCCAAGATCTTTTTTTGTAGAAACTTTTTCAACTGTATGATTTCCAATGTTATAATTGTAGTCAATCGAAAATTGGCGGCGAGTAAAAGAAAGTGATTGACATTTAGGAATGTTCAGATTTAATTGATTTATCTTACCCCAGTCAGAAAGTCTTTTGATTTCACTTTGCAAAACATCACAATCGCTTGTACTATGCGTCTAAAAAATTTCAGATCATCTGCAAACAGGAGACACATTGAGTTTTGAAGTAAATTAGGTAAGTCATTAATGAAAACGAGGACTAACATCGGACCTAAATGGCTTCCCTGGGGAACTCCTGATGAAACAGGATTTGAATCAATATGTATTTACTGACAACGATTAGTTAAATATGTTTTTAACCAGTTAAGCATATTAAAATGAAACCCGATTTTTTTAAGTTTTTTTAATGGAATAATATGGTGATGCACAATGTCAAATACCTTAGCGAAATCTGTGTAAATAACATCCACTTGATGAACCTTCTCTATTTCATTCACTACATAATTAGTAAAAATAGCTAAGTTCGAAAAATTGGATCTACCAGCGTTGCCGAAATGGCCCGGTGGCCCTAAAAAATTGAAAATGGCCCTCTAAAAAGTATTGGAACCAAATACAGAACATGTATTCATATACACTAAGATTTCAATCCTTCACTGACAATGACGAGTTCGATTTATTTATTTTTCACTTAGGATGTTACACAGATTCATAAATCATCACAAAATGTTTGTAGGTTTAATTGATTTAAGTGGTTTTTACTTTTCATGAACTAAACTGTGTTAAAATTTACTTTGATTCATTAAATGAATGTGGTTTATTTTATGGTAAATTTAATATTTACTTATTTATGTTTGTTGTTTTTATGAATTTGATTTATGATTTGTAACAATTATTTTTATAAATAAAATTGTGCCTAAAAAATGAAGTTAAAAAGATACAGTAGTGCATCTCCTTCATTGGCCCGATTTATTTTCAAAAGTGGACCGATTTCAAAAAAAAAAAAAAACGGCAACGCTGGGATCTACCAGAAACGAATCCGTGTTGAAAAGTAGATATTATTTCTTTGAGTACAAATTTTAGGTTCCGCAAATTATCCTTTCAAATAACTTCGGTATTACACATAATTTACTAATACATAATACTGCATAATTAGTAAAAATAGCTAAGTTCGAAGAAGTGGATCCACCAGAAACGAATCCGTGTTGAAAAGGAGATATTATTTCTTTGAGTACGCAAATTATCTTTTCAAATAAACTTCGGTATTACACATAGTTTACTAATAGGCCGATAGTTACAAACGTCTTGTTTAGAAAAATTTTTATGGATTCGTATTATATAGGATGTTTTCCATTCAGGAAGAAACAACCCATGATGAAATGAGTTATTAAAAAAGATAAATAATATTTTGGAACAAGCGGAAGCACACTTTTTAAAAGAATAGGGGGAATTCCATCAGGGCCAACATTATTATCTTCGTTTAATTCATTTAATGCAATTTGTACTTTTGGTAAAGTTACACTTAAGTGTCCTATGTTTATATTGCTAAAGGAATGTTCATCAGAAAAAAATTAAGTTATCATTTGAATTGATATATGTAATTCGATTTAAAAAACTCAGAGAAATCATTGCACATATCAGTCAGATTAATTATTTAAAGTCGATCCTGAATACTGCATACATTTTGGTATTCCATTAGATTTTCTTTTATTTTGTTCAAACGCTTTAGAACAAGGTTATGAAGTTGACTGTATATACACTGACTTTTCCAAAGCTTTTGACCAACTTAGCCACGGAATTATTTTATTTAAACTTAAAGCTCTTGGTTTTCCACCATTTTTCTTAGCTTGGATCAAATCATACCTTGAAAACAGATCTTATGAGGTAAAATTTAGAAATTGTCATTCTGTATGCTTGGTTTTATAAAACGCTGGGCAAAGGAGTTCAATGATCCCTATGTTACTCTTTCTTTGTACAATTGTCATGTTCGTCCTCATCTTGAATATGCTTCGCAGGTATGGACTCCCTATTACGAAATTCATAAGAAACGTATTGAATCAATTCAACATAATTTCATTCGCTTCGCCTTAAAGGGTCTTCCGTGGGAAGATCCTTATAATCTGCCTCCCTATGAACATCGTATTCAGCTTCTTCAATTGCAAACTCTCCATCAAAGGCGTGTTAATAATGATTTAATATTTTTTCATCAACTTATTAATGGTGAAATTGATGCACCTTATTTGCTGTCTTGTATACATTTAAATTACCGAGGCGGAACTCATCACCTGCGTACTTTTGACTATGGAAAGAATGAAGCCTTAAGTCGAATGAGCATTTTATATAACTTAAACTGTTCATCGATAGATTTAAATTTAAATAAGGTGGGATTAAAATCATTGTTTAGAACCAGTGCTCCACTATCGTAATCGTCTTTATTATATTTTTTGTTGTTCTGTAATATTTCACGTTACATGTTAATTATGTTTTGTATTTTGTACGTGTGTTAGGCTTTAATTGTATTATTATCTTGCTAACAACTAACACATGCACTAATGATGAGCTTCTGATCGTAGTGTGATGCTTGCTGTAAGCTAACTACTTTCCGAAAATTCTGAAGTGTAAAGGTCCAGAAATATTTGCTATTGGATTTAAGTTTAGATTAAATTTTATTGATATAATTCTTATACAGGAATTTATTAAGAACGTTAAAATTCTTCTCCAAATTTAAGTAATTTGTACGCAGATTGAAATTAAGTGGAGATTTTCATTGAATTTGATTGAATTCAAAAGTAATAGCTACATGGTGAATTGAATTTGAAAAAATAGGAATATTGTGTGTTGAAGCCATTAAGGAATATTGTGTGTCTAAATGTAAAGCAAAAAATTACTTGATTTTGGGACACTTAATGCTTTGCCTACCCAACACTTTCATTTTGTTTCATTTTGAACAGTTCTCTTTTATAGCAGCTTAAACTTCACTTCAAAAAATGTTAAAGTGTTTCCGACCGTTTTACTCGTATATCCCAAATGGTTGACCAATTGAATTTGTTACCGATGTCTTGTGGTCTTACACCCTTAGACTTTTTTTTCTTTGAAGGCACTTGAAAATTATGATCTATGTCAATGCTGCAGCATAATCGAATAAAGACTAAAAAGATGAAATTCGTGAGGTTACCCAGAACATGCACGAATTGTTTTGAAAAATTTCATTAAAACAAACGATATGCAAAACGTCAACTGAGAATTGTATTGTTCCATGTATCATAGGCACTTTTCTGGAAAAATGAAGTTAAAGGTGCACAAGTGGATAATACTTCAAAACTTGTTTTATTTTGTTATTGAAATTATCATATTTTTTCGTTCTTATATTTTTGTTCGCGATCAAGGCCCTATATAACTGTCTTTATGATGCACATGTGCACTGGACCGATACCATTTTAACAAATTGAATAACTTCATACGCCATACAACTGAACAATTCTTGGATGTCTGAAGATTGGAATGGTTTCGGAAAATTGAATCACAGATTCAAAAATAGCATACAAACTTACCATAAAATGTACTCCTAACTCAAAATTGCACAAAAATAGCGTATTAAACATAAGCGTTTTTTTAAGTAATCAATTTTAAAAAGCCTTTTAGGAATGGATGTAGATATTAATTCTATCAATTGTAATCGAAAGAAAGAATTCAAAAATCACTAAAAGAATGTAGTCGATTTCTTGCTGTAAAATGAATGCAAATGCAAAACCATTCGCAATAATTTTTTACAGGCATGATTTAAAATCAAAGTAAAGATAAGAATTCAATTTAAAAGAATATTATTCAAACTGATTTGGTGATAAAAAATTGCATTCCCTCTGATTGTTAAAAAAGCGTATTCAAAATTCACAAATCAGTTCTTCTCTAAGCATTATAATGAGTTTTCTATAATTCAAAAAAGAATCCTTGCGCAGCACAATGTTGTGAAAACCAGAAACTACATTTATCCGACAAAGCAAAATAATTATCATTTTTGCCATAGTAATTCTTCCAATACCGGACGCAGCGGCACTTAATTTAATGCAAAAATCAGCACCACTACCGACAACTATGTATATAAATCCAAATGAATAAATATGTCGTTGCCAAGCTGTGCAAAGAACAAAAAAAAGGAAATATCCTCTTAAAAATCCTTTTGTTGACTATCACGTGTTAAAATTCAAATATCATTTCACTCAGTGTGAAATGGTCACGTCTCACGTATTGTCTACAAGCTACGTAGGTACAGCATAAAGACTATATTTACTCGTATGTTTCACTCCCCAAACTGAGGATAAAATTTAACTTGGAAATTAAATTAAAAGGTAAATGCCCTGGACTCAAGGCAGAGTATGTTGTTCTGATTTACAATCATCTTTAACTAGTTATAATTTAGAGTATGGCATATCGTATTATCGTATTTAGAACGGCAAATGTTTTAAGTAATTTTACGATATTTTTCTTACAAAAATTGCAAACGTTTCTTTTAACAAAAATACTTTGGAAACTTTTAACCGAATTTAAGTGACATTTTTATCATTCTTCTAGCATGTCGTTCTTATGATGCGTTATACAGAAGGATTGAAGTGCAGATAGATTACAGGGGTGTATTTGACCGAATCTTAGAACAAGGTGACGTGAAATAACGCCAAATAAAATAAAGCCAAATTTTCAATTTGGTTTTATTTCGCTTTAGAAAACGAAATAATAGCAATTTGGCATTGTTTCGATTTAAAACTTTGCAGAATTAGAAAAAAACATAAAGTAAAATTATCTTTTGTTTTCTCTCTATGCTAAATTAAATTCTTTATTCAATTTTGGGAATTACAAAATTCGGTAATTATCTAGAATAGCTACTTTTGCTTAAAACATAGAAAAAAAATTCGGAAAATAACCAAATCGGTGTATTTTTTCGTAAACTTTAATAAAAAATCGGGGAAAGTGCAATTTTGCAACAATTTTTTTTGTTATTAATTAAAAAAGTTGAAAAATGACAGATACTTGTTGCTTGATTGAAATTTTTGAAATTGGAGCCTAAAACAAGTTTTTTTGAATTGATAGCACGGCGTATTAACAGCTAGGTATGTAAGGGGGGGCATGCTGCCCCCCTGCAACCCCCCTGCTTGGGATCACTATAGGATTTGGGATGGGTGCGTGTTTGGGTATATGCAAAGAACACGAATGCGTTATGATTCTTTCATAACTGTGAGCCATACTTGCTTTTTAAATTTGGGAATTTCTTTGATTTTAGTGCTCAAATGAAAAAGTTCTTTGCATATACCCAAACTCGCACCCACCCCAAATCCTATAGTGATCCCAAGCAGGGGGGTTGCAGGGGGGCAGAATACCCCCCCCCCTTACATACCTAGCTGTTAGTACGCCGGTGCTATCAATTCAAAAAAACTTTTTAGGAAAAGTAGCTATTCTAGACAATAAATCAACCATTTTTGCGTGTTTTGTATGTAAAAAAGTGAACTTTAAAATTTTTTTATTAACTTTTGAATTTTAAAAGATTCGGCGTTGTTTCCATTATTTTGTTGGCCTTATTTCTTTTTATAAATCGAAATAAAGCCAAATTGGTTTTATTTCGTTTTGAACAACGAAATAAGGCCAAATTTGAAATTTGGTGTTATTTCATTTGGCACTATTTCACGTCACCTTAGAACAAGGGCGCTCTGATTTTTTTGCTAACAAGATATCATGAGATATTTACCAAAGGTACTCTGTGCCAAAGAATACCTTTTAAATTTCAGTTACAAAAATTGTTTTTTTTTTTTTTTTTTAATTTTAAATTGGCACTACTGTGAAGTATAATGTAAAAAAATTGTTGTTTTAAATACGCGTCCTTTTATCAATAGTGCAAAGTGAATGATGTCTTAAACTATTTAACAACGCAGTTCTATTAAATTTTGTTTTTGTTTGCGGAATAAAATTTCTGAATGTAAAATGTTGGAAATGTAGCAAAAGATTCTCGGCTCTATAGCAAACAAGTGTTTATGAGAGGTACAAATTATTCAAAGATATGAGTATCGAGAAAGTGTTGAAGATGAGGCATTGACTGATTTAGGCCTAAATGACCTTCTTGGAATATTGGAGAGATTAGTGAAAACAATTTTGTTTGACCATTTTGGACTCAAAAAAGTGAAAGTTGAAAATGTTCTACACTCGTATTTCGTGCTAATTTTGCCAACAAAATTAAACATTTTTCCGTGACTTTATTATTAATTTTTTATTACCGTATTCCCCTGACCTACCATGATTTGACTTCTGGCTATATTCGCTGAACTTAAGAGACCGCTCGGTGGGCACTGGTCTGCATTTACAGAAAATCGGCACAAAGGAATTGAAGGCTGCACCAGAAGATAACTTTACAAAATATTTTGAAAATCGAAAAAAAAAACTTGGCACAAGTGTAATGCATTTTAGAGGTACTACTTCGGAGAAGATGCAACTACATAGTTTAGAAGAATAAATAATAATTTTAACTCATAATGAAGCAGTCAAAAAATATCAAACTATAGTTTCAGTTATTATTCGGCTGTAATAGAAATTTCCGATCACTATACCAAAAGTTTTTCAAGGTTATCAGAGATCGAACTTTAAGCATATTTACAACAACAGAAAAGCATGAACACGTAATCTGCAAAATAGTTTGAAAACAGTTTGCTTAACCGTTATAGTTACACGAGACCTCTTTCTTTTACCATTTTTTACATACGAAATGGTTAACATAATCTAGACAAAACATTGACTCAAGCTTTCAATTAATGTTAACGACTTTATTTCTTTTGGTACAAAATTTGTGTAGTGTAAGACACTTTTTGAGAATTCAATTTAGTACAATTTTAGACGATTTAGTAAAATGGTTAAATGATAAAGCCATTTTTAGCAATTAACTAAGCTTAAAAGATGATTTTCCAAATTTTAAACAATTTTATTATCTTATTATCTCTAAGTTAAATCCATATGGTATTTGTACAGTTATTCTTATAAGACCAGTTGATGGAATGGTCCAGTCAAGAGTTGAGAATTCCAATTAATAGATCCGTTTAAGCGTATACGCTTTGTTTGTTTTCACGAACTGCCACTTTTTAGACATGTTTGGATGTTCGTTTCTTAATAAAAGGCAATTAGCTAAATATTTAGCAAATTTGATAACTAGTAAATTTTCGGTTGCAATTGGTTGTTTAAAATGTTGCGCCAGTAATTTTAATTTACATAGATAATTCTAATTCAATTTCACACTTTGCGATTAATTACAAGAGAAGGCAAACGATTATACATGTATGTATTCAATAATTTCAAAAGAAAGCAAGTAATTCAAATTGAAAGAAAATACAAGTTTCAAATAAATACAATCAACTTGCTTAAAAGTCAAATAATTGGTCATTTCAAAAGTTGAAGTCGACTCAAACTGAACTCAATAATATCGTTTAGTTAAATTTAACTAATGATTTCTTATGATTGCATTCACAAAGCACTCCATTCTTTTTCAAACCCACCATTTGTATTGTTATTGTTGTTATATGAGGGGCTCTATACCCTTAAACCTAGCATCAACACATACATTAAGCAGGATGTAGCTTACAAATAAAAGCCCGGTACCGATGACGGGAACCAACCCATAGTATGCAGCAGTTGCATTCATCAATTTGTCTTTTCCCCTTTTTTATATGTGTCTTTGTTTTGTTGCATCTTCTTCCATATTGTGTTGAATATTAATGATTTTATATTATTTTGCAACAAAATACATTTAATGCTCTGTCAAACACAGAAATGTTAATTTGCTGCAAAACGATGGTGGTACTAAAGTACAATAATAATAATAACTCTGTGCACGAGGTATTATACGAGTAGTACGAGTATGTACCGTCATCGTCGTCGTCCTGTGTAGCCTTGGTTAAAGCATGGACGACAGGTACACAAGCCCCATTAATTTAGAAAAAGAGAAAGCAAATTATGTGTTTCTGTTTCTGCTTCTGGTTGGACAACACGATACACGACTGTGACTGTGACTGCGACTGCGACTGTGACTATGGCTATGACTATGACTGTGGCTATGACTGTGACTGTGATACCTATATTATATCTACTGAAAAGAGGGTAATTGAATTTAATGAGAACTTTTGTACCTGTGTAAAATGAGATTATGTATTTAAATTAAAGCAATCATTTAAGGGAAAAAGGTTTTTGGAGAGCAAATTAAGAAGCATGACGAAAAGTTCTTTTTTTTTGTTATAAGGGGATCTCTAAGATGAATGTAGGACAAAATGCTGTTAAGTATAATTAAATAGATTTTGTTGGTTACTCTGGATTCTAAGAGACAAAAGCTGAGGATAGGAAAATGTGTTTTAAATTACTTAAAAAATGCACTACTCAATGCTAAATGCACTTGAAATAGATTGTTTTCGATTTTTCTTTGAAATTCTTAGCTTAAAAAGAAAGTTAGAAAGAATATTATGGGTTACCAAAGTGAAGTTTTTCCACAAAACATCTCCTCAAATTTTAGTGCTGATAAAAGGCTGTTAAAAAAGGCTAGCGATTTGTTTCTCCCAAATCAGTTCGTATAGACAAGGCACTCCTTGAAAATAGGTTGAAAGTGTGGTTAAGTTTGGTCAAAAAATAGAATTGGATGGGACGGGCCTGATAATTCCCAATGAGTTGATTTAAACTAACTAAAATTTAGTCTATTGAAAAATAAAACAATTTAAATTATATTCGGTTTTAGTTCTTGGATAATTTATAACATTATGGAATAAACTCGCATCTCTAAGGAATATTAACAACAACTCCATAAATGATAAAAGCGATCTTTATGTCAAACTCTATTAAAAGCTATAGAAATATTTGTAAAATTATAAATAAAATCATCAGTAGGCTTCTCAACTGTTCATTGCGTTGATAATATTGGAGTTGGTAGGTAGGTTGATTAACCATTGCGTAAAGATTTATTTGCCAGAAAAATTTAATCTAAACATTAATGACTGTATCATCAATCTCTTCCAATCCCTAGTCAAAATTATCTCACTCTATATATAACTTTAAAGTACTTCAGAAGGCATGTTAGGATAGGTTGGCTGTCCGTGATGGTGTAGGACACACTTAGGCTAGTTTAATGGCCCATTGTGATACCACATGAATCTTGAGGCTTTCTTTCATCATCAATGAACCAGTTTGAGTCCCTTACGAAACGTGAAAGTTCTTTATAGAAGAATTTTCCTAGGTAATTCTTGCGTTTTTAAGGTAGAGAAGGGCATACACAGAGGAGGCGAAGAACTGTTTTCTTCTCTTCCTCACCCATACAGCTTCTGCAAAAGTCATTTAAGAATACGCCTAGCCTGCTTTCCTATTAGACAGTGCTCGAGAAAATACTAGCTATCTGAGTAAATACAGTTATCAGATGTTGATATCACGTTTTTTTGGGATTCAGTCGTTCCGAGTACACACCTCCACCAACCATTTCATTTATTTTTGTTCCATCTGTGTAGAAGTGGACTGATTCGTCTTCCAGGAATGCCCCATCCTCCCAGAAAGATCTGGAAGGTACAGAAATCTGGAAGTTTCTGTCCAATTGCGGTTGGGGGATGGTGTAGTCCTGTGCTTTGGAATTGATTCTAAATACTTAATAACTGTTGTTAACCCACATGCGATGAAGCTTTGAGGCGAATAGCAGAGCTATTTATTTGCTAAGTATATCAAGAAGTGTTAGGTAGAGTAGGGTATGCTGTGCCGCAGATGGGGCCGTACGAAGCGATCCGCTTACACCAGGCAAGCTGAACATTGGATTTTATTTAGTTTGTCGCGGATTATAGCTTTTTTAAAGTAATCCGATTACCGATATGTATTTGTATAACCAATATACTTAGGCTCGTCTGTTTTTGCTTAAACATAAGGAGGGTTAACAAATGAAATTTTGTATTTCTTCGAAAATAGGAATAATTCGGTTTTGTGTTGATTGACACCCAATCCACACCTAAGAGTTATTTTAGGTTGTTAAGATACTTTCCTGAAACCGCTATAGCAACGTCATTCGCATAGGCAGTCACTCTGAAACCCTCCGCATCCAGACCAGTTAGGATTTCATTTGCCACCAGATTCCAGAGTAGATAGAACCACATCTTGCAGTGTCCCTCAACTAACGAATTTTTTAGCAGAAGAGTTGCCCAGTTTTGAGGTATTTATTCTGCTAGTCAGCATTAAATTAATTTATTCCACAAGTGAACTCTCTACATTCAGAGATGTTAGTGCAGATGTGATTGTAGATGTGTCCACAGAAGGCTTGTACATGTACATATTATTAAAATACAATTTAGGCAATGATTTTGAAAATTGGTCAGTGCAGAGAAAATAAATTTGAATACATATAAGTATTTACGAAATCTGGCTTTACCATCAAACTCAAGACTCTAAAATAATTTAGAAAAGATTACAGGAAGTCCATTTTTTTGGAACTTGCATAACTCATGATCTCAAAAATGGTTTAAGTCCATTTTTTTCTCTAATTTTTCTCGCAATTAATCTGAATCTAAGTGACAGTTTTTGGAAAGTAGGATAAGTTATTAATAAACTTTTAGAGGCTAATCGATTGAATTCGGTTTCATTCAATATTTATGTGTCATACTATGGATCATTTTATTTTATATTTATTTTGGTTTACAAGCGCAATTGAGAATATGAGATCTCAAATAATCATTAATTACAGATCGCTCAATGTGAACAAAGTAATCCTAATCTGTTTTTCTTTTGAATTGTAAGTTAATATTCTGGATTCCCTTGAAATGTGAAATTATAATAAAACCATTTTGGTTTTAAAAATGTTGAAAATTAAAAATTAAAAAATCAAAACGAAATCCAAAGAATTTGAACACTTGAAATGACATACGAAATATTTATGCCAATCAAAAGTAGTTGTTAGCTCAGTAAATTATGTTTGAATGTTAACTCAATTAAAAATAAAAAAGAGGCTCCATTGAATATTTTTCTACGATTTGTTTCCTGTTAAATTGTTGCATTATTTAGTTTTCTTATGAAAACATAATATAAAAATTAAAACTAAATACAAATTTATTTCTGTCATAAATCAAATAATTTTTCTTCCGTACATCAAGCCAACTGGAAAGACAGAACTATCATTTCCGTTCGCTAAGCTAAGATCGCTTATGAATCCTATAAACCTGTTCAAAATATTTCCCAAGTGGTTGGTATTTGTAAGTATACGTATTTTGTTTAACTTGTTGGAGACAGCAATTGATTCCTAACACCTGCCGTGCGCGAGATTAACAATTTCCTAGATTTGCATATGTCTCATTTTTAACTTCACCTGTTTCATTTCACAACTGAGTCACCGTAACATAGTAGCAGCAATTTACATACCCGTATAGTGTTCCCCGATGTTGTTGCACTAACATATATTGAAGAAATGCGTTTACGTTCACGCAATTACCCATAGTATTACCCAACACCAAGCTTTGCCTTGCTTACTGCTCTTAGCTCTTCTCTTCAGCTTCAGAGACTATAATAACACCTAAGACCCGACTCTTTCATGTGGCATCAAAAGATAAATGCTAAACGAATCGAAAATAATTCAACACACTTACCGCATTATGGAAGCCGCGTCCGATCCGTTCCGCTCTAAGCCAGACTTGCCATTCACCACTTTTACCATTCCATGACGTGCAGATATGATGCCACTGTCTGGTTCTCAGCGGATAATTGAGTCTTTAAAGCAAAACGAAAAAATTAAATCAATTTTCATCCACAACACGTTAGGAGGAAAATCAGTGTTTCCAAATGTGTGTGTAACCCACCTATAGACTTGTTGTCCCCGAATAGCCATTGAAACAAAACTGGAATTTTTCGAGTTTGCTACCCAAAATTGGATTTGACGTTTTTCCTTTTTGTCTGAAAATGACATAATAAAAATATAATAAGTATAAGCTTTGAAATAATATTGTTTATTGTTAGTTTTAAAAGGAAGTCTACTTTTTGTTGTCTGGGTGACAGGGTTCAATATCTTCGTTGAAAATTAGATTTTGGGTTAAGGACTTCTTTAAGTATTGAGGCATGCTTTTTTTCTATATTTTCTTTAAAATTATTTATCAATATATAATGATATTGATGGTTTATTTCAGGTACGGATTTAAACGGTGTGAGGCAATTCTTACATACTTTTTGTGGCCATCCTTAAATTTTGTTTTAAGATAGAACAGAAAATTATATTTGTATGGAAATTTTGACATTATTAAGATTATATTACAAGAGAGAATAATGAATTTTTAAATTCATTATTTAGTACTTTGTGAGGGATGTACTTTTTTCGATGTGGCAAGTTGTTCAGCCTCTCAATTAGAACGAAATGCAAATCTTGTTTTAATTTCAGGGCTTCCTTTACTGTTCGATTTGAAACGAAAACGAAGCAAAAAACCACAACAAAGTAAAAGTAATACAATATTTTTAAACAATCACCGTGATCGTTGCGCCTTAGCTAGACGATCGTTGTGTTTTATTATTAAACGGGTCCTGGTCCTGGTCCTGAATGAACTAAGATTTTAGTAATTTTCTAGTTCTTTCCATAAGGGAACTTTATACAAGTCTAAAATCATTACTGTATTAAGATTTCAACTATTTTTTTTCCATAGGACGCCTTGAACTTGTTTTCTGTATAAGGTTTAGTCTAACAATATTCGTTGAATTTAAAATTGGTTGTGGCCAATTTTAGCAGTTCAATTATTATAGGAATCCACAATGAATCATACAAATTAATTCAGTACCATGTTATTAAATGTTTTTGTTTATAATCATTAGAAAGAAAGATATAACCGTTTTATATATTTTCAATCCGTATATTTCTCATTAAACAGTTATTTGTGAATTTGCGTAGATGCCATTAATACACATTTTAATAATACTCAATTTAAAATGTTGACCGAATTTACCACAAAGATATAAAAGAAAAGGCTTACAGATTGGGTTTTTAGACCCATCCGTTTTACTTTATATTTTTTTCTTTTATAATTTAATTAGGACTTTTATCATCTATGAATTTGGAAAACCGATTTCCTGTTAAAAAAACTGTTTTCAGTTAACAGCTGTTTAATAACGATGGCACAGGTTTTTTTGTAAGATATCTTCTACCTGCGGTTTTGTCTTGTTTTTCAAGTTTCAAGCTGTCTAATTTTTATATTACAAGTCGTGGGCTTATAGTTTTTTAAATACATACAATAATTCAAGTAATTTTAAAAATAGGTATGTTTGCAAAATCAATTATATTCCTAAGAAATCAAATTGTTTCAGAAAGTGAATATATTGCTTTCTATGTTTTCTTCTTTTTTAGTTCTCTAAGTTTCATTAATCATTTGAAATCTTTTGAATGTCCGGAATTTCAGAAACTTGCTCATGTGTGATTCAAAAAAGACTTTTTAAAAATATTTGCTATATTTTAAGATTTAAAAATTAACCTGCAATATAAGTTTTTTTTTTTCAAAAATTAAAATGCCATTTTATTTCTCAAAAAACCTTGAGTTATTAATTTTTTTTTGAAAATCTTTAGAGCGTTTTTTTTAATTAATTTTGTGTATATAAAGTTTTTAAATTTTGTCTTAAAAATATTTTTTGTATGCAGCTCTTTAATGCTTATAAATTTATATTTTTAACATTTGAATTTCGTTCAAAAATGTTGACACTTTTTTGAGATATTTTATTTTGAAAAAAAAAAATATATACAAAATAATGGCATTTTTGATCATCAAATATCATTAAGATACTACAAGAGCTTGCATAGCAAAAATTATTGAAATCTGTTAATTAATTCCAGAGAAAATTTAAAAACAAAAAAAAACGGTTCTGTGGGGGTACCCTTCAGAGCAATACAAAAATATGTTCTTGTTGAAAGAACCCAAGTCAAGAAAAAAATATTAAGAGAAAATTCGAGTTTTCAATTTCTGCCCAAAAAATGACTTGTGTTTTTTTTTCGTCTTAACAAAAATAAAAAAAAATCCTACAGCTAATCTGCTTGTTGCATATGATAAAATAACTTTGAGTTCAAATCTGTTTTTTTTTTTTAATTTTTAGTCAAGGACCAATTTTAACCACTCTTAGTACCAATTTTTGAATGTTTTTATTTCTTGTATAAAAAATACAGCTTTGATTTTTCTAAGAGCATTATCTTACGTTTTGAAGTCAATGCTTTCATTTATTCACGAAATATCGAGAATCGTATTGTGTAGTATTTATTGTAGATTTGTTTTTATGACTGTTGGATTTTTATAAAAATATTTTTAAATGTTGAAAACAATATATTTTATATAAGATGAAATTAGTTTGAAGCGAATATTTTTTATTTTTGCAAGATATTCAAGTCCAAAATTACTTTTTACTAATTTTTAGTAAGTTTTTTTCATTTTTTGTAAAGAAAACCGTTACTTTGATTTTCTTTCAAATTTTACCAGATTTCAAAACCGTTATTCTTCGTTCCATGAAATTATTTTTTAGGTAATATAATTTTGTTCGTAAAATATTTAAAGCTACAAACATTTTTTTCAGTTTTTTTGATTATTATTTATAAAAAAAATTTTGTTGATTTTTTTTTTTAATTATACTACAGTCAAACTTCCCTATAACGAACTTCTACATAACGAAGATCTCTCTATTACGAATTGATTTTGAGTACACATCTTTTTGGTTACTTTTTTGGTGTGTTTTGATCTCCTTATAACGAATTTCCATAAAGCGAATTTTTCTCTACAACGAACAAATTTTGTTGCTGGAAATCCAAATCTCATACGTTTTTGTTTCCACATAACGAATTTTTTCAAATAATTTTCTGTTGAAAACAACAGCATGCAGAAAAAAAACCTTATAAGGGGATTTCCCCAAGATTTTAAATGCAAGCATTCTATGTTCAGGCTTCAGTATGAATACAATTGAAAATGTCTTGAAGTAACATTTTTCTTGAGAAAAAGTTGTTGATAAGTAATAAAGTTGAAGAAGGATTGACCAAAAAAAAACAGATATTGCTAAGCAATTTGGAATTCCTCCTAGTAGCCTATCAACAATTTTAAAAAACAAAGCAGTGATTTTAAGAAATGTAGAAAACGAGGAATTAAGCACTAGACGCAAAAGACTTCGAAAATGTATTTTCGAGGATATTGATGAAGCAATGCTGAAATGGACTAATTTATTGGAATCTCTCAATTTATAAGACGATTTTGTTGAAAAAGAAAAATGTAATCCAAACTTAAATCACTGACTTCTTTAAATAAAAGTAAAAACAAAAAATTTCTGTATAACGAATTTTCTATATAACGAAATAATTTTCTGGTCCCGTGCAAATTCGCTATAGGGAAGTTTGACTGTAGTTTATTTTAAAATAGCGTACTGGTTCATGAGATGTTTTGGGTCAACTCGAAACCCAACCTTGTTTGCTGCCGTAATGTTCTGTACAAACAAAACTGTTGAAAATGAGATAAAATCAATTTTGCCTTATTTTTTTGTTATACATAGGTCAATAACACCAGTTCCTAAAAAGATTTGGCGTTATTGCGCTTTACAAATTTATGTATTTCATAGTTGAATATGGGGAGTTATTTCATCATGAAATTTGTTTGGTGTTATTTCACTTTTAAAGTTGCAATCTTTTGACAATTAATAAGTAAATACTTTTTTATTACTAAAAATGTGACACGCTATCCTAACATATTGAATTGTTAAAATTCTTTACAAAATGTTTAGCAGTTTACTAAGCTTAAAAGATGATTAACCTAATTTTAACCGATTTTAACATCTTATTATCTCTACTTTAACTTTTAGCAATTTGCTAAATCCATATGACATCTGAACAATTATTCTTATAAGAGCATTGAATGAAATTTTCCAGGCAACAATTGGGAGAAAAAGATGTAAAATGTTGGACTCCCTTAATTGCTAAATATTAAACAAATCTTTATTTAGAAGTCGCTCATTGCTACATCATATTTACTTTTCAAAATCAAGAACTTTGTATGTTGTTTTGGCCGATCTCAATAATGCACCTTACTATAACAATGAAGAAGTTTTCTCAGGAAATTCCTCGCCCTTATTTTCTAGTAGAAAGTCAAACATGCAGTACTCATGGTATTCTAGGTCTTTCCTTTTTTTAAAAAAAGATTTGAGTTTCTCTTTTCATTCTATAAAGTGCGTACGAATACAAATGCTGCAATTTTAATTGTTATCGTCATAAACCTTACCAATTAATTTTTAAAATGTATACACCATTTCTGTAATATTTTTAAATCCTTTAAAAGCTCAACTTTCGAAAGGAGAATAAATCATTTCTGTGATAAATTTTCCAATTATTATTTGTGTAGATCTTTGAGTATAATAGAATTCCACTTTGCGCACTGTAATCGCAATTTTCATGTCTAAGTAAACAAATTTTCATATTAAAGTTAGTTTGATCGAAAATAGTGTTAACTAAAATGTTTTTGATGTAAGACTAATTTTCCTCGCTTTCTCCCCTCATATCAAAATACCTTCATACGAACTAATATTTTAATATAAATTTAATCGTGTGGAATACTCTTTTACGAGTCAGATACACTGGTAAATACAAGTAATGGAATTTTGATGAAGCTTTTGTTGTATACAAAAGTTATAAATTATGTGAAATTAAATTATTAAATCGAATATTAATTAGAGTTTTATTAAGTAATTAATTTGAATGAAAAACATTTGAGATGTTTTAACAAAAAAGTGTATCTTGTCCAAAAGGCATTTAAATATGAAGAATGGCATCGTTGGACGTGAATTGATGATATAAAAATTTGCATTTTCATTCCCAGAAGCTAAAACAATTAAAGTTGTTCGAAATTAGCATTTTGATTGAGAGAGTGAATTGATATTTTATGTTTTCAGTTTTTATCTTTTTGTTTTTGTTATGGTCGAATAATTTATTGCTGATACCATTTTTTTTTTATTTAAAAAGTATAAGACATAACATGCTCTTCTAGATCGTTATTGATTGATTGATTGATAAAGCGTTCAAAATTATGTACATATGTATGTACATTTTGAAATAATTATGAAAACTAAATTTAGTGAAGTTAATACATTTTTCTTTTTGGAAAATTATAAACTCAAATTTGAAAGTAAAATAAAATGCCTGGGATTTCAACTTCCACAGATTTGAAAGGAAATAAATTATATTAATAGTTAAGAAGTAGTTAATTATAAAAATGTTTTGAAAAGAAAAATAACAATCATTATAAACCATGCACTTGTAACTTCAATTATTTCAAAGCAATATAGGAAAATAGAAAGCTCTACACTCAGCAAAATGGAATTTTCGTTCTCTACAGATGCCAAGGTTGATGAGTTTGGATACAAATTGATGTCAAATATTGATAAACGAAAATGTACACTATTAGATCTTTTCTGTGAATGAAAGATTACAATCGGTAACAACCTGATTTACTTTTTGACGCAAAACTAAGTTACAGACTAGATACGGTAGATTTTAGTTTTTATCCATACTTTTGCACGGTTGCCACGTTGGTCATTTGTGACCAAATTTAGTCATTCATTTTTCACTTGGTGAAATGGTAATTTTGTATTCCATTTTTTCGAGTAAAACAATGTTCTTTTAAAAACTGACACATTTAAAAACTAAGCTTCGACACCAGAGTTTTTCTTAATATATTATCGGAAACTTCTTAATGCAAAGAATTGCTAAACTGGTATGTGCATCAACATAATTAAAATAATAAATAAAAACCACTAATATAATGTATTTATTTTATTGAAAAGCACCGAACAAATAAAAACATAAGAAGTTATACAAATTATACAAACAATTGAAATATTTATTGACTGATGTGATAATTTCGCTTAAAGTGATTCCAAAAAGTATTCGAAGTTATAAAATCGATCGAATGGTAGGACCCTGAAAACAATTTTAATCAAGTTTCAATTTAGATTTAGATTTTATTTCACTCGATTTTGGAAACCTAGTTGAAAGTGTCTGGAGAGCAATAGATTTTCTTAAATTATGTTTGTAATTTTTACCTAAAAGTGATCATTTTCATTCCCAAATTTAGTCACAAACTTTTTTTCAAGGAGGAACCGTGCTTGAAAGATCAAACTAATACTGGAACCCTTCTTTTTAATAATATAAGCTATTTAAATACGAGTAGTTCAGATATGCGGTCGTGTACTGAATATTGATACTGGAATCTGTTTTGAAATAATTCTTTTTAAAATATCACTTCCCCTCATAAAATACATTTAAGCGCACTAAAGTTGTTGGTGTTTGAATCTTCAAACAAAATTTTCACTGCAGACATGGCGTAAAATCGTATGTCCTAAGAAATGCATTTGTCAATATTAGTGCGGAATCGGTATTAATCCATTTAAGGTCCTTCCATTTTCTTCCAAAAATGGCTGAATGGTTGAAAGTTGTCTATAGTATTACTTTTTTAAGCCATCCAACTTATGACTAAGCATATCAATTCCACTCTAAATATTTTGTACGCAAATCTTGAATTCATTTCTTTTTAACTTTTAATTTTTGATTTTTCTCCCACTCAGTTATTTATCAATAGAGATTGTGTTAAAAACAAAATGATAAAAAAAATTTAATTTCTCTTTTCTTCTTTTCTCATTTCAGGTAAGAAATTTACATTTTATCAATATCATCCAATATTATAGTACCTATAGCTTCTACATATAACTTTTGCAAGAAAATTAAGTTTTTCTTGAGATGGAAAATTCTCCAGGCGGTAAGTGCATTCAAAATCGATTCCTAAAAGCTTCTTCTCTCGTTCAAGTCTTTACTCAAGGGCAAAAATTCTTTAGAAACATACATACATACATCGGCATAGCTATCTTTCAGGTACCTATGAACATTGTATTTTGGAAGAGAAGGTGAAAAAAATAAACAGAATTAGAAGATGAAATTATTTTATTCCACTAGGGAGGAAGTCAGCGCACTTTATTTGACTTTTTAGTTCACTCCTTTATGATAGCTCTATTGTTGGTTCAATTTTATAGTGAAGCACTGTTGAAGAAAATGCATTTGAATCTGGGGAGGGGAAGGACGAATGAAATCGAATCGTTTTGATTAGTTAAGAATTTAAGAGGTTTGTTTTTTTGGCAAGAGTACGATAACTTAGGCGACAAGATATTATAACGGAATGTTTTAGAACAGTTAAAAATAAGCATTTTTTACTATGGGAAGGGTCTATCTCCCCCCGTTTAAGCAGGAGGGGCAATTTAAAAAAATTATTACTTAAAATGGAAAAAAATTCTTAAAAAATAACGGTGATACTTACAATTAAGTTGTATATTCTGAACATTCTGTTCTATTAGCCAGTTTTTAAATCAAGTCAAAACTATGCGTAGTTTTTGAAAAATTTAATTTTAAGCTCAAAATGTGAGTAAAAAAAGTTAAAAAAAGGTTTAAAGTGTAACTTTTTCAATATACTTCAAGATTATCTACCATTGTTTTTATTTCAGAATTTATTACTCTTATTTAAAAACTAGATGATTTTATGTCTTTTAGTTTTTGAGAAAATTGAAAATAAAAATTAAATTTTAAACTTAAAATTTGAGTAAAAAAAGGTAAAAAAGGTTTAAAGTGTAACTTTTTCAATACTTCAAGATTATCTACCATTGTTTTTATTTCAGAATTTATTGCTCATATTTGTTTTTGATCAAAAACTGAAAACTAGATGATTTTATGTCTTTTAATTTTTGAGAAAATTGAAAATAACCAGAACTACTATTTTAATTTAATTCTTTTTTTTGCTTGAGTGGTCTTATTTTGATAGTAATAATGGTATTTGCGTATGCGTAATGCGTGTTTGGGTGTATGCAACAGTAAGGTGTGCGCGAATTTGGGTGTATGCAACAGTGGAATCTGTAAGGGGAGGGCATGCTGCCCCCCTGCAACCCCCCTGCTTGGGCACACTATAGGATTTGGGGTGGGTGCAAGTTGGAGTGTGTGCAAGGTGGGGAGGGTGCAAGGTGCGGTGGGTGCAAGATGGGGTGCATGCAAAGTTTCTTTTGCATTTAAAGAAGCTGGATTTAAAAAAAATTAATTTACCCTAGGTATATCTTAATCCATATTCGATTATTACTATCAAAATAAGACTACGTTAATACTTAAGCAAGGAAAAGTAATTTAATTAAAATATTTTGTTTTGGTAATTTTCAATTTTCTCAAGAACTAGAAGACATCAAGTTATCTAGTTTTCAGTTTTTGATCAAAAACAAATAAGAGCAATGAATTCTAAAAAAAAAATAGTAAATAATTTGAAAGTTTTGAAAAATTACACTTTAAACCTTTTTTTAACTTTTTTTTGCACAAATTTTGACTTTAAAACAATTTTTTTCAAAAACTATGCATAGTTTTGACTTGATTAAAGATAAAGAACAAGCTAATAAACAAAAGTGTTGGCTTTAAAAAAAGGTATAACACTTAATTGAGGGTATTACCGTTATTTTTTAATTATTTTTTTTTTCATTTAATGTACATATTTTTTTAAACTGCCCCTACCGCCTAAATGGGGGGAGATAGACCCCCCCTCCCATAGTAAAAAATGCTTGTTTTTAACTGTTCCATACAAATCCGTCATTAAACTTTGTCGCCTAAGTTATCGTACTCTCCCCGTTTTTTTTTTAAATAGGCTTTTTCCCAAAAAATGCATTTAAGTATCAATCAAAACAGGTAAAGCAAAATTTGCTATGTAGCAGTTGGTCGCTTCTATATGTTCCCATTTTAGTTTTATGGCCAGCTGAACTATTTTTGTTAAAAATTTACATATAAATATTATACCACTGTCTTTGAAGTTTGTTTCGGTCATATCTTCTTAATTACCTGAACGAATTTTGGAAACGAGAGTAATTTTAGTATCAACTATAAATGAAGCGGTATAGAAACTTTACATATGTATATTACGTCTTTTTTTGCATAACACATTTAGTAATGTAATATGCTGCTGTATGCTAAGACACATCAAGTCTTAAACAACAAAAGCAAGTTCTTGAATCAAATAAGACACCTTCAATAGCTTTCACTTATAATTTCTAATCTAATTTCAACAACATTACATATTCCATTTCGATTGGAATTTTAATAAAAATAAAATAGATTCAATAAAAACAAAAAAGAGATGCATAAGTGCTTCTTTATTTATTCGTATTTTAAATGAAAAAAATGCTCTGATTAAAATCATTAAATGATTGTAAAAACAAAATTGTAAATTATGTAGATCGTAGATAACCAGTTAAATAATTCACTCCCTACATAATTGAAACTCAAAGTATTTAAAATTTTGATTGGTCAGTTTGTTCAGAGTAGAAGTTGTCAAAAACATGTCTTTTAGAAACTGATCGATTGCTAATTGAGTATTTAAATTCAGATTTCAAAACTTTTTAACAGTAAAAGAAATTAATTTTGCTTTAATATAGCATTAAGGTTTCCCTTTTTTAATGTTTACCTGACTTTAATGTATTGGTCTAAAAGTTGTTAAATACTTTGAAACTTTTAGTTTTTTTAAATTATATTGCCACATACTGCCAATAACAATTTTGTTCGATTTTTTTGTACGTGTTAAGAGCGCACTAAAGGGGTTATGAATACGCTTATAATGATTAACTACAGTGCTAGCAATAAGTAAGGGAGGAAAGGATTAGAAATTAGACGCCGATGCAATTAGTTAAAAGTACGTGCGAATTTGATCTTAAGGGTAAACTGATGAGCATTCCCAGAAGTATAGGTATTACGGTTGAATTGTTTGAGGGGATAAAGCAATGATAAAACAATGATAGACATGAGACATTTTGGCAATGTTCAGAAAAAGCAAATGTCTCGGTAAGAGAACGATCTCATATAATTTTTAGAGCTCTATTTTCAATTCTATCCAAAAGACTCAAGTACGTTATTGGGGCACCAGCGCAAATATGGGAATTATAGTCGAGTTTTGGACGATTAAAAGCTTTTTAGATTATAGCCAGATCGGAGGGTAAAAAACTTCTTACATTATCTGAGAAATCCTTAACACTTAGCAGCATTTTTGGCGATGTCGAATATGTGATCACTCTACAACAAGTGGTTTGTAATTTTGTGATGCACATACCTAGAACTGAAAGGTGTTCAGTCTCTTCGATGCAAGTACCTCCCATGGATAGTGGCATTATGGGAGGGTAACGCTTTTGAGCCAGTATAGACAGGATTGAATTTTTTAAGCATTAAATTCGGGATTTAATTAGCTTATCATACGCTGCCGTTGATGGTCCATGTCCGAAGAACAAGGATACAAATCTAAAAACGAAAATGAAAATGAAAAGCTGGGGGTCTTAATCCATATTAGATTATTAAAATATTTCTTTTGGCAATTTTCAATTTTCTCAAGAACTAGAAGACATAAAATCATCTAGTTTTCCGTTTTTTAAACCAAGTCATCGTCCACAACTTCAGAAGTGGGATTTGGACAAGAAGTGGAAAAATGTCCCATGCCACAGCAATTGTAGCATTGAACAAGCATTTTTCTGGAGTCACCAACGGAAAACTTGACTTTAGGTTTCGATTCATTTTGATGCTGGGCAACTTGCGCTGAATATGATGCGGAATTTGTCGGTCTGTTAACTGCTAAATTTGATCCTCGTAGTTGAGCATAACGGTGTGCCAGTTTTTTTAATTCATCGATTGTGCGTGCTGAGTACAATATGGCGATGCTAACGGAACGATTTGGAACCCATCAATGATAAATTGAATAATTTGTTTTTCGTCAATATCAGCACGTGATGCAAGCTCTTGCATTTTTAAAATGTAGCCCATAATGGATGTGTTTGAGGACACAAATGGAGTACTTCGCATCTTATCAATAATTTCGGAAACTGAATAAGTGTGCCCAAAATTAGCCAAAAAATTGCTCCGGAAATCAGAATAGGTACTTGATTCGTCAATTTGTAAGAATATTTCGGCAGCGGAATCGGGCTTCATCAATCAGCGAATGCTTTTTAATTTGAACACACTATCACCGTGAACGGAATCACATGCTCGCTCAAAAGTGCTAATCTATTTCTTAGCATCGTATGTATCATCAGCAGAAAACAATGGCAAGGAATATTGAACGTCCTTAAACGAAGGTTGATACGAAGGCGACGAAGAACTTGCAAAATTTTCTTCTTGTCGAGCT
The DNA here is from genome assembly GCA_920104205.1 of Eupeodes latifasciatus. Taxonomy (NCBI): domain Eukaryota; kingdom Metazoa; phylum Arthropoda; class Insecta; order Diptera; family Syrphidae; genus Eupeodes; species Eupeodes latifasciatus. The sequence goes on from OV049926.1 coordinate 116,560,662, forward strand.
AGTTCACGACGCAATTCAATTACTACAAAGAGGAATAGAAATTGATGCTCTTACTGAATACTTAGATATTAAGTTTGAATCAAGTGATCGAAGTCTTGATAGTATGCGAATGAATGCTTCAAAGAATATTGAAAGTTCACAGATTAGAAATTCGGAGATCATTGCCAGAAATTATCGACCCCCAATTGAATTTATAGAAGCAGATTTCGTGGTTATTCGGAATATTGACACTACTATTGGAACGAACAAAAAGTTTGTACCAAAATATAAGGGACCCTATAAAATACATAAGGTTCTTCCGAATGATAGATACGTGGTAAGAGATATAGAGAATTGTCAAATGACACAATCACCATACGATGGTATTATAGAGGCATGTCGTATGCGAAGGTGGGCCGATTGGCGTGATGATCACGACATGGATTTGGATAATGACCAGGAACATCAAACTAAGAATACCATATTATAAGATAATATATTTGAAAAGATCATTATTGATCAAATTAATGCAAATTATAAAGTAATTAATAATATTTATAGAACTGATCGAGACGATCAGATGGACGAGTTGTATACATATATCTTACATTCATACATTTCTTATCTACCTACTTGTTTAATTTTAACTTGCTGCTTATTATTTCTTATTAAATCAATATCAGAGTAAAAATATCTGTGAGACGAAACAGTCTTGTTTACAATGCTTTACGTTCCTACTTTGGAATTTTTTATTTTCTTACGGCCAAAGCTGCCTCGCTTAAATCACACTTTTCATTTTCAAAGACTAAAGCCTTGCATCAGCAAGTTTTTGATATAGTCGAATGTGATTTTATTTGAACAGTTTTCTACTGCGAGTATCATAGGTTTATACTCTACAGGTAAACCTACCAGCATCAACGAACCGGCTACTTCATCGTCTATATTGAAGCTTGCCGCTTTCACTTTGGACCACAGTGAACTCATCTTATTGACGTAATCTTCCATTGACGCACATTCTTTTTGCTTTAGAGATACCAATTGTTGCAACAGTGTCACTTTGCGACCGGTGCCGGTGTCATCAAAAGCTGCCGCTATACTATCCCATGCTTCTTTGCATGTGCGACCTCCTTCTATATGATTATAGTTGCACGGATCAAGCAATAACGTCAACTCACCTATTGCTCTAAGATCTGCTTTCTTCTGTACGTCATTTCCTGCGGCGGGTAATTCATTCTGGCAAGAGTCCCACAAACCCCTGATTATCATGTGAGCTCTTGCGCCGACCTTCCATTCAGAGTAATTCTCCCTGCCTTTAAGACGATTGAATGGAATTTGAGAGGTCATTTCTTCGGTTGAACTTTTCGTAGAATCTTCGACAAGAATCGACAGAATCGTCAGCTTTATCTGAGATGTCTTTAAACGAATCGCTTAGTTTAATTGTCTCAACTTTATCAACCATATGACAAGTATACTTCAAGGCAATTTACAATTAGGTTAAGCGCAAAAAAAATTACAACCAAAGAAAATTTCAAGAAAATATTAACCGCGGCAAATAAATTAAATCAAATATTACTTATTTCTGATAAAAAAGGCTGCGGATGGCCCATAACCTGTTAGATTTATATCGATGGAATTTACCTAAAATACCAGAGATAAAGTAAAACACGACACGTCCATTTGATTGTAAGAAAGAGAAGAAGTAATTTATTATGTAAATGTTAAGTTAACAAATGTCATTTAGTTTATTGGGCACGTTCAATTAACTTTCCAATAGAATAGGCCAAATTAAATCCATTTGCTCGTTCGTTCCAATAAGTAATACATTCAAACAAAACACAGACGAAACAAGTAAAAAATCTATTCGATGATGATTTTGTATTTCGTTACACTAATTTAGCCAAATTAGTTGCTTTTTAACAGATAAAAACCTAAACTGTTTCAATACTAATTGACTCCACTATTTGCATGAATGTAAATGCTTTTCAAAATAAAAATTATTTCATACTGAAACAACAAGATTTTGTATTAAAATTTCGCTATCGATGTAATTCAGACATGGGCGCAAAATTTTAAGCGATTTAGTAAAATTTTCAACAATTTACTATTCAACATCTTACCATTTCTTATAACAATTTGCTAAAGTTAAAAGGAAATGGCTACTTTAACTTTAAGCAATTTGCTAAATCCATATGACATCTGTACAATTATTCTTATAAGAGCAGTGGATGGAATGGTTCAGTTAACAGTTGGGAATCACAATAAATTGGTCCGTTTTAACGTGTATGAAGAACACAAGCCGAAAGCCAACACCAGATCGAATTTTGCCCTGCATCTCATCGACGAGAACCACAATTATACAAATTTTGACAAGAACTGCACCCCCCTTCACCTATGCAAGAAAGGACACATACTCGACGCCACCGAGGAATATGAGATTTACGTTGCATATAAACAAGAACAAAACAATTTACTAAATGATAAATTGACACTAAAAACGAACCCACTATATGACACTGCCATCAAATATTACAACAACAAAAACAATAGACATAATTAGATATCAAACTTATAATCCACTATACAATAATCACAACAACATAATAGAAGAACCTCCAAAGCTCAAACTATAGCAACAACAAAAAACAGCAATTGACGTCAAACACACAACTTATATTAAACAATCAAAAAATAACAATAGAAGAGCTTCAAACCTGCATTAGAGCTACAACATCAAACATCAAGCCAATAATAAATAAAAATTAATGCAGTCAGTGAATTATACGCCCGATGATGGATGACAATATCCGAAACGCGTCGCGATACATCATATAATCCTTAAGTTGTGAAAATTATTGTTTATTCAAAAATAAAATAATAAATATAAAATTACAAATTTTAATATTCTTTTTATTTTCGTTTTTTATATTAAAATTTTGCACCATTGACTTTAAACTTTTAAACAATATACATAGCAGAACTTGTCTCTTTTGTGTATATTTATGTTTTTAGTGAGACGTCTATTTTATTTTATAAGCTATATCGCTATATCGTGGAATGAAAAAATTGAAATTGAATCCCATCCATTAATTAATTTTTAATCCGAAATTATAACCATAACTATGTTCCTATCTACAATTTTTAATCAGTTATCATTTTAAGAAAGGCTATAATTTTAAGTAATGCATTCCGTCTTCGATTACTAAAAGCAGAGTGTTCCTTGTGTAAATCTCTTTTCTTTTTTAATGTGACCAACGCAAATGTATATTCATAAGACAGTAAAAGTCTCTGTATATAATCAATCTCTTTTTTTGACTAAATTATCAAAAATGATATACTTATATTTTCTTATTTTATTTTCCTCAAATATCTGATGAAAAAATTGAAATTGCTTTCATTTCCTGGGTCGTCTTTCTTTTTTCATATCATAAACGAATATACCATAATACAAACTCATATAGACCATCTGTTTCTAGGACAATTTAGAAGTATAAACCTCAATAAATAATTCAGGTGACAAAGGAACACACAAGTGAACAAACAAACCAACAAAAAAAAAAAAGAAGATACAAAAATGAACGAAACAAGGATTAGAAACAGTAGAACAAATCCATACAAAAATGCCAATCAATTTTAAATAATATAGAATATGAAATGTCTAGTAAGGTTGATACAAGAGAGTAAAAAGAAATCAAAATGACAACCAACATCTTTTTTAATTAAGAAAATAAACATTTTATGGAAAGCGGTTCAAATATCACTTTGCTCTACTAAAATAAAGTCAAAACTGAAGCTATGTCTATAACGAGACGTACCTTCTTATTATGCATTTTGCCTTAAAACATCTTTCTTTTGGTAACAAATTTGGCAATTGAGTTAAACGAGGTATTCTTACCTCGGAACGCAAGAAAATTTCTCGTTTTCAGTTAAACAACAATACCTATCGAAAATGCATTTTTATTTATACAACAATTTCGTTCTGAGAAAAAAACTCGTTATCCTAAAAAACACCTTGAAATTCACAAGAACATTTCATAACCCGAAAAATTAAAATAAACCAAAAGATGCCTCTTACCTCGTAGCCAACGAAACTAATTAAATATATTGTTTTTATATCAAAGCATCAGAAAACGTACTTGATTCAAAAACTTTCTAAGCCATTTTTCCACTCAAATACAGTTATTCAACTTTTTGAAAACTTATTTATTTTGGTTAACCAGACATTACAGCTATGTGTACGAAATTAAATTTCAAGTTAATTTTCTACCTACATTTTTTTTTTAAATAAAATCTTCCATCAGTTAAATATTTCCATTGCCCTACTGTGCACCTTCAAAGTGACTCAATATGGAAAATTCAATTTTATCCTTCGTAAAAAGTAAGCAAACCACCTTTCAGAAAAGAATCTTTTGAGATAGATATAAGAAAAACTAATAAATGTCTTCAAGGCACATTCCATAATGACACCGGATTCTTTTTTTTCTTCGTCTGTTTATGTATCTTAGGAGTGTTGAAAAATGGAGATGAAAATAAAGGATACTTTTATAATACTTACATATATCTCTACTTGTCTGATGGTTTGCATTTTATGCAGTAAATTAAACTGATATGAAAAGCTTAGTTTAAGTTGAGAAAGAGATTATAGCTATAGAAGGTAAGCGGCATAGGTTAAGTGAAAGAGATGATGTGTTCCAAGAGGGTTGAAGAATTCGAGTTTACAAAGTCTGAGGATTATTGCCTCAAAACAGAAAAAAATTATAGTTATTTTCTTTAGAAGATTTCTTTAACATTTTCTCTGAATTTCTATAATTTTTTTTTTGATATGGGACATCTGGTCTATTCTTTGGGAAAAACAAAGTCTGCTCCAGAATCAATAACTTGAGGTTGGTTTTTCGTTTTTAATAACCAAAGAACATTGTCGTACTAGTTTTAAAATAGTATTGGTTCCTTTATTTATAACTAGGGTTTGTATAAGGACTGGAGAAAATCTTTGAAGTCTGAATATATATATTTCCTTTAGGGTTTTTTTCAACCAGATCTTTGAGGAAAGAACCATCCCAAACCAGTTCAGCGATGCCTTGATTTTCCCAATCCACAGAAAGGGAAGCACTGAAGTTCCGGAAAAATACAGAGGAATCTCGTTTTTGAACTCGTCATATAAGATATTTACATCGATTCTGCTCAGTAGTTTAAATGAATGGATAAATTCTAATAATCTGGTCAGTGAGTTCCAAGCTGGCTTCGTCGATCACATTTTTGTACTTCGCTCGATAGCTGACTCGTTTCTATCGAGATATAAGAAACTATTTCCATTTTTCGTTGGTTTTAAAGCTGCTTTTGACACCGTGGATCGCAATGCCCTATTTTACAAGCTTTTCCAGAAAGGATTGTCGCTTAAGTACAGTATTGCAAAATTTATAAAAGACTACCAAAGCATCAGTGTGGAATGGCCAATACTTATCAGAGTGGTTCCAAACGAAATCAGCAGTTAGGCAGGGCTGTGCACTCAATCCAAGTTTGTGTGCACTCTTTATTGAAGATATAGTCGAAGCATTACCAGCAGGAATCGGGTACGCAGGCGTTAACATTAAAGCTCTTCTTTTCGCTGACTACATTGTCCTGCTCCGCAGTCCCTTCAGCTAATGATAAATAAGCTTGCTGAATATTGTAAAAGGTGCAACCTAGTGGTAAATTTAAATAAATTCAGGTTTTTAATAATGGCGGAGGAAGATCGTGTGCAAGTGAGCTATGGCACTATAATGGTGAAAGAGTAGAGTTGGTGAAAAAATACAAATATCTAGGAGTCTGCTTTACTAAGAACTTGAGCATGGAAAAACATCTCACTGACAAACTTGTTAAGGCGAAAACAGCTATAAACGTAGCAAGGAAGTAACATTCCCTCATGAAAGCCAACTTTATATCATTTAATAGCTCATCTGGATAAAGCCTCAAGATAACAATACACGGAGGAAGCCAAAAAATCACTGTACCGTATGGTTTACAATAGGCTAGACCACGATCTCCGGGAAAGAAACTACTTCCACGACAAATATACCATCGAATAAATTTCGTGCATGTTCCGGCTAAGAGGAGAACTCCAACTCTTTAATCTGAACTACATTCCTCACCGCGAGGACTTACCGATTTTATGCAACCTGTGCAACTTAGAAGAGCGCGAGGATGTTTTTCTTTTCGTTGGACGATGTGCGATGTTTAAATAAAATCAACCTAATCAACTTAGGGTTTTTTGTCTTTTTGATTGGAAAAAATAATATGATATTGATAAATGATAGAAGGATTAATTTAAAGTATCGTCAGACTATTATCACCTGTGCTTATGCGTATAAAAACCAAATTCCGGTTGGGAGATTCAATTTCAAAGTAACGCGTTGTATTTTCACATTATCAAATTATTCGTTTTCGTTGTCTATATAAATACCTAAAGTTCAACACAAAGGCAAGGCCATTCAAAAAAGATATTACCTCCCACAAAATGTCCTTATCTCAACAATATTATATTATTGTAAATATAAACCATAAAAAGGTCAAAATATAACTTGGTGAAACATAAAGAGAAAATGAATATTAATCATTTCATCCCATTAGCATATTCATAACCGCATCCAATACGAGTATATGATTCCATTTTTACATATTTCACCCTACAACATATGAAAGAAGTTCAAGGCTTCTCGAAGATTTATGTACATACGAGTACATACAATGTGGGTGCCATCTTTAAATCTTTGGGAAAATACTAAATTGAAACAAAAAATTCATATTTTATTTAACAATTAATTTCTTTCAAATATTTATGCATTTCTTCAGAAAGCCACACAATTTCAGATTGATATCCATATCCACAATACTTGAATGCCAAAACGATTCCCCCTCTGAAGTCTTGACGACCAACCTCTCAAATACGAATATGACAATTTACTCCCTCGTTTAATCTGCCATAATAATATAAGGTTTATACATACATGTTTGCACGTGAATTAACATAACCACTTTTTTATGTAATATTATGTGGGTTTTAGCCATAATCATTAAGCATTTAATAGGGTGTAACAATGATTACACATCTATTATGCCAGAGGAGAACAGAAAAAATAATATTTGCAACTCTCTGAACGACTTAACAATTTAAGAATAAAGTCAAACAAAACTACAAACTGACATTCGTCATCCGTGATCCGTGTATGTAAACTTTTATTGTGCATAATGTATTCTTTATTCTTACCTTTTTTCTAAATCTGTAAGGTTCTTTAAATCATAATCATCAGAAGTATATCCTGCTTTATTGCAGGTGTATAGTTTAAGTTGACTCATTTTGAAAACTTGTCGAGAAACTGAATAAATTTTAATTGGAGGGTTGCACTGGCATTAAAATATTCCTTACAGATTATTCGAAACGCATAGTTGACGGTTGACGCAAACTAAGCAAATTTCGATCTTTTACCCTCATAAAGTTGGAAACTTCAAAATTTGCTATATTGCTAAAGCTAGGCATACACGATTAACATGCTCAGCGAACATGTTCTTTTGCGTTAGCCCACACACGACGAACACAACGACGAACATTCATTTCGGGACGATTGTTCAAGAAAGAAGGATGTCTGAAAAACAAGCGCAAGTAGTTGCCCTTATGGCAATTTACTTATGTGAAAAAAAAAAATAAATAAATAAAATTAGTTTAAAGCCAATGTCTCAAATTTTTAAAAAGTTGAGTCGAAAATCAATTTTTACTAACTTTTATTAATTTTTTGTTTTAGATTTTCATTTTTTGTAAAAAAACTGTCAATTCGATTTTTCTCAAAATTTTAACCGAATATTGAACACAATATTTCTTATAAGATGAAATTAGTTGGAGGCCATAATCTCAAATTTTCGAAAAGATATTTAAGTCGAAATTCAATTTTTACCAACTTTTAGTAATGTTTTTTTTTTAGGTTTTCATTTTTTATAAAAAAACTGTCAATTTGATTTTTCTCAAAATTTTACCAGATGTTGAAAACGTTATACTTCGTTGAACAAAATTGTTTTGGAGATGAAATCATTTTTTATTCGTACAATTTTCGAGGTGACAAATATTTTTTTTTCAGTTTTTTTTCTGATTTATGAAAAAAACTGTTAATTGGATTTTTTTTCCAAAAATATACTTGTTTGGTATAACATTACATTATATGTATAATACTAAATTTAATTCAAGTCTCTAGCGCTGTTGGTTCATGAGATATTTAGGGTTAACAAAAATGTTCACCTTTTTTTAAACTGTTGTGGTAAAAAACACCCACGCAATTTTCTTGAGAACCCTTTCTGCATCTTTCTGCATTATTATCTGTATAACAAAATTTATTTGAAGTCGATATCTCTTCTGGTTCTTGAGCTATGGACGACGAAAAAAACGTCGCGAACGTACGGTCGAGAAATGTCAACATTTTCAATTTGGCAAATCGGACCCATTACAATAACTTCCTATGGGAAGTTAAATAGGTTGTGTATGAAAGACTGGCTTCCGAAACTTTGTATTCGTTCTTATGTTAATTTATTGAGAGAACTGGAGATAACATCACACGAAGATTTAAAAAAGTCTATAAAAGTATGACTTACAGTTGCCATCTTCCGCATTGCTCACTCGACGACATTCATATGAGAAATGAGAATTTGTTCGCGAACATCGCCATACACGACGAACATGACAGCTTACGAACATGAAAAAATCAAAAATTTTCGCCAACAGCGAGCGGTTCGCATACAAGCCCATACACGAGAAAACAAACAGCGAACACGAGCAGGTTCGCCGAACATGTTCATCGTGTATGCCTAGCTTAACTGAGTAAAGGAATCCACTTCACCAAATATCAACCTTAGTACTCGTATTATTAGTTTCTGAGATATAGCAAATCGAATATCGCAAAAACTGTAAACTGTCCCGTCATCAAATATTGTGAGGTATGTGCAGTACATAGTTTCTGACATCATTGATCAAATTTAGCACAAAGTTAAGGCTAATGGTGAAAAGAAGAAAAGTGTTCGAAAAATTGCTGTTTTTGATTAAGGGGCGTGAAATCGACCCACTTTTCATGTATGTATATACAAAATAAAATATACTGTAATTTTTCAGAGTAGGGTGTGGTATCCATCCACCAACACCTAGCAAGATGAAATTAGTTAGAGCATTGGAGTTTTGATAGTTCATTTCAACCATCTTCCAGTGTACTAAATAAAAAGGAATTTAAGGAGCTTCCTTTTTAAACATGGTTTTAGTTTTTACTTGGAAAAAATCTAGTAGATTTATATATGATAGTATGGTATTTATTTTGTGCCACGTTAAAGGATGACCACACAATTCCTTAATACAAAGAGGAATGTATCCAAACAGTCTGTTTAAAAATATTTCCTGTGTTTTAAAATGTACCTGCAATACATTTTTTATTTAGTTAAAAATAAAATTAAGGAAAGAATTTTAAGATACTGAACGAATTTAAAGCATTCTGTGCATCTTTTTTGTCAAATTATTAAAAAAAAAAAACACTCATAGGTACACCTTTTTTGTTTTGTGGTTTGTTTCAAAAAAAGAAAAGAAGACAAATGTTATAACTTTGAAAAAATATACCGTAATAAAAACTCATAGGCCTTTAAGAGGATGTCTCATCACCATATAGCAAAATATCACCACATAACCAGTGGAAAATATGATCTTTAATATTCTTGATAAAATATTCATACAAAATAAAAAAAATAAAAAGTGTGTGCCTTACTCTTGATCGCTTATTTTAGCTAACTTCCATTCTTTAAGATAAAAAGAAAGCTCGAATGTATAAGGACATTCCATGGAAAATAAATAAAATAAATTAATTAGGTGGCGCAACAGTCCTTAGAGAACCAGGGCCTAGTGACTTACAACTCTCAACCATTCCTGCGAGTCAGTGATGGAAGGGACCTACAGTTTTAACTTTAGATGGCACAGGCAGGGACTGAACCTAAGACCTCTGGCATGACAGTCCAACGCACTAACCATCATGCCACTAGTACTACACTCCATAGTAACTACTCATTGTATACATAGGTCTCGTTTCTAAAAATACTAGGTAGACAAGGTCCATTATAATTGTGCCTATTACACTGGTAAACAAGGTAATGTAGGTGGCAATCGATTTATATTTTTAATGGCTTTAGTTCGAATTCGACTTCAAAATCAAACTATCACGTCAGGTTGAGATACAACCTCTTCTCTATCTATATATATATAAAAATCAATGCCTTTTCGTTATAATGTTATAACTCAACAATGCCTTTACCGATTTGGCTAATTTTGGTCTTGAATTATTCGTGGAAGTCCAGAGAAGGTTTATACGTAGAGAAAATTAAAAAACAAATCTTGAAAAAGTGTAAAATCAACATCTTTCTATACTCCCATACACAAACAATTTGTACTAATACTTAAAAGCCAATTTGAACCTTTGGCAAAACAATCGAAGACAAAAAAAGTGACGTTAGTTCTGTGAAACAAATTTAATGTCATCATATGTCATTTCATTTTATCAACAATAATTATTGCGTTGTTGTGTTTATATTTTCCAAAATATTGTTGAGTTATTGGTTTGTGTTCATATTTTCCAAAATATTGTTGAGTTGTTGAGTGAAGGTAAAATGCCACGAGCAAGACGACCAAACATAGGCCAGCGAACGCGTAATGCAAATCAAATGGCTTTATTAAGACGATCTCAGACTTCAGATGAACGCGCACAAGCTAATGCATTTCAGCATTACCTTAATTAAGTACCTGTACTTAATCTTGCACGACGATCACGAATAATTACAATAGTCAGATTGATTATGGTATGTACGGATACATTGGAATGATGGACTCATATGTCCACATTGTGATGCGGCTAACTTTCCAAGTGAAACGCCCGGAATGTTTTGTGCTAATGGTAAAGTGAGATTGCCAACATTAGAAACTCCACACGAACCATTGTATTCATTTATTTATGGGACATCTCAAACGTCGAAGTAGTTTTTGAGTAATATTCAACAATACAATTCGGCATTTCAAATGACTTCTTTTGGTGCTACTAAAATTATTAGAGATAATTTTATGCCGACTTTTAAGGTAAATACCTCAACAGGATTGTCCCATGTTTATATCAATCTGAATCATAAAGTCTTAAAAATTCTGATTCAACATCTACCTAAAATTGCATACATGTTACAGATTCAGGGCCAGATTTATCATCAAGCTGGTTCGTTATTGCCATACCCCGACGCTGAACATCAATTTTTGCAAATTTATTTTATTGGTGATGAAAATCGTGAATTGGATCAACGTTGTGCAATTGTTTCAAATACAAGACAAAAAATTATTCGTGAGTTACAAAGGTTTTTCCATCAGCATAACGCATTAGTTCAATTGTTCAAAATTGCTCTTGATCGTATGCCATCTGATAATCACAAAATTGTAATAGCACCAAATTGTATATTCAACAAAAACATGTGTATGACACAATCATGCAAGCCGTTTCCAATAATGAAGGTGGATTATATTTCTTGGATGCACCTGGTGGTACAGGCAAAACTTTCGTTGTATCATTGATTTTAGCGACTATTCGATCGGAACAGGAAATTGCATTGGCACTTGCATCTTCAGGAATTGCTGCTACATTATTAGAAGGTGGTCGGACCGCACACTCTGCATTAAAATTGCCATGGAATGTAAAGGTGATTGAAACTCCAACTTGCAATATTTCGAGAAATTCTGCTATGGCAAAAGTTCTGCGTTTTATGTCAATTATTTTATGTGATAAGTGCACAATGGCGAATAAAAAATCAATAGAAGCATTTAATCGAACAATGCAAGATTTACGCGGTAATCAACAGCTTTTTGGTGGTGCTCTGATATTGCTGTCAGGGGATTTTCGTCAAACATTCCTCGATAAACTCCTGCTGATGAAATAAACGCCTGTTAGAAGGCATCAGTTGAAGATATGTATGAAAATTGGTACTGAACATTGTACATAATGATGCAACTGCCCATGAGTTTTCAAATCAATTGTTAGAAATTGGTGATGGCAAAATACCAATCGACAATACGAACAGATTGATCACTTTACCGAACAATTTTTGTACAATTGCGCAATCTATAAATGAGTTGATTGAATGTGTTTTCCGAATATTTTTCAGAACTACAGAAATCATGATTGGTTGAGAGAACGCGCCATTTTAGCACCGAAAAACATTCATATTGTTGCAAATTAACCAAAAACTTTATTAATTATTTACTACACACATTTACTTAACCTAAAGCGAACCACGCTGCCTGCTATCCAAAACCAGAATGACGTTTTTCTCTCGCTGTCAGTCAGGCTGTCAAGTAGGTGCTGACGAGTAGACGCTGACAAGGAGATGCTGACAAATAGATCTGTTTGTTTGTAGTATCGCTTTTCGTCACATTATCTCCTTCTTACGGTTAGGGTTCCGAAATAAGCTGGTAAAAATGTTTAAAGCGATTAAAATGAACAATTTTCTATGTGCGGTAGATAATGTCAGAAATCTTTTGAAGGATCTCATATGGACCATCCCAATCGGATTGTAACTTCGGACTTTTACCTTTTTTTCTTGTGGGATTATGAAGCAAAACTAATGTCCCGGGGTCAAAAGTTTGCTTAGTGTTACGTAAGTCATAGCGATGCTTCATTTGTCTGCTGCCGTTTTCCAGTCTATAACGAATGATGTTGTGTGTTTCCTCAAGCCGTTCGCGAATCTTTTACAAGAATTCGTTGATATCCTCGCTATACTATTGATTTGGTGCCAAGAGATTTTCCGCAGGGAGACGAAGCTCATGGCCATAAATGAGCATAGCAGGTGTTTTACCAGTAACATCATGAACTGCTGTTCTATAGGCCAGCATCAAAAGTGGTAAATGTTGATCCCAGTCGCGTTGATGTTGTTCACAGAACTTCGCTAGGTAGTCCAGTATAGTTCGGTTGAACCGTTCTACCATTCCATCAGATTGAGGATGCAAACCCGTTCTTCTTGTTTTCTCGTTACCCAGGCGCTCCATTGTCTTGACAAATATCTCAGACTCAAAATTTCTACCCTGATCGCTGTGAATTTGCATAGGCATACCATGACGGGAAAAGACGTCATTTATAAGGCGGTTCACTTTAGTTTCACTTGTTTGATCAACAATCGCAAAGCATTCAGGCCACTTTGAAAAGTAGTCCATGCAACACATTATGTACCTATTTCCAGCATCAGTTCGAGGAAGTGGTCCTAAGATATCCACTGCAATGCGTTCGAAAAGAAGCGCCGACATTGTACAACTGTAATAGAGCTACTCGTCGAGGACTCGGTTTTTTTCTTGCTTGACAAACCTTGCAACACTTACACCATATTCGCACATCTTCTGAGCAGTGGACCATTGCCAGAATTTGTTGTTGGAGCTGCTTGAGTACGACAGCTTGATAGACCACATTCGTGCACTGAGTGTTTTCTGTAAAGAATTCCGTCACGAAGACACAAGGTTTCGAAAACAGCCCAGTAGGATTTTAATACGGGATCGAATGGGGAAATAGTTTTCTTTTCAGGTCTTTGTTTAAATCTTACCCAATTTTTGACAGTTTTCAGTTTATCGTTGGCGTCTTGGAAGTTTGCCATGTCATCTACGATGGCCAGATTGGATACTATAGCGAGATCACGTTGTTCCTTCCCATCACAATGTCGACATGATTGTTGGAGACAAGGCCTCCTAGACAAAGCATCAGCGTTTCCGTGGTTCTTTTCCGGTCTATGTGTAACAGTAAAGTCGTACTCAGCTAATTGCTCCAACCATCGAGCTAACTCACCTTCAGGTTCCTTAAACTTCATCAGCCACTGTAGAGATGAATGATCAGTTCGTAATGTAAAGTGACGCCCCAACAAATACGGCTTGAAGTTTTTGACGGCTTTTATTACTGCAAGGAGCTCCTTTCTCGTCACGCAATAGTTTATCTCTGGTTTTGAAAAGGTCTTACTGAAAAACTCTATGGGCTCCTCCATTCCATCGACCATCTTCGAAAGCACAGCCCCACATGCAAATTTACTAGCGTCCGTATCTAACACGAACACACCTGTTTCTTCAGGTAACGTCAATGTTGGAGCGCTGACTAAACTTGATTTTATTTTTTGAAAAGCCTGTTCGCACTGGGGAGTCCAGGAGAAGAGTTGATTTTTCTCTGTCAACCTAGTAAGGGGCTTAACAATCTCTGAGAAAGAGCGAACAAATCTCCTGTAGTAGGCAGCGAAACCCAAAAATGTCTGTACTTCATTTTTACACTTTGGGTCTGGCCAACTAGAAACGGCCTCTGTCTTAGCTGTATCTGGAGAAATGTCAAGATCTGAAAAGAAATGACCCAGAAATAAAACTTGGTTACAGAAAAGGTTGCATTTTTGTGGCGCAACTTTCAACCTGGCTTCTATTAGACGTTGAAAAACTGTTTCTAGGTTCTGAAGGAGTTCCTCAAATGTTTTGCCGTGAACCACCAGGTCGTCCAAATAAACCTTCCAGAATGGTTTCCATTAGCCCCAGGAATGTAGCAGGGGCATTACATAGCCCAAATGGCATAACATTGAATTCGCAAAGGCCGTCCCCTGTGCTAAAAGCCGTTTTTTTTTCTTTTGAGGATTCATCCAACTCTACTTGCCAATAACCTGATTTAAGATCAAGTGTTGCAAATCATTTCGATCCGGCTATTGAGTCAAGCGCATCGGTTCTTTCCATAGGATAACCATCTTTTACTGTCACATCATTTAGACGGCGCGGCGGTAGTCGGCGCAAAAACGAAAAGTTACATTTTTTTTGTCTACAAGAACTACTGGGGATAGCCATGGGCTATTTGACTTCCAAATGATCCCTTGACGTGCCATGTCAGTGGCCAACGAGGCGGCTACAGTTTTCTTGGACCAAGGAAGACGTCGAGGAGTCTGTTTAATTGGAATCGACTTACCCGTATTAATGTGATGCTTCAACACACTCGTGTGACCAACTTCATCTGGACTCAAGGCAAAAACAGTTCGATAACGAGCCAGAAAATCATAAGCTTTTATTTTTGAGCAGCAGACAAAGAAGGCGATAAGCAAGAACTAAGATCGTTAACTTCTACTGTGCTGTGTTAGTCAAAAGTTTGAACTGCGAGTTGAATTCATTTTGGCAGAGGTCACCCTGAAGCGGAATATTAAGGTTCTGCAAGCGAAGTACTTTAGATTCCAAATTCACCAAGCATCGAAACGAACCAAGAAAGTCAACTCCAAGTATACAATCTTTATGTATGCCAAGCGGCTATGGACGTTCAGGGCCAAATTGGTTTGTTTCGTCAGCGGCGGCCCATTTAAGCTGACGAATTCCCGTTTCCCGAACTTTCTCTTTCTTCAAATTGGGCAAGTAAAATATTTGCAGATCGTCGTGCGGCTTTGGTGGCAATACGACTCGATTCAATTTTAAGGGCAATCTCCAAGGCATCGTGGAGTGAGTTAGGTTCACTTTCACGTACACTGAACTTCACTATCGGAAATGCTATCTAGAAATTGTTGAATGCATAAACTGTCGCGGACCTCTCTTTTCAAGGATGGGTAGACTAATCGAGCCAAACGTTCGACATCGTTTGCAAATTCAACAAGTTTTTCACCGTATATAGCGTATGCATTCGCAGACTGCATGGCGGCCCCAAAACGTTTCCGAAGTGCTGTTGTTAGAAGTGAGTAGTTCATCAGAGCTTCACTTTCTAATGCCCCCACAAAATATAGGGCTGAGTATCTGAGACTTGCAGAAAGAAAAATTGCAGATTGCATGTCGGACCATTCATTCGCTTTAGAGACCATGCCTAAATGCGTCTCATAATCTTCCCACGAAGATTTTCCATCAGGCGAATAACAGGTCGTCTGGAAATACTGCCGACTGTTGTTTGTGAAAAAGTAGAAACACGACTTCTAGTTTGTTCTGTCGCACCGTAGCTGGTTCATGAGGCAATGTGCCTATATGAAAAGGATTATCGAATGAAACTTGGCCTGGAGAGTTCGATGTACTGAAGTTTTCAATCGATCCTCGGCTGGTTGGTTGGATAGCAGTTGGATCTTGCGACAATGGACCTAGATTCTGAGTTGACGTATTTTCATTTGAAAGCACAGATGTCTGGATGCCACTATCAGCAAAGACACGATTCGCAAAAGCTGTTGCATTGAGTGCTGTACTTTCCAAAACTGATACTCGTCTAGTCAAGTTGACTGATAATTCATCCAGGCGATTTCCAATGTCATGGATAGCCGTCAAGAATATTCGTTGTTATTGGTGGTGGGCTATTCATTTTCATGAATTTTTATGAGAAACCCCACACCTGGCACCAAATGTTGCAAATTAACCAAAAACTTTATTAATTCTTTACTACACAAATTTACTTAACCTAAAGCGAACCACGCTGCCTGCTATCCACAACCAGAATGACGTTTTTCTCTCGCTGTCAGTCAGGCTGACAAGTAGGTGCTGACGAGTAGACGCTGACAAGGAGATGCTGACAAATAGATCTGTTTGTTTGTAGTATCGCTTTTCGTCACAATATCAATGCCATTAATTTTCAAATTCAAGCGAACTGCAAGGTGTAGTCACGACATATATTGACAGTGTTATGAATCAAGATGAGGCAATGAATTATCCAATTGAATTTTAAAATTCATTGGAACCGGCTGGTATACCACCGCATTGCTTGAATCTGAAAATTGGTTCCTTGGTTCCACGTTTGTGGTGTCAATTTGGAGGAATCATGTTTTTCACATGGCCAACTTTATGTTGCCTGTTCCAGAGTCGGTACCCTCAACTGTTTATTTATTCATGCTCAAAATGGAAAAACAAAAAATATTGTTTATCCAACTGTTTTAGACTAACCCATATAGACCCACCATAGTAAGAGTACCCAATTCTTTTTATTTTTTAGTTTTTACTCTTTGCTGATAAATATAATATAAACAATATATCATTTAGGTCATTTGGACTTTTAAATAGCTAGCAATTTAAAATATTTTTTTGTTTGAATAAATGAACTTAATAATCATTTTTTTTTATTACTATGCCTTATACGTAGCGAAGCACGTAACGGGCCGCTAGTATAAATCTAAAAACAAATTTTCAGAAAAGTCTTTTTGCGGCTATGTAAATTCATGAAGTAGTTTTTCCAGTAAAATTCATGATGTTTTTCTAAATCTCAATCCCTTACTTAAATATTTTGCTTATGTATTTATGTTGGAAACGGATATTTCTGAGTTTCATCACATATAAATAAAATCGGACTCTGGATTCGGAATCAAATCTGAAACGGCACTAAGGCTTATAAGGATTAATTTATCTATAATGTTTGATAAATTATAAAAATTTACCGGTTAAAATCTCTTATTTTGAAAAATTGATTTTCGAGGCCTTCATCATAGACAAAAGTTGTATTGTCATTAATAAACATTTATAACCATAACACGAATTAATAAAAGAATTTTAAAGTTAACCCTTTTCAAACAATAATATTAAAATTCCTTTTATTTCGTTGAAATAAATTTAAGTGAAATAATAAAACATTTTATGAAAAAAAAACATACTCTTTTCTTATTTAATAAAACGTTTTGACATTTATTCAGAACATAATATATGTTCTGTTTTAGTTTTATAAAACATTTGTTTAATTGGAAGAATTATAAAAAAAAACTAAACGAACAGATTTTAACACTTAAATTGGCCATAAAATGTGCATATAGGCTAAGCAAATAAATAACCCTTAATTAAAGAATATACAAATATAAATTATAATAAAACTATAAACAAAGGATTAATTTTGTCTGAATTGTATTAGAAAAAGGTTTTTCGATGTACTTTGATTAAACATTAGTTTTAATATTCTATAAAGTTTAATTGTGACTTAAAATTGAATATTTAAAAAGTATAAACTAAAAAAAATAAGTAATGTAGGACCTAATTGGCAACCTTGAGGAATCAAGGTATAATTTGTTTTTCCCAAAGTTTTCGTTTGACTAAATATATGTACTTCTTTCATATTTTTGGAAATGAACAGTATAAAACAAATTTAAATGTTCTTAAAATCAATAAAAAATATACACCTCGTACTGTCACATAGCACAAAACAATTAGATCACTTCTTACATCGATTGCTATATTTTTTTTATAAAAATGTGTATTTATTCTTCGATTATTTATTTCTACTTAAAAGTTAAAAATTGTATTTCAACAATCTTTAGAAAAAAAATAAATATATTTTATTCCCACGAAAACACTTTTAAATAACCTTCCAACTTCCTTTTACATAAAACTCACCTGAATAAGTCAATAAAGTGTGATCGCCACTGTGATTTGTAAATCGCATCCAATAGCAAATTGTAAATTGTTCAAGTTCTGGAATTTTGTTACGGAACGACACCGTTCCCTCGTGGTCAAATGCATACTTTTTCACACTACACGGATCCTAAACACCAAAAACAAAAACAAACGAACAAACAAAAAATAATTCAAAACCAAAAGCCATCGAATTAACAACATAATTTTCACAATCAAAGAGACAACCCTATCGTCGTCGGTTGGTCTGTCGGTGGGTCGGTCGGTGGGTCGGTCGGTCGTTCGTCTGTTGGTTGGCCTCTCTTTTTTATAATGAACACACGCACCTCACCGAAAACGCCACTTGTCACATGCTTCGGTTCTGGATAATTGTAACCGAATACATCCTCCAGCCCACTCGGTTCCGATGGAACAATGGGTGCTAATTTAGCCTCAGGGCCTGTAAACTCTAAGGGAATATCACTACCCCCGAGGGTGTTTACCGAGTGTGATTGCGAACCGAATCCTGGATGCGATTGGTGTAGACTATATGTGGTTGCATGGCCGACAATTGGCTTCCAGCAATCAATAGTTGGAGCTAAGCATACCAAAAGCAACACCAAGCTAACCATCACGGAATCCCACGCCAAATGCATTTTCCAATGACAACAATAACAACGCAACGCAACAACAAAAAAAAAACCTAACCAATGTGAGTTTAATATAATCGTACGAGTCGAGTTTATAGATGAACGATATGAAACGACTTGAATTAAGACCTTTGAAATACACGCAACCGAGCTCTAGCAGCTTCAACGATTAACTAAAATTTCGCGACGCTCTCCGGCCAACGAAAATCTGCACGTACTTGTTACTGCCTCGGTCTTCGGTGGAGGTAGAAGTAGATACTCGCCGCGCCGCCATAGATAGATTTGGAAGGGAGACCTAAGCTGTCAGGTCAGGTGTTCGAGGTTTCAAGATACAAAAGAAATTCATAATATAATTTTAGCTATATAGTGGGGACGTATAAAGCTTGACGTATAGACTGATGTAAAGCCCGTTTTGTGTATGCTTCAGCTTCGTTTACAGCTTCAGCTTCAACTGCAGATGAAAATCTGTGGAAATAG
This sequence comes from Eupeodes latifasciatus, assembly GCA_920104205.1. Classification (NCBI taxonomy): domain Eukaryota; kingdom Metazoa; phylum Arthropoda; class Insecta; order Diptera; family Syrphidae; genus Eupeodes; species Eupeodes latifasciatus. Next base: position 116,580,111 of record OV049926.1, read on the forward strand.
AATTTAAAAATAGAAATAAAAACAAATCGTATCCGACAGATCGGCATAATCAACATGAGATCGTCAGCTCTACTCTCAGCAAGAAAATCTCCGAGATTCCTCAATGAAAATGAAAGTTTGGCACAATCGACGAAGTGACGTATAGAAACAAAAATGTTTAATTCTTTAAGTTTTTCATTACCGAGCCGTGAATTGAATTTATGAGAGGAAAAATCCGTGTTGGCTTAATGGGGATAGGAAACCAGCAGTAGTGTTATAAGGTGCGTCAAAGCTTTGTTGGTGGTACACCATAAATTATTGATTTATCTTTGATTTATGCTGATGGAAATTTGTAATGAGTGTTGATTGAATAAATGTAATATATTATGTAAATGTAAATATTGGCAAAATTTTTCACGCATGACTTGAAATATATGGCAACGGCGAAACAAGCCAAGAAAATTAATGATGGTGATGGAGAAATTGAATGCTATTGAAAATGTCTATAATTACAAAAAGCCATCCCATTAATTTCCCCTAGGCTACACATACACACTTACCTAAACTCTTAAAAGATAAACAACTGAAGGTCATTTTGATTCGGGTAAGAGGTGTTCTTCGGTGAAACATAATAAAACAACTGACATTGATATTTATTTATTGATATATGTTTAATATAACCAATATACATAGGTGGAGGGAGATGCAATAATTTATAAAGATCTTTCGAACAGTCCAGTTCTTTCAATTTCAATTTCCTCAATTGTTAACATATGATTTTTCTATAGAATAATATGTATTCTATATTTTAATTTTGCTATTATTATTATTAATAATTATTATTATTTTCTTAAATTAATTACCTATGGAATTATATTTTATTAGATTTTTTTGTGATTGATGTCTTATCTAAAAACACTAAAGGAAGAGAAATAATTTTTAAAGTACATTCAGAAATAAGTTTATTATTTATAAAGTTGTCTTTGAAATTGAGAATCGATACAAATTCTGTTAAGGATTGGGTTAGAATTACACCACTTTTGGTAAGCAGCACTTTACCTGCTACACTCAATATTCTCTAAGATGTTTATACTGGAGTTTTCAAAAAGAGGTTTAATTTTTATTTTAAAAAAATTGAATATTTTGTTTAACTATAATTTTTGGATTGGATGAACCCCAAATGTGAAAGTTATGCTTATTGTTTCCTTATCATCGAAAGTGAAAATGAGTACCACGATTAAAATAATTCAGGGATATACATAATAAGCGAAGAAATGAAAAAAACACTCTTTCGAATGCAATAACTTCTCCTTCTACAATAAACGTGTGGTAAATTGTGTAAAAACCTTTAACAAAATTATTGTGAAATAAATTTAAATTGTAGTATATTGGGGGCCGAATTGTTTAAAGGAACTGTCATCTAGTGAAGATAATAGTTATATCAATAAGGCAGTGAATAATAAATACGATAATAAGCCTAAGATAAGTGAGGCAATTTCTAAGAAATTCGCTGGATTTCTATTTCATCACTGCATATTTTAATTTCTTGCAGAGCTTGATTTTTCTTTTATAATAAATAAAATGTAAATTTAAACTTTCAACCAACAAATTTATATTGAATTCGAATTGTTTGCAAGCATTTCTTCAAGACGACAAAAAAGGGGGTACAGGCTAGAATTAAATCTCTGGAATGATGTTAATTTGAAACTATCTTCCTATCACAAAACTGGACATTCAATTACGAATAGACTCAAAAGATGAAATTTTTTAACCTTTATGACCTTTTGTATACTGTTACGTTAAACATTGCAAAAGAGGCATACTTTCTAAATCAAATAATGTAAAGAATATCGATGTTTTAATCTCCGTGTTATTAACTTCCCAAAGGAAGTTATTGTAATCGGTCTCATTTTGTTGAATTGAATGTTTTTACATTTCTCGACGTTTCAAAGTCCGTTCTGTACGTTCAAGAATCTTTTTCGTCGTTCATATCTCAGGAACCGTTTGAGATTCGACTTTAAATAAATTTTGTTTCACAGATAATAACCCAGAAAGATGCAGAAAGGACTCTCAAAAAACTGAGTGGGTGTTTTTTACCATAGCAATTTAAAAAAAAAAGGGAAAACTTTGTTTAACCCAAAATATCTCACGAAATAATAACGCTAGCGACTTAAATTAAATTTTATTTTATATAACGTGATCAATATAATTTTGAAACGAAATCAATTCTTTTTCTTCCTTTTTTAAAATGAAAAAAACTGAAAAACAAATAACTGTCACCTCATATATTGTACGAACAAAAAATGATTGTATCTCTAAAATAATTGTGTGCCACGAAGAACAGTGTTTTTGATATCTTGTAAAATTTTGAGAAAATCAAACCTACCATTTTTTTACAAAAAATTAAAACCTTAAAAAAACACATCACTAAAAATTGGTACAAGTTTATTTTCGAATCAAGTATCTTTTCAAAAATTTAAGATATTGGCTTCAAACTAATTTCATCTTATAGAAAATATTGTTTTCAACATTCAATAAAATGTTTATAAAAATCCAACAGCCAGTTTTTTCATACAAATTAAAATCTACAGAAAATAGTACGCAAAATTATTAAAAATTGATGTTCGATTATCGATATGTCTTTGATAAATGAAAGTATTGGCTTCAAAATGATTTCATTCTGTGCTAAATTTTCTTAGAAAATGTATTTGTTTATATAAGAAATAAAAATTTTCAAGAAATACTACTAAAATTGGTTTTCGATACAAATTTAAAAACAAACTATTTCTTAATATGCAAAATATTGTTAGTAGTATTTAGTTATTTTTTCGAAAAGTTCAACTGACAACTTTTTTAACAAAACACGAAAACCTACAAACCTTTTAAGCAAGACAAAGCGACTGACGGGATGAAAAGTTATCAGTGTGGGTCGCATTCCAGCCTTATTTTATTTATTTTTAAAAGCAACCTAAAATGACATAAAAGCCAAATTTGTTATGTAGCCAGTACCTAATGCAAAAGAAGATATGTACATTCCAATGTTTTTAATAAATATAATTCAAACAACTCGAATCCAGTCGTAATTTGCGAAGAATTTTGTGCGTACTACTCTTGTGCACTTGGCCAGGTCTTGAATTTTTGTTTTGTAGTATATCTCTTAACACCCTACAATATTTATCTGATTGATTGATCTGACTGTCTCAAATGTTTGATAAAGCAATATCCGAAATTTACATTGTTTGTATCCGAAATTTACATTCACACTTAATGACTACAACATGTAAGTCGTGTTTTGTCTGATTGATCCTAATTATCCTGTCAATTCCCAATGAGAATACTATGTCGATGTTGATGCTGATACTGATGCCAAATGTTGAGGTTTTTTCCATCTGCAGATATTCTAGGCTTCTTAAGATACTATTTCCAACGCAATGGATCGTTATTTGTGTAATATATGCAATACCCACGACATGTATTACGACCGATGTTTTACGTACTCCAAGAGAAAGGATACAACATAACATATTTGCATAAAATAGGTTAATTTGACTAAAAACCGAACTCAATATTGTTAAGTTGCAGCATAAAGTGGTCTAGTGGTCTATAGCCAGGGTTGGATTGGCGCGAAGCAATGGAAATGCTTTGCCAAGCCGCACCGGCCGCCGCGCCGCGCCAGTCGGCAATCAATTAGGCAATTGGCAGACAGCACGCATGCATGAATTTCAAGTCAATTACTTGGTTTTGGTCTTAATTAAGAGGTTAAGACATTTTGCGGGCGCAACAAACGTTAGGCAGATTTTCGTTTCGGTGGTTTATTGTGAATTGGGTGTGAAAATTGCAATTGTAAACAAAAAATTGGTGAGGTGAAAATGTAGAGAATATTTTTAAAAGTTATCAGATGAAATAAATAATAAAAGTTCACTCTATTTTTAGGACCACAAAGTTTTCCTGAAAAACTTACTTCTTATACTTGGTCTATTCATACCTTTAACCTATTGGCTTGTAACATGGACAAATATTTTTTCTTAAATTTATATCTATAAAAATAAAATTTGTTCCCACTTTCTCTAAATAGGACCACATTTTTACAGAAATGTAACTTGCCAACAATTTTCAATTTTATTCAAAAAACATAACATTCACTTTTTCGAAAATAAAAAAGCATTGTAAATGATTTAAATAAGTTGAAAAACCATCAATTTATTGAAATAGCTAAAAAAAAAACATTTAAGAAAATAAAATAATTTAAATTAATTTAATTTAATTGCTCTCATTGGATACCACACATTGTGTAACATCAAATCAAAAACTTGAATATAAAGTGTACGAGTATTTAGAAAACTTTCAATGATTGATTAAATTGTTCGCAATCAAATCATTTGATATCAGAAATTGAAGGTTTTGATTATTTAGTAATGGTGATGAAATAAAAAATGGCATCGAAAAGAGGAGTGGCTTTGTGGCCAGATAAATTTGGAGCTTTCATGTTGTTCCCATTTTGGTTTTCTTTTTTGGTAATGGTTAAGTACTCAAATTAATAGAAATACTTTTTTGAATTATTTGTATAACGCATGTCAATTACATCATATGAATGAAAAAAACATATTGTATTTTTAAATAAAACCTCTTATGGATACGTTATTTGATACGTTGGCGTTGACTGCTGTGATTAGTTTTTATACAAAATTTGGATAACCTTTTTTTGAATGTAATAATAGAAAGTAGGTATGTATCTACATATTTTAATGCCTTTGTGCAAATTCATATTTCCACTCGTACTTGAATAGATTGTGTAATTAACAATTTACTTAGTTTTTACTTAAGATTGACAAAAAATACTAAAAATTGAGCTGCAAAAAGTTTGAAGCTGTCAAACCCATCTCTAGAAATAAGTGTGAATTAACTTAAAATTAAGAGTGTGTTATTGTGATATTAGCCGTGTTTTTTTTTGAGATTCCACAAACAGTATAGTGATGAATTTGCAAACAAAAAGACCCGATTTATATTTAAAAGTTGATACAATTGAACATTTGTCAGAATAATTGAAAATAAAATTGTTAAAAATAAGCGAAATTCAGACCAGAACTAATTTTTGTAAAGATGGTAAAAAACATCAGGAATAATTTATATTTAATTTGTACTCATGTTTTCCATCTTGGTAATTGAAGCTGAAAAGAAAAGCTTTTCGTTCGTAGATTATGGTTTAACTATATGTAGATCTTCACGTGCAACAGATGGAGGTATATTTAATGACACTAACTTTTTGCAAAATATAAAAAAAATATTACATCTTTTGTCTTTTCCGTATTTTTTTTTTAGTTTGACAATTAAGTGTAAAAAAAATTGCTTAACAACGTTGAAAACCAGAATGAAAAGTAAAATTTGAACTTTCTTATCTGTATCTTTTTCTGATGAAGACTTGCCAAAATACTTTTAAAGTTTTATTCTAAAAGGTAGTCGTACTACAGTTCACAAAATTTTGTAAGATTGTACAAACAATTGGAAACATGAATATATGTATGTTAAATAAAAGTTGAGTTTGGAAAAACATAAGTAATTAAATTAGCAAACTTAATTTGAAATACCCGTAGTACCCGTAGCGTGATGGTTAGTGCGTTGGACTGTCATGCAAGGGGTTTTGTGTTCAATCCCTGCCTGTGTCACCTAACTTTTTTCACGGGTACTGCCTCTTGCGAGGAATTGACCAATCCTCCAAGAGTAATTCTTGTCATGAAAAGTGCTTTCTCAAATTAGCCGTTCGGATTCGGCATATAAACTGTAGGTCCCTACCATCTCTGACAACATTACTCGCACACAGGAATGGTTGAGAGTTGTAAGTCACTAGGCCCTGGTTCTCCATGGACTGTTGCGCCACCTAATTTATTTATTTTATTTTTAATTTGAAATAAATTGAAAAGAAATTCTGTTAAGATATCAGAGTTCATCTTTAGTTTTAAAGTTACGTCATAGTATGTTTTACAATATTTTACGAACACATCCATATGGCCATTGATAAATAGTTAAAATGCGTTTATAAGCTAAAAAAAAGTCGTAGATTAGGAAGTTTAAATCTGCTTTTAAGCATTTTAGAAACCATTGATAAGCCGGTTAATACAATTGGTCTTAGTGACAGTCAATTAAATTTTAATTTGGATATTTTTATTCATGGAATAAAACATTATTTAAAAATCCTCTTTGAAAAGTCGTGCAATTCAAAAAATTTAATACTTTGCAAAATCATCATGCAATTTTTTGTTTAGGTATATGTTGTGTTTTAACTTCTGGAAAATAACCAATGTTAATACAATGATTAAATATCAAAGAAACGACTATATCTAAAGAATGTGGACATTTTTTTTTAAATAAAATTTGAAATTTCATCAACTCCTGAGGATTTTTTATTATTAAGCGAGGATCTGTAAGTATGTTTACTGGAAGGCGTAGTAAATGTGGGTAATACAGAAAGAAAGTAAAGATTTTGTCAATAGCAAAGATCAAAGCTGCGAGAGAAGTTGATAAGTTGTTTGAGCGGGTTTTAGCCAAGCCTTTAAAAAGGTTCTGCGAAGGAACGGATATCATTCCAAATAACCAGTTTGTTTTTAAAAAAGGAAACTCAACAGAACATGCCCTGCTCTTATTTAAAAACGCATTAATTGTTTAACTATACTATAATTTTGCAAATACGGATTGACTTGTTTTAGAAACGCCAGTGACAAAGAAAATTATCTAGCAGTGAAATAGAGCAAATCATTAAGCCTTTAATTAAATACCGTCGGAATCCAATTACAATTGGAAAAAAAATATCTATAAATACATTTTCAAACCCGATTTTTTTTAATAGACACGGTAGAGCAATTCTCAGGTTACACTATTAACCAACTCAGGTTACACCATTAATGAAGTACCAAATAGATTTGCTTTCTTAAAAAATGGAACAAATAAGTCTCCATACAAATGCCAACTTCTGTTTACTTGATAAATATTAATTATCAACATTTAATATTCTTAATGTCAGGTCATTTGCCATATTAAGACAAGATACAAACTTTAAATATCAGTTTTACGAAAGAGTTTCCTCTTTTAATTGTAGAGGGTAATATTGCTAACATAGACTTTTGTAGAATAATTACCGTTAGAGTTATAGTTTGTTTTTTAGTTTTAACTTGAAAACCTGAAAAAAACTAGTGCTTTAACTTAGCTTTAGGACCCCCGTTAAGGTTGTCTCTAGCATTTTTAAAGTTGCAAAATGTTTAGGCGATATTTGAATTTAGTACACAAAAGACGTCATTTTGACCAGTGTAATAGAAACATGGATAATGGCATAAAACACTTTAACAACTGTTTCTATTCTATGCCAAAAACATACAAGTAGCTATAAAGCAGACAAAAGGTACACAAAACATTTATGTATCTCGAAAATGATGCTAATCTTTCTATTTAAAATGTATTTATATTCATAATCAATTCGTACCTAAATGTTTGTATCTGTAATCTGTTCACAATATTAATCAAAAGTGTGCACCTAGAAGTATACGTACCATTTCGTATTCAACATAATCAATTTTCGCCTGCATTAAACCGTTTATTGTTAGATACTAATTGAATGTACAAATTTACAAATTTACTTTGATTTTTAAAAAAATTAAAGCTTAAAATTATGAAAATGGTTTGCCCAACAAAACGATCAATTTATTATATTATCTTTTTTAAAATTTGAACAAATTAATCATTTTGCCTTCGTTCTAATACTAAACATCTCTATTTTTTTAATCTAATTGAAACTCCAAATAATTCTATTCTTCATCACTAGATGCGAAATAGAAACAGTTTGAGTGTCCGACTGAAATCTAAATTTAAATCAAATATCAATATCTCACATGAAATATTGCCAACCATTAATCATGTTTCTCTGACTATATTAAATAAATACAAACAGTCTTGGGCTCCCGTATTGAGTGTCCGACAAGGCTCCCAGAATAAGCACAAAACATTGGCATCGATGTACCCCCTTAACCATATCACACCCTCCAGGGTAACACCTTGAAGTTTGATTGCAATCAAATGGTGAGTTGTGAAGTGAAGTTTTTCACATTCTCCTGAAATTTTATTGCCTGCAACAATTCGAGACTAGGGATGCAAACGATACATCGATGTTTTGAAATTAACATGCTTGTGGGCTCCGTTCAGAACCCTGAACGTTTAAATGCACCTATAAAATGCACCTATAAAATTTACTTGTGTTTGTGTAATACTAATACAAAGAAATCCATGATGCTCTTACTATACTTGTCTTTAAACACAACAACTTACATCTTCACAAATTTATATTTGATGGCAATTCGATTTAGGTTTTTGGGTTTTACACAGATAAGACATAAATATTTTGTTCTTTAGATAAAATAGATCGTATTTATATCCAACAACAAAAACATCGGGAAAACATCGATGTATCGAAGGTAGACCCGATGTTTTTTTAGTATCGATGTTGTAAATAAAACATCGATGTTTTTTTTAACGATGTTGCATCCCTATTCGAGACACACAATGAATTAAATAGAAAAATTGCAAGCACTTTTGGAACATAAATCATAAATCAAAAACGAATAAGATAAACCAAGAAACAAAAATGCAATGCTAATGCGGCAAAATGCTACTGCTGCCAATATTGTGATATGCTCTTTCATCGTATTCCATTAAATCATTAAGCTTTTTCGCTGCAATGAATTAATAATCGATGATGCTATAGCAAAAGTACAACGTGTCCATTAATTATACCGAGGAGCGAGAGAATATACTTTTCCAGTAGTGCACACAGGAGGACCTATAGCAGAGTCCACCATCACTCTACTAGGACATCGCATTGAGATCAAAACCGAGAGCAGCAAATTTAATTCAATGCAAACCAAAGTAAAGAAATGGGTCGGGACAATGCAGCACGTTGGTACGTATGCAGGTACTTAAAGGTACCTGTGCAGCACATATTTAGGTGGAAGATATTGGCTGCGTCCTGCATGCTTTATTAATATTTCAAAATTTACTCTGGTGAGTGAGTATACTCACTATGGGTAAAAGTCATGTCCTCTAAAAATGTCAGAGGTTAAAACCAGGCTTTTGAAACACAAGAGCAAATACCCGGTTCTTTTATTTTTTTCAGGAGCTCTGTTTTATCTGGTAACAGATATTGAATCGGAACGTTGGTTGTTATACTCGTGAAGCTATACGTGTTTATATCTCATAGATATTGTTTTTGGGGTATTTCCTGCTTCATTTTTTGGTATCTCTGGCTTTTAGAGTTCATTTTGGCCTTAATGTTTACTCAAGTGTCAATCACTGCATTTTTTATGGTTGCAATGAGAGTTTTGAAAATAAATTTTCCATAGTTTACATTTTTTCAGAATATCTACTAATGCAGTGGATCTATTATCGTGAATAAAATTGCCCACGAAATTTTCCCCAAAAATTCTTTGCTGTTTTGAGCTTTAAAAATATCAAAATTCATTATTTTTTTTAAATTAGGCTCAAATTATTTTCATACACATACCTAGATCATCCTTTTCGTGGTTCCATTTGACATCTGTCAAACTCAGCGGTCATTTGAAGTACCATTTTTTTGGTTGATGTTTGCCATTAATGGGTAATGCTGCTGCTCTACATTCTTATTAGGTTTAAATAACGCAACAATTGAAGCCTGCTTACCATTCACAACGCCCTAGATGTGCTTCTTAGATTTTGAAACAAAAGACAGCAAACACCGATTTCCGAACAATATTTTTTTCAGCAAAGAGGCATATTTCTTATTCTTCGCATATGTAAACAAGCAAAATTGCCACAAAGAGGTGCCATTTCATTCAGACAAAGTGGTGCTCTCTTTAGTGGAAAGGTGTTGTTGGTCCTTATTTATTCGAAAGGCCAATGTTACAGTCAACTCGGACCAATATGGTTGATTGACAAATCGAAGGTTTTTGGCCGGCGGCGATTGAAGATTAGAACTTGGACAGTATGTGGTTTTAACAAGACATAAGCCACACAACATGATCTATTATGGCTTTATTGCGTGAGAAATTTCTTGGAAGCTTAATTTCAATTTTGCTTATGACGTCAATATGCAACCAAGATCATGCGATTTAAATCCGTTAGATTTTCATTGAAGGGATACACAAAAAACAGTAGAGCAACGCCAATATTAAACCCGAAACGTGAAACGAAATGGTTAAAAAATACCTTTAAAGAATGTCACGCTAGGAATCTCACAAAGGCGATCATTATTATGATATTGTTTTTTATACTTTATGAAAAAGTGTATTAAGCTGTGTGTTAAGCTTAACTTTCTAAACCGACAATTTAATGAGTTATCATTATTAAAAAGAAACATTCGAATGTATTTAAAAGAAATAAACTTAAATGATAACCAAATGAAAACAATACAAGCGGTTTTGAAAATAGAGATGTTTGAAATTACCAAAATTCACTAAAATTTGGGCGCTGGGTGTGGTAAAAATAAAAGATTAAATCTTTTCGTTCTTTTCTTCTAGGTAATTCTTGCGTTTTTGAGCAGAGGATGTGCAGGGCAGGTGAAGAACTGTTTCCTCATCCATACAGCTTCTGCAAAAGTCATTTGAGAATATGCTTAGCAGCGTGGCGTGCTTTCCTGTTAGATAGTGCCCGGTTATGACACCTATTATCCAGCTTAAATGCGATCTGCTTAGGGGTAGCAAACACCTTAAGCGTTTTAAATCTAGTGTAGGTCAGATATTTTTCGTGACCTGACACGTGGTGTGGTGATGTTATTCTACCTGATGTTCGCCTCCTTCAAAGCGTCTTGAATTAGCAATAGTTTACATGTAGCGATTGTATAGATTGTAGCGATTGTCAGCATTAGCAAAGTGGTAGGACGAGGTTATCTACCTTACAAATTTCTAGAATGTCTTTTTAGCCCGGCAACCAGGAAACGTGAACAATTGGAATTGATTCTAAAAACTTAAGAATTACGGAGTGGCATAATTGTTGTTGTTAACCCACTGGGATGAAGCTTAGAGGCGAATAGCAGAGCTTGCAGCTATTTGTTTGATAAGATTATCAAGAGGTGTTGGGTTGAGTAAGGTACCCAGTGCCGCAGATGGGGTCGTGCGAAGCGATCCGCTTACACATAGGCAAGCTGAACGTTGGACTTTATTTAGTTTGTCACCGCGGTTTATAGCTTTTTCTAAAGCAATCCATCATACTGCCACACCGTACATTAAATTCTACGTTTAGAGATGTTGTAATGATGTGTAATGTTAACTGGCCAAAATGTGTCAGGTTTACTTGGTTTACATTCTCAGTTCAACCTCAACCACAGCTTATTCAATATTAAAGGCACTTAGAGGCATTGACTCCGTTAAATAATAAAGTGACATTATGTTCTGCTAAATCTTCATCATTATCACTATCTATTCTGCTCTAATAAATATTAACTGCATCACCATCATTTTCAACAAAACCCAACAACAAAACGCATGACACATTAATCCAAATGCATCCAAGAGCAAACGCTGCTGTGTATATCGCTTTATATTTCAACATCGAATGCATCCATCCGAATATAATTTCCCATTTTGGTGGACCAACGAACCAAACAAACGTTCACACTCTTAGGAGTACGAGTATACCTTACGCTTACCTATTACCTACCCTACATATTTAATTTAAGTACCTAACATTTTAAGACCGCATTACGTCACAGAAAACGGCGACGACCGACGTGGACGCCGACGAAGCTTTTGGTCTTCAAGAGTGTGTTAACCGCAGAATATTATGATTATTACGTAACATTTTCCCGCCATATCGCAAGCAAGCGCAGCGTTTTAATCAAACAGAATGACTACTATTAAGAAGAGTATGGGTGTCTTTATCTGTTGGTTCCAGGATTTTGGACGATTGGGGAAATAAAGGTTTAGTGTTGCGGTCTTAATGGTATCTAGTATATGCGGTGACCATCTTTTTGTTTTAATATTCAAAAATAATTATTATTGTTTCATTCATAAGCGTCCGTCAGCAGAAATTTGTCAAAAGGAAACAAACGAGAGCAAAGGAAATGCCATTAAATACAAAAGGAAAAACATAAGCACATTAGCCCAAAATTTTAGGTACAACATTATTTTTAAATAAAATGAATGACCGGGTCGCAGGAACTTGCTCATTCATCCAAAGAGTCTGTTTAAAAATATTTCCAGTATTTTAAGATTTAAAAATTTACCTGCAAAAATAGTTTCTTTTCAAATAATAATTTCTATACATTTTTTTAAATCTTTAATATGTTTTTAAAATCCAAAATATACATATTATGACATTTTTGACCATCACATATTATTGAGATAGTTAAAAGGCTTAAGCAGACACAAATTTATTGAAATCGGTTAATTAGTTTTTGAGAAAAGTAAAAACAAAATAACGGTTTTATAGGGGGGCCTTCTATAGCAATACACAAATATTTGTTTTTATTAACAGAAGGCAAGTTAAGAAATGAAATTTTAGGTAAAATTCAATTAAAATCTATCGGTTCGTTCTTGAGATCATTCGAATTTTCGATTTTTGACCAAAAAATTTGTATGGGAACTACTGTCTTAAAAAAATTAAAGAAAAACCTCACGTGAATGGTTTGGACTGTAGGGGCGAGGACAGACAGACAGGAGCGGGTCCAAATGCTGTATTTTAAAATACTGTATAGTCAAAATACTGTATGCTCATAATACTCGTATTGTAGGGTTAATATTTTGGAATTCGAAATACTGTAAATTTTAAATACTTTATCTCAAAATACTGTATTTTAAAAAACTGTATGTACAAACTACTGGGTGTATGATCAAAATACTATAACTCACGGTGTCGAGTTAGCACTACATAGACCCTTTTTGAAAAAAAAATCAAACTAAACAAAATATTTTGATGTTTTTTCGTTCCACAACTAATTAACAACAAATAATCTTCAACTAATTGTGAACTTAGTTTTCCCAAATTCAAAATTTAAACAAATAACTGCATAGTCAGTTTTTTTAAATTTCGAAAAATGTTTGTCAAAGGAGATGTTACAATAATCTGGATTTCCCAAGAGATCTTAATTTTGAATTTTTGATGTTCAAAACCTGTTTTGTGACCAACACCTCTTAAAAAATAAAAAAAAAATATATAATAATAAAATAATTTAACATTTTAGACCCTGCAACAATTTGATGATGTCTGGCATCTATGCATCCGGACAAAAATATTCAATTTTACACATACAATTTTCCTATAAACTAATTCTGTTTATTTTGGATCTTGATGTTATTAAATAAAGTAAAACATATACAAAGTTAAGGAAATAAACAAAATCCTTATTCTTTTAGTTTAATATTAAATCGTTATTTACGTTTCTAGACAAATTTGAATGATGGCTTTCACTTGCCTTAAATATGAAAGTGTAAGTTGTATATATTTTTGATTTCATAATCTTTGCAAATATTTGAATGAGCTATTACTTTTATGATATTCAAAGAAAATAAAACTCTGAAGAGACTTATCATTAACCTAGATCTATATTAGAACCATAACAATAAAAAATATATGAGCATATGCTAATGAATAAAGTTTGAGTAGGTAGACATAATGCATTAGCTACGCATATTGTAAGTTTGTTTTTGGCATTAATATTAATTACAACTTAGTGAGTGTAAGGTTGCTCATAAATAATATGTTAATCAATTTTTTTTGTTGTGTGCCTAAAATAGCTTTTATATTTATTAAGATACTAAAAGAAACCTGATGATAATAAGGTATAAGGTAAACAACCCTATTGTTGGCTCCCCTCAGTGATTGGAACGTCTTTAACATAATTATTTTTATTTACATATTTGTATTGAGTTCCAAAACTCTTTTAAATCCAATAAATTTTCGTAACAATTTTTGCACTTTTAAAATTTTTTTTAAAATGAATGTACCAATCACCGATTTTTAAATACTACTAAGCGAAAAGTATTTCAATTATTGACAAAAATGCTTTGAAAACATTGGCCCACAATTTTAAAGGATTTTGTAAAATGTTAAAGATCTTTTTTATCAATTTACTAAGCTTAAAAGATGATTAGCCTAATTTTAAACTATCTATTAACAATTTGCTAAAGTTAAAATGACGGAATAGCTACTTTAACTTTTAGCAATTTGGTAAATCCATACGACATCTGTACAATTATTCTTATAAGAGCAGTGGATGGAATGCTCCAGTTGGAAATTATTAGGTCCGTTTAAACTTTAACGTATTTGCTTTGTTGGTTTTCACGAATTGTCACTTTTCAGGCATGTTTGGATGGTAGTTTTTTAATAAAAGGCAATTAGCAATATACTAGTTAGCAAAACGAAAAGAAAGGTTCAAAATCTTAGAATCCCTTAGTAAATTGCTAAATATTTAGAAATTTGCTAACTAGTATGTAAATTGTTAAACCCTTAACAAAAGATTGTTTAAAATTTTGCGCCAATATTTTGTATACTGGACCCAAAATTGTAAAGTTTTTTCTTTAAAATGACAATTATTGGAGGTTTTACCCTAAGTTTTTTGTATAAAATTAGTCAAACAGTGTGGCTAATTCTTATTAATTACCTAACATTTAAAACAATGTCAATACTGGAAAAAGAGCAAACAAACGCCATACTCTATCTTAAAGAATATAAAGAGGATGATGATCCTTTAGGTACAAATTGAGTTAACATATTAAGGGATTTGGGATTGCATGTACATAGCAATCAATTAAAGTTTAAGGTGTTTAAAATAATTGTTATTTCATTTTTAAGACATTACCAATATTTGAATTTGAATATACGAGTATGCTTGGTGACTTTTAAAACTTGCAATTGTACTGGGTTCCCATAAGAGGTTTCAGTTCGATAAAAACATTTTTTTAAGAGAAAACAATGTAAATATGTCATTCACAATTTAAAACGATATATACCTTTAATCCTCGATTGTGAAGCATTAACATAGAACTTATCTTATAACTAATGGAAAGATTCAGGAAACAGTGGTTAAGCTTTGCGATCTGTGATTGCAAAATGTCCACCACTTTTAGTAATGGCGTACTTTTTACTTGTCACATGTCAAATGATTACACCTGCCCCAATTGTAGACCATTTACAATAATTAGTAAAACCATTTATAAAAATAAGTCTGACTAAAAAATTGTTTTTTTCTAAAGAGTTCTTAAGGTAAAACAATTAACTTAAACAAGGACATTTCTGCAATGAAATAATACTAAGATGGTCACCATTTTTAAAGCCAATCAGATGAAATTGGAGAGCACTTTAGTTTCATTGTGCGAGGTATTATGCAATCGTTTTGGTTTTATAAGGCTAAGGCTTTCCTAGCCGCTTTAACAATCTGTCAAATGAAATAGATGCAAATATGTGCAGTACAACTCGACTCGAATATACATAGTGCTATCCAATTTCGGTGGGAACATTTTAGCCATGGAATTTAATAGTAAGTAAAGTACTCTCGATGGAACTGCGGGGAAACAGATTACTTTAATGCTATATTATAGTATAGAATTATGGATTTTCAGCTCTTTTTTATTCGGTATCGAGTATCTTAAAAGGGAATGATGCGATGGATTGTTTGAAACTCATTGTTAAGTGTTGGATACTAAATAATAAATGATTGAAAATAATTGATAGTATAGCATAGTAAAGCTAAATTTGGGCTTACAAAGGAACTTATATAAAATGAAAAATAAATCAATAAGATTTAATAAATAGGGAAATGAAAGAAAAACTGTTTTTTGTTGTACAAGACATAAAATTAGTTGGGTGTAAATTGATAGGAATTTTCAATTTATCAAGAGTACACGAGGAATGTTTAATATTTAGAATTTTTTGTTTTGACGGGATTAAAATTGGAAGCAAATTAATTATTGCAAATAATCAAGCATTTTTGTGAGATTTGAAACTGGATTTTCAAAGGGATTATGAGAAAATGATATATTATGGAGTTTTCCAGATTTAAGTTTGCACTTGTTCAAAAATAAATTTTAAATTTTGTTTAATTTCAAAATTTTGAATAATTAAATTTTATTCCAGAAAGGCCATATAGCTTCTGGATGATGTTTGAAACGAAAACTGATTTAAATGTCATTAGAAATAGCTATGTAGCTTACAAAAGCAATTCAATATTGGTACCCTGGTCTCTTAGTACAATTTAAGATATGGAATTTCGGCTGAACGAGACCAGATGAGACACCAGAACCACTTGACCAAGACCCAGTCGGGACTCAGTTATACGCGATATTTTTTTGATTTTAACGAGACCGAAAAGAGATTAACAAAAGTCTCGTTGGATCTTAGTTATGGAATATGGATAATTTTAATGAATCAAATAGTTTTATTCACGAGGGTAGTTGAAAAGCACTTGAATACTGTACATATACACGTGACTTATAATCTTACAACCATCATAAGTAGCTTAAGTTATTAAAAACTCATTTTTGAAGTACTCACTTATCACCCTTGGTATGAGAATATTGAAGTAATAATAATATCCGAAAATTGAACCTTTTCCTCTTAGCTATTAATAGCAATGAAAGAAAGGCCAAAACAACTTTCCAAATTTAACATTACCCAAGATACTAAGGGATGAAACACAGAACACTTCCATATTGACCTTGTTCTACTTTATGATGGCAGTGTTTGCAATATTACGTCTGTAACATACCCACTAGGAAGCAAAATTGTTAACAAATCTCAACCATGCATCGTTAGGACATCCAAAGTGTATAACTTTCTGCAAACAACCCTCTAATCACATAAGGTTGACCCCAAAAAATAAGGACAAGTACAAATATCTAATACTTATTTGAAAATAGCACAAAACTTTCAAAAAACAATTTAATCTTGACACTCAAACTCGTCTAAGTCGAGTTTTTCATAACACTGAAGTAAATAAAAGTTTAACAAAGCAAACCTTTTTTCTCTTAGCAAGGCATCATCAGTGCTGTCGATAGTGCTTTAATGGGAGCATTTATTTTTTCTCTGGAAGTAATCAAAGTTTGTTATTTGTCATTGAATTAGTTTTAGAGCAGAAAACTTCATACCCATGTATTGGACTTTTACTGAAGGTACAGTTCGGAAGTTTTGATATGCAATCTTATAATAATTGTACCCTGAAAATTATGAGTACATCAGTATGAAGGTACATACATATATGAATTGAATACTCCAAGTTGTTTTTCTTATTTCTTAAAATGATTTTGTTCCTATCGATATGGAAACCAGGATGAGATATAACCTTTCCTTGCTTCTTTTAATGGTATGGTTTTATTGGCAGGTTTTAAAGTATACATATATAAAAGGAGACGTCATCTTATTTATACTTGTATACGTATGTATATATCCAAAGGTTTAAACTCGAATAAGGTAGGTAAAGTCATTAGCATCACATAAAAGAGTTTGAGACACCGTTAATAAATCTTAAAGATGTCATTTTTAAATTTAAAAAAAAATCTTAATGTTATCATTGTCCTTAAAAATCTTATGTACACATAACATACAGTTCATTAAAAACTCAACTCTGCTTTGAAATTTGAAATGTTTGTGTCCTTACTCAAACCTTTACAAGATAACGACTTAATGACAAATTCATGTTGAAATTATAATAATTTTAACGTTCTGGATGGTACAATAGCAGCAGCACACAGGGGAGTCGTTTTGCAATCGCTAATTTTGTTTTTTGTTGGGCCTACAGGAGAGTTCATTGATATGAATACACATAAATATAAACTAGGTACTTCATAAAAGCTTTAATTTGTAATGAGATACAAACCAAAAATCAAAATTGGGGTTGTTAAATCGAAAAGACTAGGAAAAAATTTTCCTTCTAATATGGATTTCAAATAAATAAATAAGGTGCCGCGACAGTCTGTACCTATAGGACCTACTGACTCACAACTCTCAACGATTCCTGTGTGAGAGTTGTTGCCGAATCCGAGCGCCTAATTTAAGAAAGCACATTTTATGACAAGAATTACTTCTGCGGGATTTGTCAATTCGTAATGTCTAACTTGCTTTGAAAAGTTAATAAACTACGATTTTTTTTTGAATAAGAGATTGCGTAAAATATACTAAATTAGTTATTGTTCATTCATGACCTCCCTCGGCAGATTATTTTAAATTTTCGTAGGAATCCCCTTAAATTCAAAACTTATCGTATTGCGTTAATGAATATGACCGCACTAATATTTTTTAATTATTTATTTTTTATAAATGAAAATGAAATTTGTATTTAACTGCTTTAAACTATGTTGCTAAAAATACTGAGGACCAAGATTCAGAAATCCAGCCCTATTCCAATCGCTCATCACAAATTCATCAACTTTTGGCCAATTTACGATCCAGGGCAATTCATATGAGCCATAAACCTTATACAGTTTAGTTGTAAAAGTAAAGATTTGTTAGAAATTTAACGATGTCATAAACAACTAAAATCCTTGTTTTCACACAATTTAGAATTTGGAAAAACTTTAGTAATGCTTTAAATTATCATCAAAAGATCTTTTCTGACAGAAAGAGCAAATATTTAGGTTCCTGAAAGAAGAAAACTTGAATGAAGAGTTTGCCAATTGGATATTAAATTGCCTTTAAATTCCTGAAACTCGTCTTCAATTCCATATTTTTTCTTTTTGACGCACATAAATAGAGTAAGACTTTCTTAAAGTGTTTTTTCTTTCAAAATTGATTTTCAGTTAAACACAAAAACTCTTAAGATCCTAACAAATTAAAGAAATCTACTTTTTGAAGTGAATTTGCTTTTAATGCTCTAGAACTGAGATTTAAACATGAATTTCAGAAAAATAAATTTCCCAAAAACAGCTAAATTTACACTTTCGTTATGGCTTATTGAAAAACATAATGAGCGTTTCATATCTTTTAATTTAATATAAAAGCTTTGATATCTCGAGAACTAAAATGAAAAGAGATTCTGCAATGTGTAGTTTGTGAGTGCCACACTAAAGTTTCTTCCGAACTTATTTGTTAACCTTAATTTGTTTGTATTTAATGTTTAGAAAAATTATGTACTTAAATGCACCTATTTTCTTAAATTCAAGAACCAAACATTTTCACACAAAACAGTAATTTCTTAGAAAATTTAATCCGAAAAAACACGTCAAAAAGAGCCAGCAAATTCTTCATAACATGTTCTGTTTTAAAAAAAAGATCCCATTTTTTACAAAACTGGGTTACTGGGTTTTTGCACCTATAATTTTGTTTATAGAAATTCCAACAACAACAGAATATATTATTTTTGGAAAAATCTACGTTTCAACACAATTTTTAACGTTTATGCTTTAAATGCACCAAAAACCCTCAAAATTATTTTAATTTAGCTCTTAAATATGGCATATTTAGAATCCTGTCGGAATCTTGGAAATCTTTCATATGTAGGCAGTCGTCAGCATTAAATAATTAGACGATATCTTGCTGGACAACAGTGTTCTAAAATAATCTAATAACTAAAGTTGTCTCGTTACCCCTTAAAACATGTATGTAAGGTCAAAACACATTATGTTATTTAAATATTGTCAACCTCCTGTAGAGAAAATAAAAGAACATTTTTAAAAGGCGCTCACGATCTCTTTATATTAAGTGTGTGAAGCCCCCCCCCATATTTAAAATAAATAAAATATATAAATTAGGTGCCGCGACAGTCTGTTGATACCTATGACCTAGTGACTTACAACTCAACCATTCCATTTGTGCGAATAGTGGCCCAATCCGACCGCCTAATTCAAGAAAGCTGAAAAAACGTGTCCTTATATTTACGCAATACGTCCTTAGACAATATCTTACTTTACTTGTACTTACTTTTATAGTATTTTATTGATAAATTCCCAACCATATATTTTTACTATGCAGTTATTTAAAATTAGGTGGCGCAACAGTCCGTAGAGAACCAGGGCCTAGTTACTTACAACTCTCAACCATTCCTGTGTGCGAGTAATGTTGTCAGGGATGGAGGGGACCTACAATTTATATGCCGAATCCGAACGGCTAATTTTGAGAAAGCACTTTTTTATGACAAGAATTACTCTTGGAGAATTTGTCAATTCCTCGCAAGAGGCAGTACCCGTGAAAACTCTTTTTTTTTAATTAAGGTGGCACAGGCAGGGATTTAACCCAAGACCTCTCGCATGATAGTCCAACGCACTAACCATCATGCCACGGGTACTACTATGCAGTTATTTAGAACTTTTTAATAAAGGGTGATTTTTAAAAGCTATAGGAAAGTTTTCAAAAAAAAAAAGACATAAAATTCAGAAAAATGCATGAAATATTTATTTGACTCTATAGTACGGTCCATATAATTTAATGTTTGAAGATTATTTCATGCAAATGTTGACCTTGACTGCGCCTCAAATGGTCCATCCGCTAAGTCCAATGTTAGCATATTTTTTCCAACATTTCGCCCGGTATCTCACGAATAAATGCTTCAATGTTGTCTTCCAATGCGTCTATTGAAGCGGGCTTGTCTGTATGGACATGAGCTTTAACATAGCCCCACAAAAAATAGTCTAGAAGCGTTAAATCGCACGATCTAGGCGGCCACTTGACCGGTCCCGAGCGTGAAATAAAATGTTCACCGAACTCACTTCTCAATAAGTCCATTGTTGCGCGTGCTGCGTGAAACCACATGTCATGCAAGTCAAGCTCTCGCATTTTGGGCAAACAAAAGTTGGATATCATCTCACGGTAGCGCTCACCATTCACAGTTACGTTACGATTCGCATCATCTTTGAAGAAGTACGGTCCAATGATGCGACCAGCCCATAAACCGCACCAAACTGTGACTTTTTCTGGATGCATTTCAAATCGAGCTCTTGCAATGCTTCTGGCTGATATTCACTCCGAAATCGACAATTCTGCTTATTTACGTACCCATTGAGCCAAAAATGAGCTTCGTCGATCGCTGGAAGAAGCGCACGAGCACGCATTTTGATAATAAAATTCAATAATTTGCTAGCGTTGTTCGTTTATAAGACGATTCATGGTTAAATTATAGACCAAAAACTGAAGATGTTTGACAGTGAAACAAAACACGAAACGTGTGTCAGCTGTTTAAACCAGTGTTGCCAAAAAGATAATAGCTAAAAAATCACCCTTTATTAAGTGTGTGAACTCCCGCCTCCCCAGAATCTTACTAAAATTCGACCGAAGGGGCCGTATACTGATGATGATGAAAAAGCATTTACATATTTACAAAAGTATGTATACTTAATTAATTCTATAAACGCAATAACTTTCTGATATTTCTTATTTCAAAAGGCATTTTAACATAAATAACAAAAAATACGAGCATTTATAGATAAACATTGAATTTATATCGAATTTCAAAGCAAGAAAATGCGTTAAGTGGCCGAGTATTGGTGCACATACCCTTCAGCTCTCGAATTAATTAAGTATAGTTCTAAATAGTTAAAACTGAACCTACTTCTTAAAGCTGTTTGCGTATAGGAATTTTTAATTTGTATTTTCAGAGGTAGGAATATGGATTTTCAGTGCAGAAACATTTTGTATGCAATTGCAATTCATAACAAACAACAATTACTGTGCACTCAACTACCAAGTTAAATTTCTTATGCCAAGACTTTTGTTTTTCATGCGCAACATACTCTACTCTATACGTATGTACATAACAACAAATATCTGTTTGTATACCTTTTGTCTTTTTGGGACAAGAGTGACTGCATTTCCGTATTAATTATGCTATACCCCACCCACCCACCTATACTCTACGACCAACTCTCTTTCGCGCACGATGAAAATTTGGATGCTCTCCATGTTTATTTGGTTACGGTCTTATGGTATAGCGGTATCTAGGCCCTAGATGCACATAGGTATGTACGAGTAATGCATACAAATTAAACCACATTGTCTGAAATTTGCTTGAGCAAATTGCATATATCTCATCATGTCGTCTCAATGATGATGCCGTGCTTACAAAATAAACAACCGTAGGTCGTCCCCGGGTACCGGAGGGTAGGGTACGGGTAGGGTACCCTCCATAAATACAAAAGTGGTACATAAACCCTTTTGCATTTGCCACATGCACATCAACATCAGAAGGGATGTTTATGCTCAGTGTTGCGAGATGTTGTAGGGATGTCCCAACAAATTTAAATTGCAAGTTGGCACTCAAAAGCGACTCTTTTTTTAGTGTGTTTTTCATTCACAGTTTATGATGCTTCAATGTTTGTAATTTCAGGCAGTAGACAATTCTTAAGGATTTTCACATTAGTTATACACAGTATCAAGTCAATGAACTGTAGATGTTGGTTGCAAAAATACTTTTATCCCTTACGAATTATTTAAGTGGTTGCACTTATTTTGTGACTCTTAAGACAACAATTAAATACTGAAAATCATGAGCAGACTCCCGGACATTTAACGCCAATTTCTTTTTTGTTACTTTTGTTTCATTTCAATAGCTAGTGTCAACATTACATTTTGTTTACTGGCGGCAAAGAGAAACCTATCATTTAAACAGTGCCAGCGTCTTCTTGGTAGTGCCAGCGTCTTCTTGGTTTAGTTAACTTCCTAAAGATAGTTATGTAATCGGTCCGATTTGTCAAATTGAAAATTGATTCTCTGGAATCTAAATAGATTCTTAGAGAGATTTATGTGAAAGATGCAGAAAGGACTATCAAAAAAATTGAGTGGCTGGTTTTTTTACCATAGCAATTTAAAACTGGTTAACCCAAAATATCTCACGAACCAATGACGCTAGCAACTTAAATTAAACTGTATATAATATGTTGTGACGTGATACTAAACCAATATAATCTTGATCTATAACCTTTCACGCTACAAATGCAAATAAACCGTCTAAGTTCATTTTGCGAGTCTTGGGGCTTGCAAATTAATACCCAACAAACTAAGATTGCCAAAGTTTTTTTCGAACCAAAATGTTGATTTAACGTCGAAGTACAAAGTTTTCAACGCGGCAGTAAATGCATGCATGGCATATGGCGTTCAAGTCTTCGGATACACTCACTTCGAAGCTTTTGAAACTGTACAAAGGAACTTTTTTAAGAGGATATTTCGTTTGCCTAACTCAACACCCAACTACGCCATATATGTAGAGTCAGGAATAGTCCCTATATATGTGGGATCCATATAAGATAAGATAAGCTAAGTATTTCTTTGTTAATAAATATAAATAAAAAACCTAAACAGATACTACTTTCAGACCGTCGCTCACAATAATAAACCAAACATCAGCACATTCCCAGACGTCGATGAGAATGGAATAAGATCCACCGCGGCGACAGCAACCGCCGCGCCGCGACGACGATGACACAGCAACCGCCGCGCCGCGACGACGATGACGAATACAATGTGATACGATTGTACATGACAGAAACATGACCTATTTAAAGGCATTTAAATAGCCAGTCATGGTCATGACAAAAACAATAAACAACAAGCGATGCCGAGAAACATAGCTAAGGTACTACTGCTGATGGGAGCAGTAATCGGAGGCGCCTGGTTGCTGAGCTGGGCCAACAGGGCGCTGGCCTGGTACCGTCTACTACAGAGGTGGGCGGTGTGGGATCTGTTTTAAAGAAAAGGAGAGAACAAAGTCAGTCTGTTTTTGATTCCCGAAGGCGACGGTCGGAAAGTAGTTGAAAATATTATGTTAATGAAAATATTGAAACTATCATGTAAATTAAAATATTAAAAGTATTATGTTAATTAAAATATTTGTACATTTGGTAAAGTTGTTCGTTCATTCATTCCTACATTTGGGGGCTCAACCGGGATAACCTATAAATCAATTGAGTATAAGATTCGCTAAGAGAAAGAATTGTGAAAAGTTGAAAATTTAAAAAAGCTAAGATTGAAAAGTTGAAAGTTAAGATATACTAAGAGTGAAAAGTTGAGAATTTAAAAAAAAAGCTAAGATTGAAAAGTTGAAAGTTAAGATATGCTAAGAGTGAAAAGTTGAGAATTACAAAAAAAAAACTAACATTAAAAAGTTGAAAGTTAGGAACTGCTAAGAGTAAAGATGGATAATAAGATGTGCTAAGATTGAAAAGTTGAAAGTTAAGACCTGCTAAGAGTAAAGATAAATGTTAAGATGTGCTAAGAGTGAAAAGTCGAAAAGTTGAAAGCCAAGACAGAAAAGAGCGAAAAGGGAAACGGTGCTATCATTTTTTTAAAAAAAGAAAACTGAGACAAGATTTGATGTGAAAAGAGGTAACATCTAACAAAAATTTAATTTTTCTTAAACTTTCTTAGGGAATAGATGGATGAACTAACCGAAGCATTCACCTCACGCGAGCTTCAAAAGTTCTTAAGGCTAAAGAATTTGTCATACCGATATCGCCTTAAAGTTGACCTTGTGGATAGGATTAAGGGAACGTTCGAAAATATAACTATTAGCGAGATAAGAAACGTGATAAGAAGAGGTGAGGATATCGAATCAGAAGAAGGCGAAGAGGGAAAAGAAAAAACAGACCAAGAAGAAGAAGCAGAAGAAGAAGAAGGAAAAGAAGAAGAAAGTGAAGACGAAGATAAGATGGCTAACGAGGGAACCAACAATTTTGTGTTCAGGGATGTCGAGGACTCTCTGGAGCATTTTTCAGGGGAAGCCGGAAAGAGCTTAACGGTATGGTTGAAAGACTTTGAGGACATTGCTACGGTATGTAAGTGGAACGATATCCAAAAATTCCTCTACACAAAGCGGCTGTTAAGAGGGGCAGCCAGACTCGCGGTCGAGGCCAAGACAGGGTTAGCAAGCTACACAGCACTGAAGGATGTATTGGTGACAGAGTTTCAAAAATCAAAGACCACCGTCGAGGTACATAGAGCGCTGGAAGCGCGAAAGAAGAAGACAACAGAGAGTCTCCTGGAGTATCTCTACTCCATGCAGCAATTGGCAAGTGATGGGAAAGTTGATGAGGAGTCGCTAGTAGAGTATATCCGCAACGGAATTCCAGATTTCGTACATAACAAGATGATCCTGTACGAAGCTTCAACCCTAGAAGACCTTAAAAGGAAGATGGAGTCTTACCGGCAAATGAAGAGGTTTATGCCAACGCAACAGGTACTCAGCAAGAGCGGCAGTGGCAGCAGCGGTATATCATCAATGCCTTCACCAAAAGGAGGACAGACAGGACAGGCAGGACAAGGAAAACGGTGTCACAACTGTGGGTCGAAGTCGCATATAGCTGCTAGTTGTCCGGATAAGGGAAAAGGAACACGCTGCTTCAAGTGTAACCAGTTTGGACATATATCACCAGATTGTCCAGTGAAGAATGAAACACCGTCGACCTCAAGAGGGATTAGCCATGTAAATCGCATCGAATCAGATGAGCGTCACATTCCAATAAACGTGAAAGGTAGGACATATTATGCGTTCGTAGACAACGGAAGTGATGTTTCGATAATCCACAAGTCGTTCCAAGAGAAGATAAGAGAAGCAGAACCTCAACCACCAGGAATGGTGTTGAAAGGGTTTGGAGATAGCCCTCGAAAAACACTGGGCTCATGCGTTTTTGAGGTACAGATTGGAACAGAGAAATATCTGAGTCGTTTTCAAGTTGTACCAGATCGGTGGATTTCAGACGAGATCCTGCTTGGAAGAGATTTTCTAAGGAATGTGGAATTGGTTATCAGTGGTGGAAAAATCAAGATTGTCAATAATATAGAAGAGGAGAAGAGTGCGAAGAAAGAATGCTGTCTAGAGGAAAACGACACTTTTCAGATCGAATGTTGCCCAGAAAGAGACAGTGAACTGAAGTGGAAAGTAGGAAATGAAAACTACCGAAAGGTAGTGAATGACATGATAGATGCCTAAAAGCCAAATAGTCGAGTAAAGTCGAGCATCGAGATGAACATAGTGCTGACAGACGATATCCCAGTTTTCCGCAAGGCACGAAGACTGGCAGCTCCAGAAAGGGACGCAGTGAATAGACAGGTAAAAGAGTGGCTAGATGAAGGAGTCGTGGTACCAAGTAGGTCAGAATATGCTAGCCCGATAGTTTTGGTGAAGAAGAAAGACGGGAAATACAGACTGTGCATTGATTATAGAGAACTAAACAAGAAAATGATCAAAGATAGATTCCCGATGACCGTCATGGAAGAAGTTTTCGAACCTCTTCACGATGCAAACGTTTTTATTACACTAGATTTGAAGGATGGATTTTTCCATGTAGACGTAGAAAAGAGCAGCAGAAGGTATACTGCATTCGTAACGCCAGATGGGCAGTACGAATTTCTAAAAGTACC
Organism: Eupeodes latifasciatus; assembly: GCA_920104205.1. NCBI lineage: Eukaryota > Metazoa > Arthropoda > Insecta > Diptera > Syrphidae > Eupeodes > Eupeodes latifasciatus. Next base: position 116,606,376 of record OV049926.1, read on the forward strand.
TTTTGGACTATGTAACTCACCGGCTGCGGTCCTTAGGTTTGTCAAACAAGTCTTTCGGGAACTGGTGCTGCAAAAATATTTACTAATATATGTGGATGATATAATCATATTTGCAAAGAGTGAAGACGAGGCAATGGAAAAATTTACAGTGGTGCTAATTGTAGCGGAAGAACATGGATTAAAAATAAAATGGGAAAAGTGTAACTTCTTATCGCGATCGTTGGAGTTTTTAGGACACATTATAGGTAATGGAAGCATAAAACCATCAGAGGAAAAAGTGAAAGCGGTGCAAAAGTTTCCGGTACCGAGCAACGTCAAGCAGATACAAAGCTTCTTGGGACTGACCGGATTTTTTAGGAAATTCATTTCAAATTACTCCAAGATAGCTAAGCCATTATCAGATCTTTTAAGAAAAGAGAACAAATTTGGGATGGGTGAAAAAGAAATGTCTGCATTTAATGAACTTCAATCTTGTCTTTGCAGTGAGCCAGTTTTGAAACTATTTAATCCAAGTCTGCCCACAGAGCTACATACGGATGCCAGTATAGAAGGATATGGAGGGGTGCTGATGCAGAAACATGATGATGGAAACTTCCACCCAACTTTCTTCCTGAGTTTCAAGACGAGTCGATCTGAGAGGAAATTCACAAGCTACGAACTGGAGGTGCTAGCGATCATGAAATGTCTAGTCAAATTAAGAGTATACCTGCTAGGGATGGACTTTACAATAATTACGGACTGCAAAGCATTCGAGGCTACAATGAAGAAGAGGGACCTATGTCCGCGAGTGGCAAGATGGGCAATCATGCTCCAAAAGTATTCTATGAAAGTCTTACACCGTGCGGGAACGGCAATGAGACACGTAGATGCACTCAGCAGATACCCTGTGGCCATGAGAATAGAAGATGGCCTAGTACACCGGATAAAATCAGCACAAGGTAAAGACAGCTGCCGGTGCATATAAGGATTACGAAATGAGAAGCGGACTATTGTACAAGTTCGAAGGAGGTGTTCACTTGTTAGTGGTTCCCAAGTCACTTCAGAAGGAAATCATACGTAACGTGCACGTGCAAGGGCATATAAGTGCGAGAAGAGTGGAAGCCATAGTAAAGCAAGATTACCATATACCAAAACTTATGAAATGCATAGAAAGCGTGTTAGCGAACTGCGTGGCGTGTATATCGGCGGCGAAGAAAAGTGGAAAGGCCCAAGGTTTTCTACACCCAATTGAGAAGAGTGACATACCCTTACACACCCTACATATCGACCACGTAGGACCGCTTCCGTCAACAAACAAGTTTTATAACTACTTATTCGTGGTGGTCGATGCATTCACGAAATTCACGTGGATTTATCCAGTGAAGACCACGAAGTGTGAAGAGGCGATTAAACGTTTAGACCAGCAAAGCGAGATATTCGGGAACCCAAACCGTCTGATTTCGGATAAAGGCACCGCGTTTACGGCAAACGCGTTTAAGGAATACTGCGAAAAGAGAGGAATTAATCACATACTAACTACAACCGGAGTGCCAAGGGGAAATGGACAAGTAGAAAGGATAAACAAAATAGTAATTGAAGTGTTGTCCAAGATAGCAGTAACTGACCCAACGAAATGGTATCAACACGTGGGACAGGTTCAACGGTATCACGATCAACGAAAAGGAGCCCATTCCAACTGATGTTCGGGGCAACGATGCGTCGAGCGGAAGATCTGGAGATTAGAAAACTAGTAGAAGATGTAATCCTTGACGACTTCGAATCGAATCGAGACGAAATGAGAAGGACGGCAAAGGAGGAAATAAGCAAAGTTCAATTAAAAAATCAAAAAACGTACAACAAGAAAAGGAAGACAGCACATGAGTATAAGGTCAATGATCTGGTTGCAATAAAAAGAACACAATTTGGAACTGGGCTGAAGCTTCACGCCAGTTTTTTAGGACCTTACGAAGTGACCAGACCAAAAAGAAACAAAAGATATGAGGTGAGGAAGGTGGGACAACATGAGGGACCCAATATATATATATAGATATGAAGCCCTGGGTAGCGGACGAAGATGACTCTGAAGATGAAGACTACATAGACTGAGGACAGTCGATTTCTCTCAGGATGGCCGAATGTGGGATCCATATAAGATAAGATAAGATAAGATAAGATAAGATAAGATAAGATAAGATAAGATAAGATAAGATAAGATAAGATAAGATAAGATAAGATAAGATAAGATAAGATAAGATAAGATAAGATAAGATAAGATAAGATAAGATAAGATAAGATAAGATAAGATAAGATAAGATAAGATAAGATAAGATAAGATAAGATAAGATAAGATAAGATAAGATAAGATAAGATAAGATAAGATAAGATAAGATAAGATAAGATAAGATAAGATAAGATAAGATAAGATAAGATAAGATAAGATAAGATAAGATAAGATAAGATAAGATAAGATAAGATAAGATAAGATAAGATAAGATAAGATAAGATAAGATAAGATAAGATAAGATAAGATAAGATAAGATAAGATAAGATAAGATAAGATAAGATAAGATAAGATAAGATAAGATAAGATAAGATAAGATAAGATAAGATAAGATAAGATAAGATAAGATAAGATAAGATAAGATAAGATAAGATAAGATAAGATAAGATAAGATAAGATAAGATAAGATAAGATAAGATAAGATAAGATAAGATAAGATAAGATAAGATAAGATAAGATAAGATAAGATAAGATAAGATAAGATAAGATAAGATAAGATAAGATAAGATAAGATAAGATAAGATAAGATAAGATAAGATAAGATAAGATAAGATAAGATAAGATAAGATAAGATAAGATAAGATAAGATAAGATAAGATAAGATAAGATAAGATAAGATAAGATAAGATAAGATAAGATAAGATAAGATAAGATAAGATAAGATAAGATAAGATAAGATAAGATAAGATAAGATAAGATAAGATAAGATAAGATAAGATAAGATAAGATAAGATAAGATAAGATAAGATAAGATAAGATAAGATAAGATAAGATAAGATAAGATAAGATAAGATAAGATAAGATAAGATAAGATAAGATAAGATAAGATAAGATAAGATAAGATAAGATAAGATAAGATAAGATAAGATAAGATAAGATAAGATAAGATAAGATAAGATAAGATAAGATAAGATAAGATAAGATAAGATAAGATAAGATAAGATAAGATAAGATAAGATAAGATAAGATAAGATAAGATAAGATAAGATAAGATAAGATAAGATAAGATAAGATAAGATAAGATAAGATAAGATAAGATAAGATAAGATAAGATAAGATAAGATAAGATAAGATAAGATAAGATAAGATAAGATAAGATAAGATAAGATAAGATAAGATAAGATAAGATAAGATAAGATAAGATAAGATAAGATAAGATAAGATAAGATAAGATAAGATAAGATAAGATAAGATAAGATAAGATAAGATAAGATAAGATAAGATAAGATAAGATAAGCTAAGTATTTCTTTGTTAATAAATATAAATAAAAAACCTAAACAGATACTACTTTCAGACCGTCGCCCACAATAATAAACCAAACATCAGCACATTCCCAGACGTCGATGAGAATGGAATAAGATCCACCGCGGCGACAGCAACCGCCGCGCCGCGACGACGATGACGAATACAATGTGATACGATTGTACATGACAGAAACATGACCTATTTAAAGGCATTTAAATAGCCAGTCATGGTCATGACAAAAACAATAAACAACAAGCGATGCCGAGAAACATAGCTAAGGTACTACTGCTGATGGGAGCAGTAATCGGAGGCGCCTGGTTGCTGAGCTGGGCCAGCAGGGCGCTGGCCTGGTACCGTCTACTACAGAGGTGGGCGGTGTGGGATCTGTATTAAAGAAAAGGAGAGAACAAAGTCAGTCTGTTTTTGATTCCCGAAGGCGACGACGGTCGGAAAGTAGTTGAAAATATTATGTTAATGAAAATATTGAAACTATCATGTAAATTAAAATATTAAAAGTATTATGTTAATTAAAATATTTGTACATTTGGTAAAGTTGTTCGTTCATTCATTCCTACATATATATATACAAAATTTGAAGGCCAGTGCGAACTTCAATACTAGAGTGATGAAAAGAAGTGAAACTTGTCTTCACAAAATCATTTTAAGAAAATTACTTCGAGTGAATGCTTCCCCGTTTAAAGACTGGAACGAACTAACTTACTCCTACGAAACAAGTTTAAACTTATCAGAAACTAATGTGACCGATTGGCAGGCTCAGTTTGCTGATGTGATTGCTAAGGTGGATCACAAAATGTTTCTGGATAATCTTTCCAGAGCATCTTCATCTACTTTAAGAGCTATTTATAGTCATTTAAACCACCAACTGCCCTCGGAAGTCTCTTACTTTAGTAATGAATTTTCAGCCTCGGTTATAAGTATTATTTTTAGAGCAAGAGTTGAAATTTTAAATTTAAACTTTGTACCTCATCGACCAGACTAGCCCCAGCTATGTGATCTATGTAACGGAAGAGTGAATGAAGATATTTACCATTTCGTTGCTGCTTGTCCTATTCTACAAGAAATTCGTCGGTTGCATTTTCGGGAAAGTTTTATATCCTTGGAAAAACTTTTTGAAATTTTAAATGGAGCAATGGGCTGGCGCAGCCTCTTTAAATATTGCCAACATGCTCCTTCTTAGCGTAACAGTTTCACATATTAAACCTAGTCGATTACCCGCTTATTGCAGTTTAAACCAAATTTTATACCTAACAATTTATTGCTTTGTTGCTGATCATACAAAATTTGATATTATTTCTTTTGTGTTTCAAATCACGTTAAAATTGATAATATTTTAAAATAGCTAATCATAACCGAATTGTGTATTATTTTGTGTTTCAAATCACGTTAAAATTGATAAAAATGTTTATAAACAGCTAATCAAATTAATTAAATTGTGCAATATTTTGTGTTTCAAATCACGTTAAAATTGATGTCATTGTTTTATATAAATATATTTCTTCATATCTTTTGCTACTTATTTATTTTTTATATTTTAAAATTTTTGCTTTTTTATTATTTCTGTTATTTTTAAATCATATATGAAATGTCATCTCAGGCAGACAGCAGTATTGCCATGTCCTTATTCTTAAGTATAAAAATTTGTAAACTTTGTGATGAAAAAATAAAGAATTTATCTATCTATCTATCTATCTTGAACAAAGTTCAATTAATGGTTTTTATTATAAATCAACAAATCTGAAAAAAAAATAATTGCCACGTCGAATATTTTACAAAAAATGATCTTATCTCCAAAATAATTGTATAACGTTTTTGATATCAGTTAAAATTTTGGGAAAATCGAATTCAGTGTTTTTGTACAAAACATAAAAACCTAAAACAAACATTACTAAACCTTGGTAAAAATTGATTTTCGACTCAAATATCTTTTTCAAAATATTGGCTAAAGACGCTCATACCGTACGTTGGATAGGATCTTTTATGGATTTTAATCTATTTCATACATATAAATGTACTTTAGTACATGAATATATAGAAAATTGGTTCGTATTTTTGAGGATGTGGTTTATGAAGCTAACAGACCACTTGAGACATGCTTTTCTTCAAGGAAACTTTATTTATTATATGAATCTAGAGCACGATCTTGTCGTTCTCTAAATATTTACTAGCAAGATGTGTATCTTTTATACTGGGTGGAACACTGGGTTTTCTTCTTGCCCTCTTGCCCTCTTGCTTACTCTACATAATTCCCGTTAAGCAACTCCTGAAAAGGCTGTTAGACTATATTTATCATCACTTGTGCCACTTAGGTGACTAAGCCACCACCCAACGTTTTTATTTATTTATTTCTTTGAAACATTATAAGTTCTGGTCTATTAATATTTTGTTTGTATTCTATAGATAAAACTTATTTCTTAAAAAATTATCCTTGTATAATAAAATAATAGTAATAATACATATAGTTGACCTTTTTCTTTTTAAAGGTCCACATTAAAATTACCTATTATCTACATACTTATAAATATAGATAAAATACCTATATTTTTTTCAAAATTCAGTTAAAAGTTTATATTTATGATTATTTTATTATAATTTCAGGGCGGCAAACAAGCACCATACTATGTCGGAGCATCTCAGACACTTCCTCGGGGCATGTATTCAGACCGAAATAAGGCTGCTGTTGGTGAGTAAAAGTTAAAACTGCTTTATCTTTATTGTGGCTTGTTTTTAATATCATAAACTCATCTAGTAATTATTTTAAAAAGTAGTTTTCCAATAGATTTATTCCATATTGCTTGCTTAATTTATTTTAAATTTAAATATTCCAGATAAATGAGTAGACCCTTTTAATTAGAGAAAATAAATAAAGCAATAGATTGAGCATATTTTTGTTTTAATGCTTACACTTTTATATAATTCAAAAAACAAAAACTCAAAACTTTGTGGATTGTTCTCTTATAATTCTTGAAAATATTTCATTATTTAATTTTTATCTAATTAATTAACAACACTTCTATGGAAATCAATATTGCAATCCTCATTTGAAGTGCTTGTTTAAGATTTGTTTAACCTCAAAAAGAATTACTTAACATACTTATTATTGGTTGCTTTAGAGTAGACTTTAAACAATAAATAAATACAATTTCTAACTTTATATTACATAATTTATTGATCCAATGATTTCATGCAATACAAAAACACAATCATGCAATTTCAATGGCGATCGAAATAATTACATCATTATATTCTTTACGTTATTGCGGTCAAGTGTGGAAATAACCACAGCATAAATTAATAGTTTAAATTCCTTTTCGTGCACCATATGTCATTCCCATAGAAAATAATAATAAGTATTATCGGAAACGCATTTTAATTTGAAATTGAAAAACTATTAGAAGGCACATACATACCTCACATTACTAAAACATGCTTTTATCCCATGCCTTTAATTAAAGCAAGAAATATCTGGAGGTCGGTCATTCATCGGACATGAAAGGAAATTTTGTAATGAAATCATTTAATCCAAAAAAAATACTAAAAGAGGAAGTTTTTTCTTAAATACTTTTAATAGGCACCAACAAAAATAAAACGAAAACTATAGCTAAACGGAAGTTTAGTTTTGAAAGTTATTTAAATTATGTCCTCTTTTTGAATTGATTTATTGAAGATAGAGAAAAACAAGTTGCAATATTTAAGATTAATGTATTTTTGTTCAATATCCTGGTTTATTTGGAACTTTCAAGTGCTAACGTAGACAGGCTAAAAACAAGATACAATTACTAGTGTTGCCATTTTTACTCGTTTTCAAACAAATTTGTACAAAAATTATTATCACCTTTTTTTTAATTGAATGATGTGGCTTATAGTTTGTTTTAAATGAACAAATTGGTACATAAATTTCATATTTTTTTCGGAATTGTAAAATGAATTGAAATAATTTCAATTGGCATTTTTTTGTGAATCTAGGGAAATATTTGTGTCCCACTGATTTCGGTTTACTTCATGTCTAAGATCTTTGTGCACATCTTCAAAATGTATTATATTCACTAGTTTAAAAAAAAATAATACAATGCTCCGCTTTGCATTCTATTATTAAAGATTGTCTTTTGCAAACTAATTTAAAATTATCCTTATTGGTCAGTACTCAACAAATTATCCACTTTTGAAAAAAAGAAGCAAACTTCGCATTTTTAAATTTTGTAGCCATGTTACGTTCGCATGACTTACTTACTTACTTAAGGTGGCACTACAGTCCTGTGTGAACTAGGGCCTCACCCTCACCCAACAAACTTCTCCATCTAGCTCGGTCCCCAGCTAGATGTCTCCATTTTCGCGCTCCAAGTTGGGTGAGGTCACTTCCCACTTGTGCGCGCCACCTAATCGGCGGTCTTCCACTACTGCGCTGTCTTGTGGGCCGGAGCATTGGTTTCCAAGCGCTCTACGCGACCCAGCCATCTTAGTCGTAGGACTTTTCCACTCAATTGCTTTCTTAGCCCAAAGAAACAGCGGTTAGAAAGAATTATTCTTCGTTTGATCTCAGCGCTGGTGTTGTTTTCTGCTTTTACAGCGGAGCCCAGGTAGACGAAATCCTTGACTACCTCAAAGTTACGTTTGTCGATGGTGACGTTTCGACCAAGACGTCGGTGTTGTAGGTCCTTTCTTGACGACAGCATGTACTTTGTTTTGCCCTCATTAACCGTTAAACCCATTTTTGCCGCCTCTACCTCAATACTCACAAAAGTCCCATTGACATCACGCTGAGTTCTTCCGATTATGTCAATGTCATCAGCATATGCTAGTAATTGGACAGACTTTTGAAAGATGGTGCCTCTAGTGTTGACATGTGAGCTCTGCACTATTCTTTCAAGTACGATGTTAAAAAAAATCGCATGACAGCGTATCACCTTGTCTAAAACCTTTTTTGACATCGAAAGGTTCTGTTAAGTTGTTTCCAACCTTTATGGAGCAGCGTGAATTCTCCCTGGTTACATTCATGACACAAATTCGAAAACTGGAGTTGTTTAATAAGGCAAACATCATGAACACATACAAACGAAATTGTATCTAACAGATATGAAACAAGGCTTCATTCAAATTAAAAACAAAAAGAGGCTGGGATGCGACCCACACTGATAACTTCCCGTTCCTTCTGTGAATTTGTCTTGCTTAAAACTTTAACAAAATATTCATAATTTAAAGTCAATATCTTTCTCTATCGAAAAGCAATTCTTTTCAGTTTTTTGTTGTTTTTGAAGGTTTTCGTGTTTTATTAAAAAAAAGTTGTCAATTGAATTTTCCTTAAAAATTGACTGAAAACTACAAACAATATTTTGAATATGAAGAAATAGTTTGATTTCAAAATCTATTTTTGTTAACGAGATTTCTTACCAATTTTAGCAACATTTCTAGAAAATTTGTATTTGTTATATAAACAAATACATTTTATTTATTTTTTTTTTTCAAGAGAATCGAATATCAATTTTTACCAATTTTGCGTATTATTTTTTGTTGATTTTATTTTTCATGAAAAAACTGACTTATACAAAAATTACTGAATGTCAAAGACAATATTTTTAATTTTTGAAAATATATTTGAGTGGAAAATCATTTTTTACCAACTTTTAGTAATGTTTTTTTTTGGTTTTTATTTGTTGTAAAAAAAACTGTTAATTCGATTTTGTTCAAAATTTTATCAGAGAACATTATTTTCCGTTGCGTACAATTATTTTGGAGATAAAATAATTTTTTGTTCGTAAAATATACGAGGTGACATTTATTATAAAAAAAACGTTAATTGATTTTTGGTTTACAAAATTTAAGTAGTTTTGTATTACTTTACAATATATAATATACAATTTAATTTAAGTCGCTAGCGTTATTGGTTCGTAAGATATTCTGGGTTAACCAACACTTTTTTGAGAACCCTTTCTGCATCTTTCTGCAATATTATCTGTATAACACAATTTATTTGAATTCGATATCTCCACTGGTTTTTGAGATATGGACGACGAAAAAAACTTCCCGAACGGACGTACGAACGTACGTATACCCGGTCGCACCGACATATCTCTAAAAATCTTTTATTTAGATTCTAAGGACCTTGAAACGTCTAGAAATATCAAAATTTTCAATACGACAAATCGGACCGATTACAATAACTTCCTATGGGAAGTTAATAAATAAAATTGGACCTAAATGGTGTCCCTGAAGGACGCCAAAATTTACAACAAATTGATCCCAATACTCATTACGAAATACAACATTATAATTTCTATTTTTTAAATACCATGAGATCCAATTTAAGAAGTTGTTGTTAAAACCTTGATTGTTTAGCTTTAAAATTAAGGTATTGTGATACAACTTGTCAAAGGATTTACTAAAATCAGTACATACACAATCGACTTTTCCACGTTTTTCAAAAACATCTTAACAAAAAGACATGAAATTTGAATAAATTAGTATTTCTAGATGTCTGTGTCACGAAACCATACTGATTATCCCATACAGCTGAAGTACAATGAATGGAAAGCACATAACTAGCTCAAATCATAACAACTCAACAAAAATCAGAACTAGGGGATTTAACGCATGGTCTGTTGCATATAGTTACTGGACTATTACATTTATCTCAAAACTAAGAATATTATCAATCAAGTCAAATGCTTCTTAGATTAAAGTACAGCTTACGAGTATCTATTTGCGGAGAAGTACAGAAAATATATGGATATTGAAATACGAATAATTTAAAATCCCATGAGAATGAACCTGTCCAATAAGTCTTTTATAATGCGCAATGCAGCAGTTCCTTTGCCTCATAAATATGTACAATAAATCCAAAAAGGGTATTATAAAAGATTATTCTTTTATGCAGCTCTTTTTAAAATTGAAAAATCACAAAAAAATGCTGAATAGTTCAATTTAATTTTTAAAAAATATGTCTCCTCTTATATATATGTGTACTACTACTACTAAAGCATTGTGATACCATCCTGTCAAAATAATTTATGCCCCAACAAGTAAAGGTGTCTAGTGACAGAAGGGTGAGAAATGCTATTTAATAAACAAATAAACACATGTGAATGGTTTAGTATGTTATTCATAAATATGTTTTTTGTTCATGGTAATATTAATTAATTTAAATTATCATATAAATTTTAACCAAATGTAAACATTGCAGATCAAAATTTTTCATGACCTTGTATACAAAAATCTGAGATAATTTATACGCAAAACAAATATTGTCTCCCAAAAAACTTCCAGAAATATATTTGATAATGATGTTTGTATTGTGTGTGGCAAGTAGGCAAAGGTAGATAATTTTTTAAAGTTTGGAAATTTCATATTGATTAGTTCGTTCATTTTTGTTGGTTATTATTTTGTCTGAAACTGATACCAGAAAAAGTATATGGAAACAATTTTTCTCCTCTCAAGAGGAAGAGGAAGGATAATCACTTTTCAGAAAGGACGACGATGACAAAATTTGTATTTTTTTTTTTGTATCGATTGGTGTGAATTTATGTCTACACTGGGTGGTTCCAATTCAACCGACAAATTATTTTAGGGAATAAAAGACCGAATATTTATGTTTTTTTTTTTTAAATATAGAATTTCGATTGCCATGTTTAACCTAATTAAAATTAAGACTAATATTGTCCCAAAAGTTTTTTGACATAAAGTATTTATTAGTATTAGTTTCAGTGAAGGTTATGTTTTTGAATTAACAGATCTGAGCTTTGATGTAGTCACTATTCATCATGTTTGGAAAAATTTTTACCAATCCCCTCGAGACACATCTTAAACATGATTTCAGTTTCTTATGGAGTAGAAAATTGGTGTCCACGAAATTTATTTTGGATGCTTGGAACAAAAAAATGTCTTAAGATGTTAAATCAAGACTGTATCGAGAAGGACCAATAAATTAAATGTGTTGAATATTCAAAAATACAGTCGTTTTTAACGGTTTGCATTTTAATGATTTCTACTTTCTAAATTCTTCAATTGTTGTGGTAACAAGATGCCCGGTTAATGTAAGGAAACATTGGACTATTTGTTTGGAAGTGCTTTAAGGCACGAACTCCATTTGATGGATGTGGTTTATATTGAACCGCTTATAGAGTGGCCTGTTTCAGGCAGATTTTCATAAATCCATGGTTCCCTCCTTACCTTTGACAATATTCTTTACGGCTTTTTCATTGACTAGTTTCATTGACTATCTTGAGCATTTCCTCGCGGACATTGAAGTAAGAGTAATTCCATTATCGTATTCACGCTAGTCATACTACAATGCAGTTGAAGCCCTTACTTACTTACTTAAGGCGGCAACATCATGACAACATGTACTTTGCTTTGCCTTAAATAACCGTTAAATCCATTTTTGCCGCCTCTGTCTCAATACTCACAAAAGCCCCACGCTGAGTTCTTGCGATTATGTCAATGTCATCAGCATATGGTAAGAGCAATGCACTTTTCTTTCAAGGATGATGTTAAAGAAATCGCATGACAGTGCATCACCTTTTCTAAAGCCTTTTTTGACATCGAAAGGTTCTGTACAGTTATTTCCAATCTGTAGATGCTGTCATATGCGGCCTTAAAATCGTTGAAGAGATGGTGGGTGTCGATTTGATATTCTTGGGTTTTTTTCCAGGATCTGCCGTAATGTGAATATTTGATCGACTATAGATTTTCCTGGTCTAAAACCACACTGATAAGGTTGTTGACGAATGCCTTTAGACGTTCATATATTACGGCAGAGAAGATTTTGTAAGCGATGTTAAGTAGACTGATTCCTCTATAATTGGTGCAGTTTAGAGGGTCTCCTTTTTTCAGTGTCGGGCAAACAATACTGAGGTTCCATTCGTCGGGCATGCTTTCTTTCGATCATATCTTACAGATAAGTTGTTTCAGCTGTAGCCCATATCTTCAAACATTTCACATAACCATCTTAGGCATTATCAGAATTTTACACCTTGATTTCACGAAAATTAACTCTTTTCTATTCAATTTTGTATGAAGACAAAACTTTCAACTTGTAAGAAAAATATCAAAACAATTTTAGAATATTAACTCGCAAAAACGACAAAATTTGTAGATGCAATACCAAATCCTACATATTAATAGATTTCTCCAATTTTTCATTGCATTAAAGCCCAAAACAATTTACGATTTCTAAAAATGTATTTTCAACTTTAGTACATTGCAGTTAGTAGAAGTAGTAGTAGTAGTAGAGATACAGTGTGAGCATTAGGAAAACTGGAAAAGTTGTTGGAAAGGAGATGTCGCTGTACACAGGTTTTCCATTCTTGAACATTGTTATGACAGGAAAAGATTCGGGTAGTACGGCTTAAGAACGAATATCTATACTCCAAACCATGACCGAATTTAGACTCAAGCGTAAACTGATGAGCATATCTAGAAGCGCGAGTATTACTTATTATTCTGTATTTAGAAAAAAAAAAGATAGAAATATTGGTTTCTTAAACAATACAATTTAAAGAACATTCAAATAAAATGTTTGAGTGAAAAAAGTTAAATTAAATGTAAGAGAAAGTAACAAAAAGAAGTGTAAAGCTTTGTCACCCAAAACTTCCTTATTTGTATCTCGTTTTCAATTCGAAATCTATCTCAATTAAATATCTGAGTTAAATTAGAATCGCCCTGTCTGTACCTGTGTACACTATAGAAACAGTTAAAACGTTATGTTTATAAATCTCCTATTTCATATACGATACGAAATCATTTTGAGTTGGTACCCATATTTCTTTCTTTTTTGCAACAAATAATATTGAACTCTGTGTTCTCCTTTTAGAAAATGACATGGAAATAAAAAAAATCGCTGTATGAAATCGCTAAGAATTTCAATAAAATGTATTTTTTTAATAAAAATGGAATTTGCCTTTGGATTTTGAATTTTGAATTTTAATAAATATTTTGAGGTTATTATTTGTGTGTTTTATAAGAACTGTTGCGCCACCCAATTTATTTATTTTATTTTTATAAGAAATAAGTATTTCAGCATTCTGGTCTTTCATTCGATTCGACGATTAGGGCTATATGACAATATATAACATTTGTTGGTGTACTTTTTAGTTTTGAACGTGATGATAGTAAATGGCTGTTTTAAAATCTTCATTCAGCTTAATATTGCACTTTGAATACAGTTTTCATTTCATAGAACTTTTTAGTACTTTTATCTTTATGTATCATTTAAAAAAAATATTTAAATGTTTTGTTTTTGGTTTCCCTTTGATTCATACAAAAATCCATCTTTATTATTACTATTTTCGATGTTGTTTGTGTGTATATATTGTTAATATAGGAGCTCCAGCAAAACCATTGAGATCATATGGCTCTAGGGGTAGTATGGGGCCTCCATTTTCCTATCCCCCGGATCAGCTTTACAGCATCCCAGGTATAGTTCTAATAAATTGGTAGCCCCAACTAAAAAAAAAATAAAAACACTTTTTTAGAAATACTGCAATGTTAAATATCTAATTACACATGGATTTCAAAAAGGGATTGTTAAAAATTCAATTTTGTTATGCAGAATATACCTCTAATTTGCATTGTTTACAAGAAACGCATCTTTATTTTCATAAAACCAAAACAAAGAAAAAACAGGTCTATAGCAAACATTAAGTAGAGACTTTGTAAATATGACCTTATAAATAATTCTATATATGTATATTTTATGTGTTTAATTTTATCTCAAAATCAAATTTTAATTCTTAATGTTTCAATTTCCGTTTCCGATTTCGCAACATCGATTTTGTTAAGCAAAAAGATCTCATATCGAATCCGATGGAAAATCTTGAGATTGGGAACTATTCCGATTAGAAAATTAATTCAGTTAATATTGAATCCGTTCGGAGCGTAAAATTGCCCGAAAAGCATTATTTTTCGTCAAAGGTTTAAGTTGCATTCGAGGTATTTGTCATCGAAATGAATAATACTACAAAAATACGACCAGTTTTGAGCAATGTCACATTTCTCTTCTATCTGAGCTGGACAGACGCTCTACTGCAACTTGTATGCTTGTTTTTTCGTTTCTTAAATTTTTCTAACATTTTATTAATATTTTGGTTGCTTGTTCGCCAAAGAATTTATAAGAGAGAAATCGGAAAAGCCAATTTCCGATTATGTTCAGCGTTGCCACAATGTTACAAGTGTACCAAAAGTGTTACACTTTTCTTAATTTTTTTGTATTTGTTACTATGTTACTTTTTTTTCCTTTTGTTACACTTTTTTTTCCAAACTTTTTTTTTCTTTAAAAATTTACTTTCTGATTTTTTTAATCAGTGTGAAGTGCACTTAAACAACACTTCCACCTATTTGTACACCTATGTATGTCCTAAATTGAGTTAAAATCACCTTCATTCGACTCGATCGAACTCGTTCAGTTAAAGTTTAGTCGAAATCTTGCTATCTTTCACTTCAAATTCAAACTCGATCTCTCGATCCAGCATATAAACATGGTTAGATATCCATTCCTCAAAGTATTTCAGTTTCCACATTCCAAAAAAACAAAATTATATGTATCTGTCAAAGTTCATCCATTGAAAATATGAAAGAATTTGTTTATAAAATATTAAGTTTACCATACAGTTCTGCAACAGCAGAACGTATTTTTTCAGAGCTAAATTTGATAAAAAATGATTTAACCAATAGGTATCACTTGAATACCATTGAATCAATAATGTTTGCAAAACAAATAAAAGATCAATCCTCTTAATTTGCCTAAACATGATTTATGTAAAACTTAAAATGTGTTTTACTTATAATAATTTATTAACTTATTATTTAATGTATAATATGTAGTTTTGTACTGAATTTAAAAACTGTGATGAAGAAAACTTATGTTCCTATTAAAAATAAAAAATTGAGTTCAAGAGCATTCTTTGATTTAAATCATTTTTTTCAATTTGTTACATTTTTTTCGCTTTTGTTACGTTTTTTAAAAAAATGTGTTACACTTTCGTGAAGCCCAACGGCAACGCTGATTATGTTAAAAAACTATGGAGACAAATTCAAAACAACCGACTTCGCATGTGCCGAATGCTCGTACTTTTACTTCTTTCTTCTAGAAGCCGAAAACTTTTCAAGTTACGAATATGTTTATTTTCAAAAAACAATAAAACTGAAAAGGTTTGGTGGTTAAATTTCTGTTTGCTGTTCAGCAATTCTCCATTTTGATTGTGATTAATCTCAAATCAGGTTAACTAACATTGGAGAAACTTAACATACGAACTCGATGTTTTATCCTATTGATTTGTTAGACTTGGTTAACTTACTTTGGTTCAATTCAGACTTTCAATACCTCTGCTGCTACAACAACTACAACTATTTTAATTTCAATATAAACAGGATGTTCGAGTCAATGGAATGTTGAAAAGGCTTGTTTTTAAACTACCATATATAAATATAAATCAACTGCTAAAACTATTTACAAATAACACTGGTCGACAAAATTAAGGTTTTTTTCTGTTGCAGAAACAAAACAATACTTTTTTAAAATACTAAGATGTCCTAAATTCAAATTTCGCCTTTAAATTTTGTTTATTACATCGCGTTTTAAAAATATGCCGCTTTAAAAATACTAAAAACAATCATAAACAGTGTTTTTAAAGCTAAGTTTAAACTCAAAATATCTCTTAACAACACGATTTAAATTATTTCAGTATCTTACTTAGTTCTTGAAAATTCTCATTAGTTATTTGACTCTAAATAAAGTTTGGAGCAAACCTTGAATTTAATAATTTCATAACATAAATAAATTACGTGGTGCAACAGTCCGTTGAGATCTAGTCACTAGGCCGACTTACAACTCTCAATCATTCCTGTGTGCGAGTAATGTTGTGAGAGATAAAGGGGACCTAAAGTTTAAAGCCGAATCTGAATGGCTTATTTGAGAAAGCACTTTTCATGACAAGAACTACTCTTGGAGAATTTGTCAATTCCTCGCAAAAGGCAGTAACCGTGAAACAAACTTTAGATGGCACAGTCAGGATTTGAACTCAAGACCTCTGGGATGACAGTCCAACGCACTAACCATCACGCCACGGGTATTTAAAACTTTCATACTTTCGGAAAATACGTTTTGGAGTTAAATTTTAGTGCCAATTTTGAAACCAAACTTTAATTTTATCTATTTGCTTAAGTTTCAAAAATACTCGTTTTCAACATTATTTTTATGTTTTGTAATATACATACATATATCAAAAACTTGTTATAATAAAGTGTTTGGACAATAGATTCATTACAAGAACAAAACGTACTTTCAAAGCGTTTTATCTTTTCCGTCGAAAAGCGTTTAACATGATTGGCTTAGCGTTTCTTTCAGATTTTTGTAAGACAGGTATAATCTAACAACTTATGAAGATTTTTTGAATACCATAGGATTATAGGTTATTATAGGTTTGGAAACCATCACAGATTTTATTGAAAAAAAGTTACATCATAAATTTGCATAGCCTTATATAAGTGTTCTTTTTTCGAATTTCAAAAAGTTATACCTCAAAATCCTGACGTGATGCATACTTTTGAAGTCGGATTTGAACTGAGGCCATCAAAACCAATTGGAAAAGCGCAGTTTTATTTCCAGTAAAAAACCTTGTCGACAAATGTAATATTTGTTGAAAAAGCTGTTTCAAATTAATTTAAATTCAAAACTTAGTTGTGTTTAATGTTTGCTAAAATTACTGGCCCGTTTTCGTCGTTATTAATATTTTTTTTTTAATTTTCAAAATTTGTATTTTTTTTAGAGTTTTTTGATATTTTTTTCCCAATAGAATTTCCCCCCTTTTATTATATTTTTATTTTGAGCCAAAAGTCATAATATATAATGTTTTAATTTTATTGAGTACACCTGTATGTATACATAGGTACGTTAATAATTGTATACAGAACTTTCAAATTTTAGACTAAACTTTGTTTTTGTTTATTTTAATTTCACCTTTAGATGGATATACCAGTTCACCGGAAAGAGGAACCAGAGGTAGTTATGAGGAGCCATATTACAGCCAGTACGGGACAAGAGGTGCGGCTGTAGCACCTATTATAGATGAAGAACACGGGTAAGTGGCTCTTTACTAAAATGAAAATGCCAAATAATAATTTCCCAAATACATTTATCATTTATAAATACATAAAGTACAATGTATAGATATTTATTTGAGTTCATTTTCTTCAAATATATTTCAGTGAAGTAGCGTTAAGCGAAGAGCAATATGCGTTATATGGTATGAAGATTGGTTCTGGGAGAATACCAAGAAGTGCTAATCAAGCTTATGATCCAACTCGGTGAGTGAACATTAAAGTATCTCCCTACATACCTGTTATATATATTTGTGTAGTTATTGAAAAACAGTAATAATAATTTTTCTGAATGATGGTGAATTTCATTTTCATGAGTGGTATTTTTGTTGGGTGTATCATTTTGGTTTTATAGTATCTCTTTTTATAAGCTCATAAATGGCAAGTGTTTATATAGAACTGAAACGTCAGTTTCGTCATATCTAAATGCAGGACTTCATTGAAACATTGAATTTTAATTTGTATTTTATTTATCTCACCGAACTGTGGAACAAATCCTAACATCGTTTTGGAGGAAGTAAGATTATTTCACTTGATATTCCAAAGGCATTTGATAGAGTTTGGCATCAAGCTCTCTTATCGCAAATGCGTGCTTTTGGTATTGATGAATCTCTTCTTTGTTGGGTTCAATTCGAGTACTCGAGTAGTATTGGACGGGTTCAAATCTAATATCCACAAAATAAACCGCTCTTCCTTATTTTTATAAATGATCTTTTGTCTAAAACTTCTAACCCACTAAATTGTTTCGTTGATGACAGTACCCTCAGCTTTGCATATTCGTTTTTAGATTTTCATCGTTGTTCTTCGGATGTGGAATGCCAACGACTCAATAACCGTGTAGAATTTAATGCTTTCAAAACTAAATGTTGCCTAATGTCTACAAAGCGTAACCCTCGCCCAATGCAACTATCCGTAGGTGTAGCAAGCTTAAACCTATCTCAGTCCAGATGTTTTTCGTAACCTGACACATGGTGATGTTATTCCACCTGATGTTTGAATTCTTCATCTTACGTTAGGAATATTTTACAATATTACGTTTTCTTTAAGCCAGGACAAGAGACTTAATTTCAGTCGTTCAGAGTACACACCTCCACCAACCCCTTCATTTGTTTTTAATCCATCTGTGTAAAAGTGGATTGACTCGTCTTCCAGGAATGCCATATCCTCCCAGTAAGATCTGGAAGATATAGAAATGTTGAAGTTTCTGTCGAATTGCAGTTGGGGGATGGTGTAGTCTGTGTGCTTTGGAATTTATTCTAAATACTTAAGAATAACGGAGTGGCCAATGTTATTGTTAACCTACTTCAATGAAGCTTTGAGGCGAATAGCAGAGCTTGCTAGGTAGAGTAGGGTATCCAGTGCTGCAGATGGGGTCGTGTGACGTTGGACTTTATTTAGTTTGTCGCGGTTTATAGCTTGTTCTAAAGCAATCCACCATACTGCCAGGCCCTAGTTCACACAGGACTGTAGCGCCACCTTAAGTAATCCACCATACTGCCACACCGTACATTAAAATCGGTCTGATTACCGATGTGTATAATCAATGTAATTCATAGTTGTAAGCCACATTCATTACAGTAACTTGTATATTTCGTTTCAAATTTAGTTTTTAGTCTAAAATAAGACCCAGACACTTATCCTCGTTTGAGAACTCTAATTGGATTCCTTTAATATAGGGACGGTTAACATGTGGAATTTTGTATTTCCTCAAAAATAGGACACCCCATTCACACCGATCAGCCCAAAGTAATAGTTTGTCTAAGGTATTTTGTAAAAGTTCTTTTAGGGTGTTAAGATGCTTTTATGCTTTTAGCAACGTCATCCGCATAGGCAATCACTCTGAAACCCTCCGCATACAGACCAGTTAGGATTTCATTTACCACCAGATTCCAGAGTGATTGCAAATATCATAACTTATGGAAATATAATTGAACTTATGATCTGTTGAAATCTCCAAAAAATCACTTGGTTGTTATTGATTCAGCAACTCAGACAAATTGTATAAATTTCAAAAGTTGAAAATAAACACGTTAAATCGTTGAAATATCAAAAAACATCTATTGATTTTAACAGAGTTACTGTATAATGACACTAATAACTCGGTTGATTTTATTCAAGATTTTCAAACCAAAAACGATATTGTTTTACTTATTTTATTTCAAAGAAACATAACAATTGAATGTGAAATCAAAGCTGATTTGTTTTGTTGGTTTTTAAAATAACCTTACTCACTTGATCACTTAAATCGGTTGACACTTAAAGTTCCAGCATAGCCTTCAGCAAAATTCAACAAAATCTTGTATAAATCTTCTGGATTCGGCCCACCCAAAGTCAAATTATCATTATCACCATCATCCAAACCACTTCTGCTATTCACTTGCTCCGTTCGGTTAGCCATCCTACGGCTGCGTCTAAAGATTTTTATTTTCTTGAGTTGGCCGTTGGTTGTCGTGGTTGTGGCCGTTGCAACAGGATGAAAGTAAGTTGTGCCTTCAAATAATCATGAAAAACACTCTTAGATAGATTTTCATAATAAATAGAAGAAAAGTATCAACAAATCGATTAGGTTTAGTATAGTATATTGAATTGCTCACCTTTGCTTTTGATAGCTTGAACGATCAGACACAATAGATATCCACCAAAGGAAAGGAAAGCCAAACCCGTCACGCTGACTTGGAAAAGTGTCTGAAGCTTGCTTGGCTTCTCTTGCCATGGCTCGGGATATGATCTGTATTGAAAATCGAAATCGAGGGAATATACTTGAGTTGAATTTTATATAAAGATAGTTATTTTTACCTGGCAATAGTTAGTGGTAGTGCTGATGGATTGTCTTCAGTGATGAGGCTTATATTATTAGTTGAAATTGTGTTGTTAATTGTTTCCGGTAGAGGGACTGGTAATGTTGGAGGCGTCTCACCACGCGAGCAGGACAAAAGATCAACAGAGTGTTTGAAACGAAGTAACTCTGATATTTTGAAATTATTTAAACAATTCAATTCTTGAACTGCGTGAGATTTATTTATTATGAAAATAAGTTGAAGTAAGTAGACAGTGGTGAGATGCATTGTGTTCCTTACGTTTTAACTGTTGCGCTACGACTGAAAATAATTTAACTACTAACATGTAGTGGAACATTTATTGCAGTTGATGATAATTTTGTCGTCATTAAGCGTGAAGTTTGATTAAGAATCTTTATTAGACTAGAACGCACTCACAAATAATATACCTTAAGTTAAATAGAAATAATCTTGGTCTTGGTACTGAAATTCTTTTCTTCTTAAAAGTAATTTTTTGTCTTTAAGTTGCAAAACATTATTTATTGCATTTTCATTAATTGTTATTGATTATTATTATCCTTTTCTGAGGAGAAGCGTATGATATGTGTTTCATATAGCAGTCCCCAAGTGTTTATATTAAATTATGAGTTTTAAAAATTTTAAGTGTCAATTTTTAAAAACAATATTTTTCAATCGAAATGTTGGCATAACTGACAGGGTTCAACAATTTGTATAGATTAAGATGAATGTACATTAGGGCGCGCTATATTTTAAATTTTTTTAAATTACCTTCTCCTAACACATTTCAAGGAAAAAAAATAAAAAAAGAAATTCCAAATCGGATCAAAATTAGGGGTCGATACCGGGCTTTGAAAATCAGCCTGGCCAGCCAAATTACAACTAGTTGAATCTTCCTGAAAAAAAATCAGTTTCTCTTTAAATTTATTAGTTCCCTGGAATTTCCTCCCTGAAAGCATTCTTGACCCTTAAAGCTGCTGGAGATAATTTGGTAAGGATCATGCACCAACTTATCTGTAAGATATGGTCGGAAGAAAGCATGCCCGTTGAATGGAACCTCAGTGTTGTTACCCCGATACGGATACTATAGAAGCACCAGTCTACTTAACATCGCTTACAAAATTTTCTCTGCCGTAATATGTGAACGTCTAGAGCCAATCATCAACAACCTGATAGCTTATTATCAGGAAAGTCTACAGTCGACCAAACATTCACATTACGGCAGATCCTGGAAAAAACCCAAGAACATCAAATCGACATCCATAGTACAGGGCTCCCACGTCAACACTAGAGGCATTATCTTTAAAAAGTCTGTCCAATTCCTGGCATATGCTGATGAAATTGAAATGATCGGAAGAACTCAGCGTGATGTTAATGAGACATTGCGATTATTGAGGCAGAGGCGGCAAAAATGGGTTAAACGGTTAATGAGGGCAAAACAAAGTACATGCTGTCATCAAGAGAGGACGTCTCGGTCAAAACGGCACTATCGACAGACGTAAATTTTGAGGTAGCTAAAAACTCTGTATACCTAGGCTCCGCTATGAACATATAAAACAACAACAGCGTTGAGAAAAAAAGAAGAATTAACCTTGCTAACCGCTGTTCCTTTGAGCTAAGAAAGCAATTAAGTAGTAAAGCCCTCTATCGAGCAACCTAAGTGTCGCTTTATAAAGTGCCTTGCACATGAGAGCGAACAACGAACGAACGAATGGACGAACAAACGTGATTTTACACATTTCAAAAAGTCAATTCCAAACAAAAACACATTTAAATTATAAGAAACCAATTGACAATAATGTTAGGATAATACAATTTACATTTTGTTCTCTAAAACAAGACAATTTTGTAAAAACAATTTGTTAGTAACGAATTGCAGTGTGGTTGCTACGAACTGTCAAACTCTATTCGCGTTCCACATACCATCCACACTGCAAGGAATAAATTGTTCGCGCTCAACTTAACCACAAAATTATACCACTCTTGTTTTGTTTTTGTGTGAAAGATCATGGCTGAGGAAAATATGGAGAAAAGGGTTGACAATTCGTCGCTGTCTGCGAATAGAAATAAAGCTCATGTGAAAGAAAAGTCAAAATATGCGAACATCTACAGTTCGCAGTTCGCAGTTCGTAACTCATGTGCAAGATGCTTAAGACCCTCATCATCCCCGTCCTGCTATACAGTGCAGATGCATTGGCTATGACAAAAAGAGAAAGTTTTTCGCGTGATCTACGGTCCCGTATACATAGAAGTTGAGTGGAGGAGAAGATGGACGTAGACTTAGCCAGAAGGATAAAAATCACGTTGAAACCAATGCTCCGGCCTGGAAAGTCTTCGAATGCACGTCCGCTCAAGTGGAAAGTGACCTCACCCAACTTGGAGTGCTCAACTGGCGACGTCTAGCTAGGGACCAAGCTGGATGGAGAAATGTATTGGGTGAGGCCCTAGTTCACACAGGACTGCAGCGCCACCTTAAGTAAGTAGATTATAATGGAACCAGATCAATTTTGTTCGGTCCCAAGGGTGATCCAATTAGTTGGCCACAAGGCAAAGTTTCACTTTTCATAAACATGTTTGCATTGCCTTTATTGAAAGAAACAACAATTTATAAATCGTAAGAGCCATATATTTTCTGCCTATCCTTAATTTACTCAATTTTCTCAGTAAGTTAAAAATTTCAAAAAATCATTTTTAAAGAGACAGCCAAAGTCAGTTAGGTAAAAATATCTTACCTTAAACTGCTATTTCTAGAGACCGCTCAAAATATTTTGATTTATTAATGTCAGACGATTAAGGAACTTAAAGTTTGATCCCAAATACACGAAGACGATAGTTAAGGATTTTAGTGAAGGCACTATAAGTTTTTGCTTGTTTTTTTTTTAACCATCTGTCCAGTGCTGTGGGCTGAATTCGGAATTTAAACACCGAAATCAGATAGAAAAGAACTAATAGAGAGAACCAACTTCGACGGTTGCTCTCTTTTTGCCTAAAAGCTGTGATTTGCACACCAACTTGCATATGTATTAACTCCATATAAAAAAAATGTGGGGAACAAATGCTTATGCAAGTTGGTGTGCATACTCAGCACTAGAGAGAAAAAACTCTACTTTCTGCTTACCAACTTTTAAAAATGGCGACCACCTTTGAAAAATGGCAACCACCTTTGAAAAATGGCGGATGTAGTCAGCTGTTCAGAGGTGTTCAAAGAAAATTCAAAATTGTGTATGAACAACTTTTTGGTACTCTCATTGTGTTCGTTTGGGAGTAATATCAATCGAATATGAAGTGAAATTAATTACTATTGTTAGGTGCCAGAACAATGAAGAATTATTAGAGAAATATTAGTTAGTTATTTTAAGCCAGTTTTAATCATTAAGTAAGTAAAATAAATTAGGTGGTGCAACAGTCCAATGAGAATTGGGACCTAGAAACACACAACTCTGAAAGCACTACTACTATTATTTTTTTATTATAAGCTGCGTTTATGCGTTTAATTTTCGCTTAGACCGTTGAAAAATGCAAAAAAAACTCAGATTTGTTTCAATTTTCAGAGTTTATCGATGCGAGAGTTGCAGGAACATTGAAAACGAGAGTTACAGAATAAGATGAAATAAAACAACGCAGGAACATTGAAAACATTTTTATACACTCATCTCTTTTTTCCATTCCTATTTTATTTGTGTGAACTCGTTGTTTGTTTTCGTTACATTACTCACGACATTTCCAAAATGCTGAAAATAAGTGATTTATGTAGAGACTAAATAAAAGGACCGTCAACTTTTTACTTCTGTTGCCAATTTTCATTGCATAAGATTTGTGAATAGGTGATAAGCTATTCTTATTTCTTACTGCTTTCCACTAAGCTAGTGTGTTGCTTTTAAAAACTTAACTACATAAGCCGAAAAGTACTTTTGCACAAAAGTAAAAATATTTGTATTCTCGCTAGGTCAGTGGTTTTGTGAAAAGAATATACAAATTTGTTTTTTAACCAAAATTTAAGTCTTATGCATCATTTTTATAAGTTTTCCAGTCCTAACTATTTATATCTTTTCTTTCAGTTATATACCGACAAGGAAAAATCTGTGAGGGAAAGTTCTAACTACATTTTTTTCTGAAATTGCATTTTGGCTTACTCATAGATGTTTGCTAAACTTTTTAGGCTATTCATAAATAAATGCAAATCAAAGTTAAGGGCTAAACCTGAATAACTATAAACATAGAAAATTCTGTGTTCAAGTAATTATTATCGCAGTCAAATTTCATAATTGATTTTTTTGGTGTATAAAAATGCTGAAAAATTAATTTATGACAGATAAATTTTACGTTAACACTAAGTTCCAGAAAATATCGATTGATACGGCAATTGCAGAAGATATGGATATTTTATATAAATATTATTTATATTATTTATTATTTCCGCCTTTTATAATTCAATGTAAAATAATTCAATGCAGTATATTTTAAATAATATAAATAAAGTTTAGTCTAAAAAACATTAACCTTGTTACACTCTTTCTGCACACATCCTTTCTTGTTTTGGTTGTTAATGCCATCTATATGTAACTTAGAGAAAAAGAAGAGAAAAACAAATTCACCACGTCACCACGAACTACCGGTATAACTTCTCCCGTTAGGTATTTATTGACAAACAAAAATGTTTTGCTAGAATTAATTTGAATTATAGGAATATTTTTGTAGATATAAAAACGACAAGATGTTAGCAAAATTAAAAAAAAGAAATTCATGAGAATTACATATATTATAATTAGACTTTAAAAAACATAGCCTTCTTGGCTATCAATAAACAAAAATGAGAAATGTCGCATTTTCCGGAACTGATGTTTTTTTGTGTACTTTTCTCCGAGGTGAAAACATGTATACACCGATACGAACTTAACACGCTTTAAAAATTGAGTGTAAGAGGTTTCGAAGGGACGGAGACGAGGAAATTTGGCTCTTAGTTTTTTTTCTCTAAACGAAATGATGCCATTGCCGAAAAAGACATGCCAATTAATGAGGATTCACGCAAGATAATGAACCGAAGCACTCATAAAAGTTTTAGAAGGCCAATTCAAATTATTTGATTTTTAAATAATAGAATATGTTTGGCGACCGAAGACAAGGACATCTTAAAGTTAAAAATAAAACAAATTGATGGTGGTTCCACACTTTTCAAGACATTTTTCGAGATAGTTAATTCTATATTGAAATATGCGATTATGCTATTTAAAATAAGTGTGCAACGACCATGTATTTCAGGAGTAGCAACAATTTCAACCATTAAATAATTCTATTACAATAATACAGTACCATTCTGTATTTTTAAAGTGATAATTAGTGGGAAATACTTGCTATACTCTTCCCGAAACGCTTTTTATTGTAATAGAATTTACAAGCTGAGATCGTTCCTATTATTTTTTCCATCACTGTACTTATATGATTAAATTGTTATAAACATTTTCTAGGTATTCACAAGTTTTGCTAATCTATTTATTTTTCAGACCTGAAGACTTGCATCGCATTCGTGTGGAACACATGGAACGACAGCTAGCCAACCTAACCGGCTTGGTTCAGAAGGCCCTAGTTAATCAAAATCCTCAAATAGGTCCAGCAGTCGTTGGGATGAATCCAAACTATTTGGGTGTGCCCAATCAATGTCGAGGTAAGTGTGTCAAAAAGTAACGTTTTCGTTTTTCCTTTTTTTGTTTCCATCGAATGAAATTATCATTATTTCTTTTGTTTCACTGGGTATGATTTGATTGCTTTGATTTGTTCCAGTTAATACTTTTTGTAAACTAAATTGTACTAACATTCACTTTCATTCATGTCTTTCACTGTCATTATAACAAACTCAACTCACTTACCTACACGATGTTTTTGTTTTTTATTTTTTATATTTTTTTTCGAAAAGCTTACCTCATTCACAATCATGTAATAATTATTATGAATATGAACACTCTCACTTTAAGCAAAAAGAAATAAAAACTAAACCCTAATGTGATTGTTATCGAAATAAGTATTTCGACTTTTGCATATAGCATACTTACCTCCTTACCTACTGTAGAAAACAAAGTTTGTTCCTATTATGATAAAATAAAAACACTCTAATTAGCTTAAATAATGTAATAGTTTTAGGTACCTACATAATTATGTACAATAATTGACTTCTATTCAATGACGATGATTGAATAGAAGATTGATATCGATATTAGATTATGTACTGTACATGTACATTGTACATGAGTACACTATACACACTATACTGAAGTGTACGTATACTTTCTAGTTAGTGCTTAGATATTTGATAAGGCAGTACAAATAGGTCAAAAGCTATTCAGTTTATTGATTTGGCATTAAAATACAAAATTGTTTACATTCTGCATGGACACCGAGAATAAGTTATTAATTTAACATAAGATTTTCAATTCAAGAATTAAATTTGATACGATTTTTAAATTATTTTGCTTGCAGTATGCTCATTGTAGCTTACCACGACCACATAGGCTTAAACTATAGAAATCTGTGAGCGGTCAGTAGTATTCACCATGATCCAATACTACAAATTCAATATTCATCATTCTTTTTATGAATGCTTTTAAATCTACGCTTTAATGTCTTACCCCTTTTGAAATGTCTCAACTCTTTTTTCAATCAATATCCTGGCTTAATTGTAGTACCCGTGGCATGATGGTTAGTGCGTTGTGTCATGCCAGAGGTCTTGGGTTCGATCCCTGCCTATGCCATCTAAAGATTTTTCACGGGTACTGCCTCTTGCAAGGAATTCACAATTCCTCCAAAAGTTATTCTTGCTATGCAGAATGCTTTCTCAAGTTAGCTATTTCGGATTTGGCTTAAAAAAACTGGAGGCCTCCTCCATCCCTGACAACATTACTCGCACACATGAATGTTTGAGAGTTGTAAGTCACTAGGCCCTAGTTATCGACGGACTGTTGCGCCACCCAATTTATTTATTTTTATTCTGGTTTAATTCTAATGTACCTATCCATCATCACATGTCTACACAACCGTACCTTTAGGAATTTGTTATAGATTCAAATTTAACATCCAAGGAGTGTTACTACAACAGTTTATTGGATAAAAATTATATCAAAATTAAAACCAATTTTTTTAAAGAACTAGAAAACTTTATCGGCTCATTTAAGTTCAAAAAACAATTTTATTGGATTTTTACGGACTTCAGTGAGTCGTTTGACAAACTCAAATCGAGTTTTACTTTTTTAATTAAGATGAGATTTATGTATTTTTTTATCGTAAGGTTTATAATATAAATCATAAAAATATCTTCACTTTTCAATAGTTATGATCAAACAACAACAAGTCTTAACTTAGTTCTGGAAACCCACAAAATAGTCATTTAGGTCCTCTTCTTTTTAGTTTATTTATAAAGGATTAACCGTCTGTGGTCCAGCACTCTAAGTGCTTGCGGATGTAACAGTATTTAGAACTATTTTAAATACTCAAAACTGTAAAGAATTGAAATATTATCTACATTTTTTGTATTGGCTTAAAGGGTTGTAATGTACCGGAGACACCGTGTTAGCCTTAGGAAAAGAAGAATAGTTAGAAATGTGATAAATGTAAGACTATGAGCTTTACCAGAGAGCTTTTCGTAATTCATTTCTATTATTTCTTTGAAATAGATGAATCATTATCTCGTGTAATCGATATGTCTATTCTTGGTGTGTCATTTAAGTCTTACACCATATTAACTCCATAGTTGATAAAGGCAATTGGTTGGATTAAGAGGGAATCAAAACAATTTTCTAGTCCTTAAATGTATAATATTTGGATACCTAATTATGCCTGCCATAAATCAAGGCCAAAACTAGTGCCAAAGACGTTCCTGAAATTTGCAACCTACGATCTTCCTTATCGACTTATCAACAAAGACATAATTTATTGACATGCCGACTCTTGAGAGCCGAGGTTCTTATTTATGTCTTTATTGTTAAATAAATAAGTGGAAAAATTGACTCTCTACAATCTCTCCCAAGGAAACCGGAGGAATTTGACCAAAAGAATACATACTCATATTCCAAACTATCACAAAATATAATAATTAATTTATTTGGTATATAACTACTTTTAAATACGATTATTAGGTACTTATTCTATGCATATTCATTTTGATTTTGCATTATTTTTAACAAAACAAAAAATCAAATATTTATTATTCATGCATTAAGAACACAAAAAAGCAACAAAATTCAGTAAAGAAACCCCTTTTCGAGTGCAAACTATAAATTAATAATTGAGATTTGAGAATGTTCAAGGAGAAAATCAAGAGTTATTTATTAAAAGTTAGCTCATTTCATAATAAGTGCAGCTTTCAAAACTGAATTTCAATATGTATCTACTTTCAGTTGATAGTTGAAAATCGTAATTGAATTGATTTTTCTTTTCCCGAAAAGAAATAATAGTTTTTTAGACAATAATTTCAAAATCTATTTTATTATAATTTGTTGCAGTAAAGTTTTCCACGAGAATGTTCAAAACAAAATAGTTTTTGTACTTAAATAAACCATGTATTGAAACCCCAATAGTTTCCAAAGTCGTTTAAGTTGTTTTTGAAAAAAAGTAAATTAACTATTAAGAGGCTTTATGGCAATGAAACAGCTACTTTTAACATGTGCGTATATAAAATCCTAACAACATTTGTATTAAATTTTGTAAACGATGAATTGAATATTAAGAATTTGTTTTCGTGATTTTTTTGTTTAAACTGTTACTGCGCTTAGTGTTAACTAAAAAATTACACACAAATTTCGACCCACTCCATTCGTGTTAATTTTTCGATATATGTATCTGAAAGTCTGAAAGTCAAAATATTATTAACAACACTTTGTGATAGATAAAACAAAATTTGAAGTCAATATCTTGGGGTAGTGACCCCCCTGGAAGATTATTTTGTTTTAATTTGCGTAGGAATTCCCTTCAATTCAAAATTTATCGTATGGATATGCACGCCCTTATATTTTTAATTATTTATTTTTGATAAATGAAATTAAAATGTTGTATTTTACTGCTTTAAAATTTGTTGCTAAAAATACTAATTTTAACTGAGGACTGGATCAAGAACATAATATGAATCGGAAATCCAGCCCTATTCCAATCGCTCAGCACAAATTCATAAACTTTTGACCAATTAACGATCCAGGAGGGGTGGTTCATATGACCTATAAAGCTTATACATGTTACATGTTGAGTTGTATAAGTAAAGATTTTATCTAAAGATTTATTAGTAATTTAACGATATCCACTAAAATATTTGTTTTCACACAATTTAGAATTTAGAAAAAACTTTAGTAATGCTTTAAGTTATTTTTATATGATCTTTTCTGGTAATATTCAGGTTCTTAACAAGAAAACTTGAACAAAACATCGCCGATTTCATACTAAGACCCCTTTAAATTCCTGAAACTCGTCTTCTATTCCCTCTTATTTTATTTTGATGCATATAAATAGTGAAAGGCTTTCTTAAAGTGTTTTTTTCTTTCAAAATAAATCCACTTTTTGAAGTGAATTTGATTTGGATGCTCTAGAACTGAGATTTAATTACGAATTTCAAGAATATAAATGTCCCAAAAACAGCAAAAGTGACAATTTCGTTACACTTTTGACTAATTGAAAAACAATGAACGTTTCATATCTATTAATTCAATATAAAACCTTTGAATCTCTCGATTGTGAGTGCCACCCTAAAGTTTCTTCCCAACTTACATTGTTTACCTTAATTTGTTTTTATTTAATTTTTAGAGAGATTTTTACTTAAATGAACCTATTTCCTTAAATTCAAGAACAAAACATTTTTCTCTCCACAATTTGTTTGGTTTGTTTTGTTGACTCCTTTAAGATCGAAATATTTTCAAAAGGTTCACGCAGAACATTAATTTTTTAGAATTTTGTCTTCTAACATTAGCTCCAATCTACGAGTAACCAGACTGATAACGATAGTAATAAAAGACTCTCGAAAATTGAGTCCGAAAAAAATACGTGAAAAAAGCCAGAAAATTCTTCATAACAGATTCTGTGTTCTTTTCCTACGAAATAATATCACATTTTTCTGGCAAACTTTCTCATTTTCTAGAATCTATATTTTTATAGTATTTATAGAAATGCCAACAAGAATATATTATTTTTGGAAAAAATCTACGTTACAACACAATTTCTAACATTTCTGCGTGAAATGCACCAAAAACTCTCCAAACTATTGTATTTTAACTATTAAATATGGCATATTTAGAAAACTATTGGAATTTTGGAATGCTTCTTATATGTAGGGAATAGTCCAAATTAAATAGTTAGACCATATCTTGTTTGACAATAGACTACAAACTAATTTTAATTCAGGTTTTAATACGAATTCAAAATAGCGCTCGGCTCCAAGCAAACCAAGCCCTACTCTCAGACATGTCTTAAACTTCTTTTTATACATAATTTACCTCTTGACAAGCTTCCCAATTAAAATTACATCGAAGAACAATCTAAATCTTAAATTTTAATTCCTTGAACATAAATTTTATTACCCAATAGAAAAAGCAATCACAATAATTAAATTATTATTTTAATTTCACAAAAACATTGACACCATAAATATAACTAATATCAACCACCACAAAAATGTCATCTAACATAATTATCAACATTTCATGTGTCATATGCAATGCATACATTTTTGAAAGTAGTTTCTGTTCTCTATTTCTACATATATATGTATTATATAGCAAATATAAATACTTAATAAATTATATTATTGTGTGATGGTTAACTCGTCCATATAAATGTCTTTGGCTGAAATTTAATGTTTTGTTACTAAAATAATAATAATACTAACTGTCATCTCATTTCATTGAGTAATTATTATAATGTGTGTGTTATTTAGCTTCATGTTAATTATATTTTTATATAACTCCTATTGTAACACCACATCTTCAAATTAGGTAATTAAAACAATGTTTCGGCTTTTATGTAGAATGTCTTAGCGAAGGGCTTGTAATTTAACATTAAAAAAAAAATACAATAAAGAAAAGAAAAGAAAAACAAGAAAAGCTAAGTGAAACTCCATGCTCCATACTTACGTCAATGTTATAACTTTTGTTTTGTTAGCATTACAATGAGTACATAATATAGTTTAAAGTTAATTTTGTATTTGGCTTGTTAAATAAATAAAATCACTTCATCATAAAAAAGAGTCAATTACTGCTAAAGATAGTTATAAAAGCTTTGGCAGATCCGCAGATGTCTTTGCTGAAAAAAAATCACATTTGTATGCGTGTGCCTATTCCTACCCTCGACCATGGCCAACAGGAGTAAATTGGACAAGTGTGAGTGTAAATGGCAAACTTTCATGTTTTCCTTGACGATATCCACACTTTTTGACGGACTACAACTTTTTACCAAAATTACCCAAAAAATCTAAATTTTTTTAAGACGTGTGGTTTTATGTCTAATAAATAAATTAGGTGCCGCAACAGTCCGTTGAGAACCAGGGCCTATAATGTTGTCAGGGATGGAAGGGACCTACAATTTTAAGCCGAATCCAAAAGGTTAATTTGAGATAGCACTTCGCATAACAAGAATTACTTTTGGAGGATTTGTCAATTCCTCGCAGGAAGCAGTAGCATTGAAAATAACTTCAGATGGCACAGGCAGGGATTGAATCCAAAACCTCTGGCATGACAGTCCAACGCACTAACCATCACGCTACGGGAACTACGTGGTTTTCTTTCTGGCAATGTATTTTTCTCAGAGTTGGTTATTTTGACAGTTGTCACTTCATTTATGCTGTTTGGTTTGCCCATTTTATAATAAATAGACTTTCTCCTGAACAACGTTTTTAAATCGTACATATTTTTTAACAAAATAATGGTTTGGTTTACGTGATGCAACGACACAATCGTTGTGGACCTGTGGCGAAGTTTCCAAGCCCGAGATGATTGACGCAATGAAAAAGAATATTTGATACGTTACTGCTGACCAATTGCTGCAAAATTAAAATTACTTACATACTTAAGGTGTCCTGTGTGAACTAAGGTCTCTACCTACAAACTTCTTCATCTAGCTCGGTCCTTAGCTAGATGTCTCCACTTGCGCACTCCATGTTGGGTGAGCTAACTTTGAACTTGTTCGTTTTCTCTCGAATAGACCCAAGGTGCTTTCATACTCTTTTGTCATATTCCATGCTTCTGCACCGTATAGCAGGAAGAGGATGATGAGGGTCTTATATAGTGACAC
Organism: Eupeodes latifasciatus; assembly: GCA_920104205.1. Lineage (NCBI taxonomy): Eukaryota > Metazoa > Arthropoda > Insecta > Diptera > Syrphidae > Eupeodes > Eupeodes latifasciatus. The sequence goes on from OV049926.1 coordinate 116,639,038, forward strand.
TTTGGTCGCTCGGGGGAGGGCTTTACTATTCAGTTGCTTTATTAGCCCAAAGAAGCAGCGGTTAGCAAGAGTAATTCTTCTTTTGATCTCAGCGCTGGTGTTGTTTTCTGTGATCATAACTGAGCCTTTGGTAGACGAAATCCTTAACTACTTCAAATCTACGTTCCTCGATGGTGACGTTTAACAAAACGCCAGTTTTAATGTTTAGTTCCTTGAGAATTGACTGATAAGAGTACTATTTATTTATTTATTATTTATTTAAATAGAAGTCTTGTTTTCGTTTTCAGGCTTGATGAAATTTCACCCAAAACTATGTTTGTTCGCCTGGAATGTTAATAGTTTTAATAAGTTTCAACCCGTGTAGAACTTGGGTTCGATCCCTGCCTGTGCCATCAAAAGTTTTTTTCACATGTACTGCCTCTTGCGAGGAATTGACAAATCCTCCAAAAGTAATTCTTGCTATGCGGAATGCTTTCTCAAGTTAGCCATTTCGGATTAGGCTTAAAAAAACTGTAGGCCTCCTCCATCCCTGACAACATTACTCGCACACATGAATGGTTGGGAGTTGTAAATCACTAGGCCCTAGTTCTGAACGGACTATTGCGCCACCTAAATTATTTATAAGATTTAACTGAACGAAATTTAACTTCGAATTAAAAATAAGATTTCAAATAGCCTCAAAATGCAGTTTTGAACGGAATCAATCATCTTCTAGGTGAAACTTAAAGTAAGGGAGGAGTAAAATGAGTATTTTTTCGGATATATATATTCTTTGTTAACGAATTTCAATAAGAATTAAAGATTGCATAGTAAATAAATGCACAAGTTATATACCCATTAAGATAAAATTATTGTTACACAGTGTAAGTGAATTTAAGCATTTAGTAATCAAAATTTAAAATTGCTTAATTTAATTAAAAAAAAAAAACTGATTCCGATTTTATGTTCGTTTGTTGTTGAAAAACAATAAATTGTGTAAATCTTATACAAATTATTTCAATAGGAAATAATGTTAAAAATTCAACATTTTTTTAATTTAATTTTATCAAAATAAATGTTTAGTTCCCTTTTTAATTTGCAAAAATTAAGAGCAATATAAGAAGATACAAATTATTTATACAAACTATTATCGAATCAATTGCATTGCTTGTTATATATAATCATCGCAGGTTTAGATGATATCGACGGTCATTCAAGTGGTAGTTCAACTTCAATTCAAGGTGAGTTCTTCCAAAATTTTCTAGAGTTCTAAAGCCGGATTTAAAGAGGAGCTATTTTGTGTCTAGTGATTTATTTTTTGTGTAATGTAATTTTAAGAAAAATATGTGTAGGTTTGATGTGGCTGTGAGAAGTTTTTAATTTTTTATTGTTAAATATTGAAATATTTTTTTTGTGACAACACTTTTATTCAATATTTTTGAAAATCAATGACAAACGGTTTTGGTACTTTAAATTTGATTCCCTTTAATAAATTTAATAAATCGTATCATAAAATCAGTCGAGTTTAATTTTTTAATACTCACTTAGTGTCATTAAAAAAGAACACAAATGGCAAATATCATTTACAAAATATATGACTTTTATGGGAGTAGTACTTCAATAAAATCACTTTAATTGTTTTTTAAACTGATAGAAAAGAGTGGGATATGTTGGAAAGCACGAAACTGTTTCTATTTGACACATATAGTGCCTTTCCGAAAATAATTTCAAAAATTATTTCATGGTTATAATGTTTAAAACTTAACGCTTTGTCTTACGAAAAAATATAATAAACATAAATATAAAAATATACACATAATCATAATGTTCAAAAAAAGGTTTCAATATATTTATTCCAAACTCCTCCAAAAACATTTAAGTGAAAAATAATCTTTTTGTAAATAAAGAAACACTGCATTAACACATAATTTTATAATACTAATTTTATTTGTAAAAAATATTTTCATGTAAATTGTATATTTTATTTGTTTCAAATTTACCTTACTGAAAATCAAAAACTAAAAATAAAAATCCATACAGTCATCAATTTTCACTTCACATCATCTTGCTCATATTTGATTTAATTCCTCTTTCGGTGGTGCAATATGTAATTTTTAATTCTTCTAAAAATCACCATAACTTAAAAAAAAAATCATTTTATATTTAATCATTCGAAAAATCATATTATATATCACACTATATACAAAAATATAAATATACATTAGCAAACGGATCTGGCGATGAAATGTACATAAGAGAAAAGGCTCCAAAACTCGGCAAAAGCTCGTGTCGTAAGTCTTAATCAATATATATATAATAATAAATATTTTAACTTTTATAATAATTAGAAATAATTAAATTTACCAATGCAATATTATAGTGTTAAATTTTGTGTTTTGTGTTCGTTCTTAAAGATCAATGTCCTTAGATGTTTTGAAATAGAAAATTTATATATAGTTATAAAAATTAAAAATAATGGTAGACTACACTCACCATGTGCACCGCACAATAATAAAATATTAAAAAAAAATAATAGTTTATAATTTAATTTGCTTATGTTTATTTCAAAAATAACCTGGTATCTTTAATATTTTCTGTAAAATTTAACATTTTCAATGGTGATCAAATGTAATTTATTTATTTTTTCAGTTGATTAAAAAAATGTGTATATCTAACTGAATGTGGTTTCAAAAACAAATTATTTTTCAGATAAATCAGTGTCATTTGAAAAATCCGTTTCGTTTAGTGATGATATACAAGGTGTACCGAAGTCACATAGTCCTCAACATGCTGGTAAATCGCTTTCTCTAAAAATTACTGCAGTTTGAAAAAAAAAGAAAACAAAATTGTTTTGAATTATATTAAAACAACAAAATTTATTTTATTTTGTATATTTTATTTATTTTTATGTGTATAAAAGTTTGACTAGGGCTATAAGCTTCATTTTGCATATAGAGCAATGCTGATGTACTATATCAATTTTGTGTGTATAAGTTGTTTTGTTTTAAATTATGAAAGTTTATTTATTTATGTTTTTTTTATTTTTCAAAATTTATTAACTGAATACGAAAGGCCATTGTGAGAATTTAGGTGACTTTCTGTTATGTTTTAGAACCTTTTCATAAATTGCAGGGATGATATCATATTTTCATGGGCTTAACTCCCTCAGATTTTTGTAAATTCAATCCCAAATGGAATTTTTATTTATGATAACCAACATTTTATAGTTTTTACAGAGAAGAACAATAATTCAAATAAGAGCTTACATGCTTCAAAAATCAGACATTTCAAAACACAACGATTATACAGGGTTATATATTTTGTGGTTTCAAAAGTAAACGTAAATAAAACACATATAAAATATTGTTTTCATGATATTTCTTTCTTATTATAAAGTTTGAACGTTGAAATTATGTGTAATACTACATCATTAAATGACCACCACGCGAATTTTTGCAAGTTCGATTCTTTTGAGGTAATTGACACATATTGGGCGGTATCTCAGCCATGACTTGGCGAATGTTGGTTTTTAAGCGCTCAAGAGTTAAAGGTTTATCTGCATAATCACGGTCTTGCGCGTAGCCCCACAAAAAAGTCTAGCGGTGTCAAATCGCATGATCTTGGTGGGCAGTTGATATCGCCTAGACGAGAAATTACGCGGCCATTAGGAAATGTTTCTTGCAACAAAGCCAAATTCGCTCGAGTTGTGTGGCATGCGGCAACGTCTTGTTGAAACCACATATTCTCCAAGTCGTATTCTCCAATAGCAGGCAAGAAAAGTCGGTTATCATATGACCATAACGCTCCAAATTGACGGTGACAGCCGTTCCATCGTCGTTTTCGAAGAAGTAAAGTCCAATCACACCTCCGGACCAAAGAGCGCACCAAACAATGACTTTTTGTGAATATAATAGTCTTTCTTCAATTACTTGATCCCCAATACGACAATTTTGTTTATTAACATACCCACCGAGTAAAAAAAGCGCTTCGTCGCTGAAGAAAATTTTGTTCGAAAAATCGCCGTCAAGCGCGAGGTATCTTCAAGTATGTCAGCTGGCCTCAGTTGTTGTGTGAGCTGGACTTTATATGGATGTAGGTGTAGATCCAAATGCAAAATACGCCACAATATGCCATGCCGTAAGACAGTCCTAATTCCTGAGAACGACGAGGAATCGACACATTCAACACTTTCACTTACAGCAGCGATATTTTCAGTGGTACGAGCGAAACGATGATGCACAAGCCTTAGAATATCTGTAACCAATCCAGTCTCTTCAAATTTCTCTACAATTTTGTCAATTGCTTGCGTAGTTGGACGATTATGTATACGATATGTGGCAGAATCACCATTTTTGTAGTAGGGTTTAACAATTGTTATGCGTTGTGCGATAGTTAAGCGACAATTTTCGTAGATGTCAGACTTTTAACTGAAAAAAATTGGTTTAACAACTAAGTTTGACAGATGTCGAATTTCAGTCCTGTATTTTTGAAACCGCAAAATGAATAACCCGGTCTTCTTCAAATATAAAAGCAGTTTTAGATAATTTTGTTGGTATATCAAGAATGCAAAATTCCTTCCTCCTACTTTGCTCTACAAGACCTCTCTATATATCAATTATCCTCACAATGTCTTAAAACTCTGAATAAGCATCTTTAAAAATACAATTTTTGTATTTAAGAAAATAAAATTTCATATTTCTACTTAAAAATTAAGTCAACAATAATGCATTGATTGCATGAACGTTTTAAGTTATATAGTGTTTAAGTTAAATTATTATTCTTTTTTCGACATTATTTTTTTTTTTTTTTTTTTTGTGAAAATTTAAATAAAGCTTATTATTTGATTAATTGAAAAAATTTGTGTTTCGTTTTAAAATGATAAGATGCATAAATCACATTCATACACTTTGGATTTTTTTGTACCTTCATTTATATGTGTCTGCATTTTTTCACTTCTTTTTTCTTTTTCTTCTTTAAAATTGTTTTTTGCGTTTTATTTGTTTTTTTTTTTGTTTTTTGTTCTGTTTCTCTTGGGTAAATTTTTACACGAAATTTTTATAAATGTCTCACAATTTTTTTGACACAAACAATTATAACACAGCCGATTCGAAACCACCAAAGCCCGCTATTAAGTCATCAACACTTCCTCGTACTTCGTCTCAAGGTAATCAAATATTTAAAATTTTGTAAAGAAAATTCTGTATAAAATTATAATATATGTAATGCACGCATAATTTTCAATAAGCTTTATACTAACAGCTTAATTAATTTTATACTCATTTATATCAAACTCAATTTGACTAATTTTTAATGAAATTCTTTACAAAAAAAACTAAAGCAGAACGAGACCGTCTCAAACCGCCACCACCTCCAAAACCACTTGCCTTGACCACCTCTAATCATCCTACATACCGGGCGGATATAGCATTAGCCCCCGAAGTCTATAACCATTTGCGAGGCTTACAAAAGAAAGCCAAAGATCTGCGCATGGAAGTGAGAACGTTGCGTAGGCTTTCACAAGCCCAAGCTGTTGCCGTGAGGGAAGATATTAAAGACGCATTTATGAGAATTCGGGCTACTTTATTGGCAAGTAGTGTCAACTATTGGGGTCAGGGCGATCAAGAGAAGACAAGAATGTCACGAGAAGAAGAATTGTACAAGCAAGAGGTTATAAGGCTGGAGAAGGATTTAAGTGACTTGGAATCATCTGTGGAGGGATTACGCGGTGAGGTCATTAATAGAAGAACTCGAGTTAATATGGCAGCTGTTGAGGATATGGCTCTGGTATTGAGCCGAGCGAGGTAAGGAAATATTATACATTTACATTAATATAAAAACAAAATAATTAAATTTTAAATTTATATTTATTATTTTAAAAACAATTAGTTTCACAACTTTTAATATATTTGTATTGCGCGACGCGTTTCGGTGTTCCTTCATACATCTTCGGGCGTACGCCCGAAAATAATAAATATAAATGTAAAATTTAATTATTTTGTTTTTATTTTTGCTTTTATATTAATGTAAATACACCACAACCGGAGACAACCACACCATGTAATTATACATTTACATTTATAACTAAAGCTTAGAGCATACAAATATTTGTAAAGCTGGCAAGTATATTTATTGAATTTGCCAACCCAAAAAAAACAAGAATTTGACTTTTGACACCTGTCACACCCCTGACAAATTGAAAATATTGGGCAGGTTCAGACGACATAAGGGACTTGAAAGTAAGGCAAGTTTCTGATTGGGCAACTGCCAAAATAGTCCCTTCCAACTAAGGCACTTTCAACTTTCCAATCAACTGTATTCGAAAGACTTCGAAGAAAATACAAATCATAATGGACTTGTAGTTTGCCTGAGGGGGTGTTTTGTTACCAATAACATTTTTGGTAGTTTTTGCACGATGAACTAAAGGTAGAAAATGAAGTAAAGTTCTGAGTTTGAAATGTATGTATTGAAAAACTAACTAGTGCCTTGGCAAAAATGTACGTTCAAAGAATGCAGTTGACTGCAAATGAAGTCCCTAATGTTACATTAACCTGCCCATTGTTATAAGCTGACATGATAGTTTATTTAGTGTCCCAAGCAACGTGTTTATGCATGTCAGTATAAATTTAAAAGATATGGCGAAGACAACTTTTCAAATCTTGCATAAGCTATTGGTCAGCCTTTAAATATCTCCGCATTAAAAATAAATTTTAAAGGATTTCAACTCAACATTTCTGACAAATTGATGCTAACAAACAAATGAGCCGATACTTAAATACTATTCATTTTAATATTATAGCAAAACTGTGGCTGAATTGAAAATGCGTTTCCCGAGCCTTCAAAATGGCCTTAGAAATATTCTAGCCAATGAAATGGAAAAAGTGGTACGTGAAGAAAAGTTCCTCAAAGAAGAGCCCGATCGCCTGGAATCAGCACTGCGAAGATGTAAAAAGTTAACAGGAACATTAGTTACATTAAAAAGGTTAGCTTTATATATATACAAACTTATATATTATCTTCATATAATTGAGCACATTTTGGCTTACTCATTTAAGATTGGCCAGTGTTCAAGAACAACGATTACCAGCTAACGAACCAACAGAGGATCCCCCTCGTTCTGCCGAAATATCCTCTGCAAATAAGGTGAGTCATTTTAATTCTGTTTAAATGTTTTAGACGTGTTTCTTTATATTTTTTTCTTAACTAAACTTTTTATTACTTTGAGAAAAAAAATTATTAAAAAAAAAACTTCTTGAAAAACTCGTATATATAATTAAATAATCCCCCAGTATGATATTCTAAACTGTGTCAATTTATAGTTTAAAATTTTTCTTCTTTGAATATAAAATTTAAAAAAAAATAAAATTACAATTAACCTATTTTTGCAAAAGAAAAAATGTTCCTTGGTTTTTTTGTTTGGACATTCTGTAGATAAATTCAAGTGTTTTGTTGTTAAAAAAAAATAAAATATTATTTTATGTTTCATTATTTTCAGTAAAGGTTATACAAATTAAAGTTAACTTTTTAACCAAATTCAATTAATTATATAATTTTGGTTTTAAATTGGTATTTCTTTTTATTTGCAATTGGCAGCACTTACTAAGCAAAAAATAATATTTGTTTTTTTTTTGGTTTTTGATTTTATTTATATTTGAAAAAAAAAAGAATCAAACATTTTAAAACTGCCATTATATTCATATTTTTCATGCATACTTCATTCATTTTCGAATAATATTTTGTTTTGTTGTACCTACATAAATAAAAGTTGAAATAATACAAAGAGTTGCCTTCGTACATTTGTTTATTTATATTTTTTTAATTGCATGATTTTTATTTTGTTACAAACCCTCATCCTCATAATATATTTGTTATTGATCAGATTTTATTTTAACACAATTTAATTTATTAAGCATTGCTTTAATTTTAAAGTTATGTACACAAATTGGAAATGGAAAAGGCACTACTAGTCTTAATTGAATTGTATTTCTGATACAAGAAACTGACGAAACAACTTTGAAACATTGAATAGAATGCAGACATTTTCAAAAAGGTTTTCAAGGTTGTTTACTTACTTGATCCAAACCAACACTATTTGAAAAATTACATAGATTTAGATTTTTATAGAAAATTAAACGCTATTAAAATCATATATGTAGTTCTAAAAAGTATTTGCAGTCACCTTTGACTTACTGTAAAACAAAACTTCAATTTGTATTTGATTCGTTCATTCAATTATCAAAATAACATATCATAGCTTTTTTCCAATGTTAGAATTAATCAGTGCCAAACTTCGATGTTTCTCCTTTTTAAGTCCCAATGGAAATGATTTTAAATCAAATTCGCTTTCAGGGGTGTTGCACCAACAAAACTTTTGTATGTCAGTTGATTATTGATTGTTTATTGATTTCTTTATTTTAAATACATAGTTTGACTGTGCTAATTTATTCAAAGTTATTTTTCAAGTCTTCCTTTCAATTTAATTATAGAAGAATCTTAATCAATTGATACTACAAGATCATCTTCTTTTCAAAAGTTAATTAAACGAACATAAATCTGACAACACAAAAATAAAAAACACTTTTTAACGCGTTAGCCACGAAAATAGAAAACGTTGTTTTGAAATCTACTTTTATAAGTGGAAACTATAAGACCATAAGAACTAAACTGATTTTTGTTAAGTGATTTTTACGTTTTCAAATAATTGTAAATAATCTTGCATTTTACGTTGTCAAAAAAGAGCTTTTCGTTTCAACAGCCCGAAGTCACTTGTGAAGCTGTTCTTATCTGACATTTGACAGTAAAAAACTATTTTATTCTTCAAAAATGTACTAAAATTGTGAAAATTCAAATCAAAGAAATCTAATAAAAAATACCTTGTAAGTCTAAGAAGTTTTAAATTTAAACGTTAAAAAACAGGTCAATTGTATTGGTCCTCAATATTTTTATAACAAGTTTTTATGGGTTACAACTTATTCGGTCTACACCAATTAGGTCTTCCCCTTCACAATGAAATAAATTCATTGATTTTTAACTTCCCATGGGAAGTTATTGTAATTGGTCTGATTTTTCGAAATGAAAATTTTTACATTTCAAGGTCCCTAGAATCTAAATAAAAGATTTTTAGAGATATGTCTGTGTGTGCGTGTGTAGGTACGTATCTCAAGAACCAGTGGAGATATCGACTGCAAATAAATCGACTTATATATCTTTTTAAAAATTAAAGATATTGGCTTCATCTTATAAAAAATATAGTTTTCAACATTCAATAAAATTTTGAAAAAGATCGAATTGACAGTTTTTTCTTAATGTAAATATCTTTTCAAAAATTAAGGATATTCGCTTCTTCTTATTGTTTTCAATATTCAGTGAATTTTTTATAAAAAAGCAAAAGTCAGTTTTTTTTTCATAAAAATTAAAATCTACAAAAAATAGTACGCAAAATTGGTAAAAAATGATGTTCGATTCTCGATGAATAAATGAAAATATTTATTTCAAAATGATTTCATTCTTTGATAAATTTTCTTGAAAAATCCAATCTGTTTTTTTGTTTGTATATAAAAATTAAAAACTTTCAGGAAATGCTACTAAAATTGGTAAAAATTGTGTTTCGACTTAAAGTCTCGTTAAGACAAATAGATTTTGAAAAAACTCAATCAAATTCATATGCAAAATGTTGTTCGTAATTTTCAGTACATTTTTAAGAAAAGCTCAACTGACAATTTTTAAACAAAATACAAAAACTTGCAAAAACAAAAAAAAAAGTCATAAGAAAGATATTGACTTCGAAATATTTATCTCACACAAAATATTGTTATGATATGAATATTTAGTTAAAGTTTTAAGCAAGACAAATCGATACACGGGATGGAAAGTTATTACTGTGGGTCGCATCCCAGTCTCTTTTTTTACGAATACATAAATAAATATTAAATTATATTAAAATGATATAAAATTTTATTTTTTTTATTTCTGCGAAACATTTCATTCGTAGAAAATGTTTAACTTTTCCGCTAAATAGTTCTTAAAATAGAATTTAAAGCTGGAAGAAACTAACTTTGTCTTTGAAAAGAGCTCGCATTACGAATCAAATAATCATTTTCTATTTCTGCATAAAATAATCAATGTGCATACCTACATATTTTAAAATAGTTTTAAGGGTTACTTTTTAATGAATAAAGGTACAAATGTTTTAACTTAAGCAAACACAGGATTGAAAGTTAAAATAAATAAAATGTCAATTAAAAAAAACAATAATACTCGTATTATAATATTTTCTTTTATTTGAAAATGCAATTCAGTTAAGACACAGACCTCAGAATTAGTTCCTAAGAAAAGACTTTACTCTCTCTCTTTCATATTAAAATTACATATAACGAATCATTCATAAGTATCACTTCATTATTTTCAAGTATTCATTATTTTTTTGGTTTAATATATCAAATTAAACATACAATCAACTGACAGAATATAATAACTCATAAACCAACAATATTTTTATTTTTTTTTAAATAGAATTGATAAATGTATTTTGTAAAATCGAAAATCAAACATTTCCAATGAAATTTATTTAGAGGCTGACAGACAGAAATAGTGTATTATAATAATTGTAATAATGGTCATTTTATAAAATATCATGTTAATATGCATATTTGAGACTAAATGTAAAACCGATTTTATTTTATTAAATTGTATTTAGTTTAATTATTATAGTATTAGTTTTTTTATCATTTTATTATAGTATACAGTTCAGGGACATATGCTATCAAACCTGGTAGAAATATTGACATCATTAATTATTTGATAATTTAAATGAATGAATAAATAAATCTTTTGAGCTTTAAAAAAAAAATGAATTTAAAACTTAAAATTAGCTCAATAAAAGTTAAAAATTAATTTCTAATTTTAAACTTTATTTTAATCTCTATTATTATCTTAAAATTAAAAGCCGGTCATTAAATCAGATCAATTTTTTTTAAAAAGGATTTTTTAGTATTTTAAAGAAATAAATTGTCAACGATGACCCTGCAAATATAATACTATTTTCTTTTATAAACAATTATAGGTATTCAGAACCAATTTACAAGGTTATTTTTATTTCATATCAATCATCTTAATCTTAAGAAACTTACACAAATGTTTTAAATCAAAAGATTAAGTTAAATCTTAACAATCTAACCAGTTAATCTGAGAGATTTAATTAAAAACAAAAATGTAACGAATCGCAAACAGTCTAAAACCAAAACCAATTTCTGGTATGATTTTCTTTTTTATAGTTCAACTGGCGATGGAGTTCTAACTTCAAAGAAGCAATTACCGAGTAATAATTTACTTAAATGTTATGTTTCTGAACTTTATCTTTATTCTTTAAAAAAAAAACACAATCGGATTGTTTTAATTTTCTTTCGAATATTATTTTTTATGCATTCAACTTCAGTATACTCGTATATTCTATATAAATCCACTCTCTAAAGCAAAATCTTTTTTTTGCAAAAAAAAAGAACTGAACTTTAAAATTATAAATAAATAAAAAGTTAAATAAGTTTTATAAAAATGTGATAAAGAAAACCTGTTTGCTTTTTAATCTTTACTTTTCTTTACGATTATTTTTGAATTTATTTTAATTTATTTATGGCTATATAAATATTTTTTTATGATCAATGGTTAATGTTCCATAATTTGTATTTATTATTTGTATTTTGTTTTGTATTTTTCAAAATTTCACAATCTGAATTGTACCTACACCGACAATTTTAACAAACAAAATTTTATCGAAAAATACGAACATTTTTTGTTAGTTTTATTTTCATTAGTGTTTTCTAAATAAAAAATAATAAAAACTTAAATCAAAAAATACATTTTCCAAAAACATTAAATTAACCTCCCTTTAATTTCGCTCAGATACAAGCATTATACATATATGTATTTACCCTCAACTTTCGCTCACTTAAGCCCTTTAAATGTGATGTCTATCCACCCCCTTTTTATTCGTACCTACCTTAAGAATGATGTACCTATACTCACCACCTATTTATCATAATTTTTGTTTATACTTACCTCTGTAAATTTCTACAATGGAAACAAAAACCTTTTTAATTTAAATATTTAATTATTTGGAATTGAATTTTTATTGTAAAATTGAATATTGTACGCACCAATCAAAAGTATTTTATATAAATATTAGTTAAAATATGGCACATAATTATTTTTTTAATTCATTGGACTACTTTTCAAAATTCAGTAAGTTTTCTTCGATAAATGTACTATATCTTTTTTCTATATTATTTTACAAATTTTATATAAAATAAGTATCAGAACAAATAAAAGACGCTAGAAAATATCAAAAGTGATACGATTTATGTATTACAAGTATTGAAATTGGTAAAAAGGAATTATTGTCACACTTAATTTCACACTAAAGATATTTTAAGAGAAATAACTTTTGAACGAGAGGCTAACTCGACTGGATTTGTATTAGCGCGTTCTATCACTCCAATTTTGCAAGACCTTGTTCATGGATTTGAGCGAAGGAATTGCTTGGTTGATGTTGGCTTCAAATGATTCTATAGTTTTTCGATGATTGGCGATTGCGTCCGTTGAAGTTTCCTTGGGGAGAAACATAGGCAAATGTGGCATGGGCTGTGCAAGAGAGGTCTAAAAGGCGCCCGTTGTCTAACTGAAATATTTGTTTCTCTTGAGCACCGCCACAAGGTTTCAGGTCTATCTTTATTTTATCGATTTGATTTATCATTTTAGCCTTGTGCCCAATTTCTTGCGTACATTTTCGAAGTAAAATAAGCCAATCCACATCCACAACGAACTGACACTCTCTACAACAACGTGCGGGTTTTTCGAGTCCCAGATTCTGCAATTTTGTTTTTTTAACGCAGAGGCACACTTTCAACTACAGCAGAAATATTTTCATCTCAGATGTGGACCGTACGGCGACCGGGGGACTATTAGTGTTGTCCACTGGCTTACAATGGCGGATCTGGGGGGAGGGGAGTCGTAGGGATCATGACCATTGGGAGATTATTTTGTTTTAATTTTCGTAGGAATCCCCTTGAATTCAAAACTTATCGTATTGCGTTAATGGATAAAACCCCCCTTATATTTTTAGTTATTTATTTTGTATAACTGAAAACAAAATTTGTATTTTACTGGTTCAAACTTTGTTGCTAAAAATACTACTTTTACTTGAGGATTGGACCGAGAATCGGAAATCCAGCCCTATTCCAATCGGTCAGCATAAATTTAATAACTTTTGACCAATTTACGATCCAGGAGTGGTAATATGATCCATAAAGCTTATACAGTTTAGTTGTATAAGTAAAGATTTCATCTAAAGATTTGTTAGTAATTAAACGATAATCACTAAAAAACGGTTCGCTGTCAAAAACAACTAAAATCTTTGTTTTCACTCAATTTAGAATTGAAAAAAATCTTAAGTAATGCTTTAAATTATTTTCTTAAGATCTTTTTTTGAGAGAAAAATTAAATATACAGATTCTTAAGAAGTAACTTTAAGTAAGAGATCATATCATTTGATATTAAGTTGCCTTTAGAGACTAAGGCTTTCTTAATGTGTTTTTTTCTTTCAAAAATGTTTGAGTGCCACGATAAAGTTTCTTCCCAACTTATTTGTTTACCTTAATTTGTTTTTATTTGTCTTTTAGAGAAATTATGTACTTAAATGAACCTATATTCCCTTTAATTCAAGAACCAAACATTTGTCTCTCCACAATTTGTAACTTTTGTTGACTCCTTTAAGATCAAAATATTTTCAAAAGGTTTACCCAAAACAATATTTTTTTAGAATTTTTCTTCTATCATCAGCTCCAGTCTACGAGTAAGCAGACTGAGAACAATAGTAATAAAAGCCTCCCCAAAATTAAGTCCGAAAAAATTACGTAAAAAAAAGGCATTTCTTCATAACAGATTCTGCTTTATTTTCCTACGAAAAAAAACTTTCTGGCAAAATTTGTTTTCTTTTTAAATTTAAATGGTTCTGGGCATCTATATTTTTGTAGCGTTCTTCGCATCTACTTATAGAAATGCCAACAAGAACAGAATATATTATTTTTGTAAAAAAACTACGTCTAACACAATTTCTTACATTTCTGCGTGAAAAGTACCAAAAACTATAAATATTGCATTTAAGCTCTTAAACATGGCATATTTAAAAAACTGTTGGAATTTTGGAATGCTTTCATATCTTAGGGAGTCGTCAAAATTAAATAGTTAGACCATATCTTGCTGGAAAACAGTGTTCTAAAATAGTCTAATAACTAAAAGTTGTCACTTTAGCCCTAGAAATATGTAAACGCAAGGTAAAGATACACTTTATGTTATTTAAATATTGTCAGCATCCTTTAAGGAAAATTAAAGAACATTTTAAAGCGGTGCTCATAAACTCATCTTTATGTGAAGTGTGTGAACCCCCCCCCCCTGGCTTACCATTCCCACGCACTTTCCGCAATACATGCGTACAGTACCAAGTCTACTTCGCATTGGCCAAAACCATGTCTAGGTAAAAAAAACTCGGCTATGTGCGTCCTAGTAAACACTATCTCTTTCAGCAAACAAAGAAGTGTGCAAGTCGGTTTCTCGGTGCAAGGTGGGTCGTTTACCAGAGCCTTCTCAAATTGTCCGTTCTTAAATGGTTCTTGAATAGATTAGTACACTGGTCGAAAAGGTTTTGTTCCCCGCATTTAAATTGCAATTTTTAAATGGTTTTGATAGCCTTAACTCAAATCCGCCTTTAGAATAAATTACACTATCAATTAAAATTTTTGAGATTTTATTTATATACAAAGATTTTTGAGGCTTTCTAAATTCTTGTATTGGTTTTTTTTTCGATAAAATTCGTGATGGTTTTTGAAATATGTTATCCCTTTCATTGATATTTAGTTAAAATATACAAAGATTTTTAAGGCTATCTAAATTCATGTATTGGTTTTTTTTCGATAAAATTCGTGATGGTTTTTGAAATATGTTATCCCTTTCATTGATATTCAGTTAAAATTCTGGCAGAATTTCATAAAATTCTCGAAAAATCTACATAAGTCGTTAGATATCAGCTGTCTTACAAACACTTAAAAAAAAACGCTAAACCATTTATGCAAAACGATTTTCAACAGAAAAAGGCTAAATGGTTTGAAAGTTTTGTTCTTGTAACAAATCCGTCGTTTAAACAATTCTATTATATTTATATATATAGACACACATACATATATTAATATATGTATGTATATCAAAATAATGTTGAGAACAGGTATTTTTAAACTTTGAGCAGATAGTTAAAATCGAAATTCGAATTCGCACTGAAAATTAACTCCAAAACGTACGAGTATTTTTCAAAACTATGAAAGCATTAAATTCAAGCTATGTTTTAAACTTCATATGGAATCAAATAAAGACTTATAACTTGTGAGAATTTCCAATAACTACGTAAGATACTAAAATGATTTATTGTATCTAGAAGACAGTGTACCAAAGGCGTTATGGTTAGTGCGTAGGACTGTCATGCCAGAGGTCTTGGGTTCAATCCCTGCCTGTGCCATCTGAAAGTTTTTTCACGGGTACTGCCTTTTGCGAGGAATTGACAAATCCTCCAAGAGTAATTCTTGTCATGAAAAGTGCTTTCTCAAGCACGGATTCTCATTGAAAATGTAGGTCCCCTCCATCCCTGACAACATTACTCACACTCAGGAATGATTGAGAGTTGTAAGTCACTAAGCCCTAGTCCTCAACGGACTTTTGCGCCACCTAATTTATTTTTATTTATTTAGAAGACAATAACTTGTATTTTTTTAAAATCATCATCATACAATTTATTGTTGAGGTAAATGCTGTGTTTTTTTAATTTCGCCGTTAATACCCCGTTTGTGGTTGTCATGGGCATTATTAAAGATGCATACTCTTAAAACCAGATGTGATAGACATTTTAAGGCGAGGTTCAAATTCAGGACAACTTAAAAATATAATTGTCGACCAGTGTAATCAATACCATTTCATCTAACTCTAGTTTAGGTGGTAAATCTCATCGATGAAGCCTAGACTCACAATTGTCATAACAAATTGTTTCACTGAAAGTAGTATTTTACTGGCTGGGTTGGGTATAAAATTAATGCATAGAATTAATTTTATTTATTTATCATTATTCTACTTATTGCGGTCCTTACGCCTCGAGCAGTTTCATCGCTAGCTAGTTCATATTCCCAACATAATTCTGCATCTTCTCTTACTATTTTTTGTTTGAGTTTCTTAATAAAATTTAACTTAAGATCTAATCATTATCGAACAATCGACAAAACTGACATTCAAATTAGAAATTAGAAATCTAATAATTCTATAATACAGTTATTAGAAAAAATTGTTTATTTAAAAAAAAATTAAATATACCTTATTAATTTTATGATTTTAGCTAGGCATTTATTGAAGTACAAAACAAAATTTTTAATTTTATTTAACTCATACAAAAACGAAAAATTGCATTCAAATGATATCAACGATTAACAATTCATATAAACTATTCGAAACTAAAAAAGTATTCACATACAATAAATGACACGCGTTTATTTAAATTAAATTTATATATTTTTTTTTAAAGTTATTATTAAAAAAATTAGATAAAACAAATAAATTTAAGGTTTGAGCTACCCTAAAATAAAAACAGTAGTTGTTATACAAATTTATAATTAAATCCGATTGCCTCAAATAGAAAATTATTACCTAACTTAAAAAAATACGAACTCCTTGATATAATTTTCAAACAAAATTAATTAATTTGATCCCATCTTCTTTTAAAATTTAACATTGGAAACATTCCTCTCTTATAGTAAGGTACGAACGTCATTGGAAATGATTGAGATTCATTTTTTAAAACAGCAAACAGCTTGTGTTATATTTTCTACATTGTAATTTTTTTAAAGAATAACGTTTTTTAAAACATAATTATTAAATTAATAAAATAAGTTTCCACTATACCTAAGTTAAAAATAATAAATAAATAATTTAAAACTATTAAATAAATAATTACAAATCAAAATCAAATCAATTCTACCTTACTATAGTGAGGATTTAATTTTGTACTTACGAGTAATATTAATTTAACATATTATTTATTTATTCTTAAGTTTTATTAAAAGAAAACATAGATTTATCTGTATAGTTGATATTGCTCCTTGCTTGCACATGTGTAGAAGGCTTCTTTTTCATTATTGATTGTTTTATTTTCCTTATGTATATTTTCTTAAAAATTAAATTATTTTAGTATGATATTTTTATTTTTTTTTTTGTTTTTTGTCTATTTTTAATATTTATATTAAATGTGCATGTTTTTTTCTGTAATGGGATTTTTAATATAATGTTCAATACATTCCTAAATATTTAAAAGTTAAATTAAATTTATAAAGTGTGTTGTTGCAGCAAATTTTGGTGATATGAAGTGCTCAAAGTTATAAACTTCAACCTAAATTCAAGCTATGAATTAATTTTAAAATTTGTTGACTTATTTCGAAATTTAGAAAACAGTCAAGAAAAACTTTCTGAAAAGGAAATAATAACATCAGGCAGACCAATACATAAAGATTCTCTTGGATAAGGACTTCAAATAAAAGTATTATTGAATTTTTCTTGCAATTAAATTCACTTTCAAAATCGTCATTACTTTTGCTGCAACAACAAATGGTATTGAATAGTGTTTTTTAAAAGCTGTTTTGTGGTCGATTTAATATTAAGTCCTTACAACTTTTTCGAACCCTATAACATACATATATATGCCAATGCAATACCAAATAAACTTCAATATATAAATGTAAAAACAAAAGAACAAAATACTTAATTTAATGGTCTACATAATATGTTTAGTGTTTAACTATTTTATATTCGTTAGTTGTTCAAAATTATTGATTGCAACGCAATTCTTAAAATAACTTATTCTGATTTTATATTCTAATAATTAACAGCCAATCCCAAGTCCCAGGCTGGGGACGGTCTCTGTCGGCGGGGGAATCCCACCCGAAAACGCACTCGATGCTCTGTTAGATGAACTTCAAACTTTCTCAAAGCCACTCAATCAGAATAACGATGTAAGTTTGTTTTATTTAAGAAACAAAATAAATATCATAACTACACTTATTCTGATTATAGTTACGCCCTGATGATTCAACATCCGATGACAGCTCCCAGGCTATTCATAGCACTGTCACTACTCAGCTTTCTCAAGCCAGCTTGTATACTCCTGGTGATCTTCAGGCACAATTGGCGAATGCTGCCGCTGCCGTTGTGGCTGCTAACAGCAACACTCTGCACGTCAACTCAAACATTGGCAGCCTTCGTCGTTTGCATTCATATCCAAGTGGATCCGATACTGATACCAGTCCTCCGCAACCAATCCGCCCCAGTGGCAAACCACCAGTTCCTGAGCGCAACGCTGAGCTCCTATCGAAGGTTGTTAACAAACGGGTGCCTCCACCACCTCCTCCACGTACAAGCTCACGCAGTCCATTGGCGAGCCCGACCAGCCCAAATGTACCCATTAGACTTCCATCTTTGAGTGAATCTACCGTTGATATTACAATCGGTAACGGCGACGGTAGTGGTAATTCAAGTGGCAATGAATCTGGTAATGACCATGCTCAGCGACAGGTGGCACTCGAAATGCGTCATCAAGAACTGCTCAAAAAACAAAAGCTATTGCAGGAGCAATATGCCCGTTTGCAACAAATGAGCAAGAACTCCGTAACCATGCCCCCATCTGACATCATGCAACTCAAAAAGACCGGAAGTGAATCAAATTTGCCTCAAAAAATGGGCCTCAACATGGCCGTCACTGGATCAATGAAAAATCTCAATACCGAGCTTAATGTCTCCGAAAAGAATGAAAAAAACCTCGCCAACAAAGGTGAACTCAATGAGCAATTAGGCAATGGTGCCGCTGGAGGCGCTCATTCCAAAAAAGCCCACACAACAACTACAAGTAAAGTCTATGAAACAGATATACTATAACAAAAGGTGAAGACGGCATGGAATGAAACTGAAATCGATGCTTAGGCAAAAAGTTTAAACATTTTTGACACAAGGACGAACTCAAAAGAATTTAAATCTAAACAAAAAACAAATATTTAACAAACAAAAAATGGAGGCTAACCAAAGCACATAAGCGCACCAGAAGATGCAATAACTCGAAAACTTAGTGTTTATTCTATACAGAGCATAAATCGTTATTCCCTTTAAACAAACCTAAATATAATCTATTATCAAAATCAAAAACCTTAACTAGAAAAAAATAGGTGTTAATGTATAAAGGATCTAGAAAGGATTTAGATATAATGTACCTAGTTACACAATGTCGAAATAAATTAACACGGACATATGTATAGTCGTACATCAATAGCTATATAGAACTATTTAACTTTTTTTTTTCGTTTATGGAAGATTTAAACCAATTCGTTAACGTTATATCCCGAACTTGAAAGCTATGGGAAAAACTGAATTGATATGCAATGTCTTTTGAAAGAAATGAAATGGACCTTGAGCTCCTTGCTCTGAACGCTTGAACTACCTACTTTAGTATATGAATTCTAAACCTAAAACACTTCAAAAATATACACAAATACGACTTTTCCACGAAATTTCTAATCGAAATTTCATTTCAACCAATTCTCATCGACGTCATTAATGCTCGGTTACCAAAGTAAAGTGTGGCTTGTTGTCCCGTTCTCTTAGAACTCCACAGGTACATAGTCCAATTCATGATCCGGCGAAATCGATGAATTCGGATCATCAGCAAAACTTGCACTTTCAGCAGCAATATTTTCGACTGAACGAGCATTAAGATGATGCCTAGGCCATACGACACCAGAAACCCTTCCATTCTCTTCAAATATTAAAGAATCGACCACGAAGGTCGATTATGGCAACAATAATTATCGCGTTGTGCTCGAAAAGTTGACACGTTTGAATCATAACTTTTGCAGTAAGTTAAAATAATCTTAACGCCTTATTCTATTATAAACATTCAGCTAATATTATGACGCTTCACATAACAGCTCAGATTGACAGGTATTTCTAGAGATTTCTCAGAAATATCAACAAAATAGGTCCGTTCGCGTACCCTCCTAAAACAGTCCAATTTTAGTAAAAAATACAAAATTTAACCAAATCCTGTTCGCGTACTCAAAAATTTCGTAGTTTTTCGTAAAAGAGAGCGCTCACGAGAGAGTAAAATATTTCCCCAACCTACGAATTTTAGCCCAAGAAATTTCTTTGTGCTGATTTGTGAAAATTTCAAATTTGATAGAAATTCAAATAAATTAATTAAATTGCTCGCTTTTGCTGTCAGTTATAAAATTTAAAAACAAATTTTCAAAGAATAGCAACAAGACAGTAATATTGAGTGAAAAATTTGTTGTTTTCCCGTTCGCTTACTTTTTTGTAGTTTTTTTTTAGTGAGGGAATTTTACCCCACTCTTTAAAATATTTCTTTTTACGAATTTTAGTGCAGAAAGTACGCCAACGGACCTAATATCTCATACAAATATCTCACTCTTGCTGTCAGAAATATGGGAACAGAATTCAAAAAGGATGAAAAGAAATGCAAAGCCAATTTGATTACCAGGCGAGAATGAATAGTGAATTGTGTTTATATTTCATTTCCTGCTTTTTTAATCCTGCTGAAAATTTTCTTAGAAAATCTTAGAAATATAAACTTGCCAAGTTCATGTTTTCTAAACAAATCATTTACTTTGACAGTTCAACACGTTCAATATAGCTCTCGAGCTGAGCTGTGAATTAGCTGTTAGATTCGTAATAAGTTTTATTACCATTTGAACTAACGAGCTAATCTATTTCTCAAACTAGGAGATCTATTGAAAACCAAACCCCAGTGTCCGTTACATTAAAAAGATATTTCATTTTAAGAGTGATGGACTAGCACTCTCTTGGTTTTGTTGAGGATTTAACAATTTTCTAGTATGCAATTTGCTAAATATTTAGCAATTTACTAAGGGAGTCCAAAATTTTACACAATTCTTTTCGGTTTGCTAACTTGTAAATTGCTAATTGCCTTTGATTGATAAACGCGCATGCAAACATGTCTTAAAAGTGAAAATAAACAAAGGAAATACGCTTAAACATACCTATTAATTGGAAATCTCAACTGTTGACTTGACCATTCCATCCACTGCTCTTAAAAGAATAATTGTACAGATATCATAAGGATTTAGCAAATTGCTAAAAGTTAAAGTAGCGATTCCGTGATTTTAAATTTGGCAAATTGTTAAGAGATAGTAAGATGTGAAAATCTTTTAAAATTAGCTAAATCACCTTTTTTCACATAGTAAATACCTAAAAATGAAATTAACAATTGTTTATTAATTAAAATTAGGTAAATCTTCTTTTAAGCTTAGTTAATTGCCAAAATGGGATTTAACATTTTACCAAATCGTTTAAAATTTTGCGCCATTATTTCCACCTATGTGTATATTTGTCTTTTTTTCAACAAATTTTCAAACCCTCCAATTCGTATATCATTCTTTCTTTTTATGAAAATTGCTTACCAAATAAGATCTAGGTCCCCTCCATTTCTGTCGTTACTCCTACAGACGAATGGCTGAGAGTTGTAAGTCACTGGGCCCTTTTTCTGTACGAACCGTTGTATAGCTTTGAAAAATTTGATCGTAAAGGATTAAACGAGTTTTTTTTTAAATTATATTATTGTCTTATTTCTAAGATCCTTCCCCTGCATTTAGACAGTGCCTAAATATTTCTAATAGTGAGATTCTCCAAGTCGCCATAGTCAAGATAGTACTGTCGACTCAGGTGGCTCAGAACGAACCCTTTGGCTCTAAACGACTTTTGACCAATTTATTTTTAAATAACTAGGCCAAGTCGTCCGAATCAATTAGATTTTAAACAATTAATTCTTGAAACCAAATACTTCCAAATTACTTGATAGAATGGCAAACTTAAAATTACAATTTTTGTATAAGAAAAGACTGTTAGTTTAAATCGAAAACTATTATAATCTTTATTTCTGCACCCCTTTGACTTTTGACTAGTTAAGAACAGAGTCAATCCAAATGACATTAACAGACCCAAAGTTCATTTCAATCAAAAGACTGTATTTAAAAAAAACACCCTGTTTATCTTTCTTCAACTATCTCTTAAAAATACTTTATCCACCCAAAATATTCCAGACCTATTTCCTATATGAAACAAAACAAACAAATTAATAGATTCATTCTAAGAAAATTAAAATACTTATACAATATACATTCGTATAGAATCTTATGAAACTCATAACACAAAAAAAAGAAAACAATACAAATATAAACGGGAAGATTATATGAAATGTAATTTAACTGTTTTTGATAAATTTCAAACATTAAATAGCACTTATAAAATCTTTTTTTAAGTAAAAAAAAACTTCAATTTATAAACTTTTGTTTTTTAGCAAAATAAAACAAAAAAGAAGCAAATAGAAAAATAGAATAAAAATCAGTGTTTACTTTTAGGGAAATTAAACATTATAGAAAATAAAATCTTTTTCCTTAATTATTGTATTAAAAATAAAAACCACAGGCACTTATGTAACACGAAACACATTCATGATATACGTTGTAGAACACTCCATTTTTGTATTTTATCATATAGTTATAATAATAGTAATCTTGTATTTAACAATGAAATCAAAATTAACTTACGAAATTTGTACATATAAAAATAAAAACTTACAATAATATAAAATACTTGTCGTTATTATATTTTAAGTTTAAAATGTTCTATGTTTTTAAAAATGTACATTTTGTTTGTTTTATTTTTCTTATAAGTATTTGTTTTGTTTAAAATGTAGACATTGTGTAGATAAATTATTACAAAATAAAAGAAATTAAATATTTATTCTTTAGGTATATTAAAATTAAAATATATACATTTTGTATTGTGTTCTTGCGTCTATAGAAATTTAATTTTTTTTATAAAAAAAAGATATATATATATTTGAATATATACAGTTCAATAGATGTAAAAACACACATTATATATACACATATGATTCACAAGTATTTTTATTACTTTCGAAATAAATATATAGAATATGATAAATAAAAAATTCACTCATAAAGTTCAAAATGAGACAAAGTAAAACGAAATAATTTCATTTGTAGACATACATTTTCCGAATAAAATCAATGTAAGAAAACGAGAATTTAAATAAAACAAACTGAAAAAATAAAATCAAACAAAGAAAACGATGTGTGGATGTTTGAAAAAATAAAATTTGACTCAAACATTTAACAAATTTAAACGAAATATAATAAATATAACTGAAATAAATATAAATAAAATGAATCCCCTTGATTTGTTTTTAATTCAAGTGCTTTAACTTGTATAACATACTAAAAAAGTAAGTTTTGCATTTGAAACAACACAAAAGAAAGTCAAAATCAAACTTTTTTACACTTCAGAATTTTCTGAAAGTAGTTAGCTTATAGCAAGCGTCAAACTATGATCAGAGGCTTATCATGGGTGCATGTGTTAGTTGTTTGTAAGGAAATAATACAATTATAGCCTAACACACGCACAAAATACAAAACATAATTAACATTTAATATGAACTATTACAGAACAAGAAATAAAATAAGACGTTTACGATAGTGGAGCACTGGTTCTAAACAATGATTTTAATCCCACTTTATTTAGATTTAAATCTATTAATGAACAGTTTAAGTTATTTAAAATGCTCATTCGACTTAAAGCTTCATTCTTCCTATAGTTAGTTCTATGGAAGCATTGAAAAATTACAATTGTAATTATTCAATGATGGAAGTCAATATGTATAAAATTAAATGAACGCAGGTGATGAGTTCCAGCTTGGTAATTCAATTATACACAAGATAGCAAATAAGGTGCATCAATTTCACAGTAAATGAGTTGATGAAGAAATATTAAGTCATTATTAAGAGGTATTCGATGGAAAGATTGCATTTTAAGAAGCTGAATACGATGTCAGATCATAAGGATCATCTTATGGAATACCCTTTAGGGCAAAGCGAATGAAAGTATTGCAGTATTCGGCTTGGTCCGATAATTAAAACTTATTCACACTTGTAAATAAAACACAAATTTACTTTATTTAAATCGCTCCAAACTTTTATTGAACACTTTCAATTATTACTTTTCAAACACAGTCTTTAATTTCAATTATTACTTTTTAAACACAGTATATGTCCAACGAATCAGAACCGATCCCATTTATGGCTGAAGCAACGACGAGTTGAGGAAGGCTCAACAAGAAGACTCAGGGGCCTGATTATGGGATTCGCGGCGAATCGTTTTGCTAGCGAGTTTGCCATTTTTCAATTATTGCATTCGCTTTCGCCTTCTTCGTTTTGAATTCGACCAATTACGAATTCGAAGGCGAGTTTGAAATGTCATAATGTTTGTTGGCGAGTTGAAATCCGATAGCTTTTTTTTGGCGGATTTTCAGGCGAAAGAGTGTTGTGGATTCTTTCTTGATTGTAATTACGAGTATATACAAATGTGAGTTAGCTTTAGTTTAGTTTTCTTATAATTTATCCACAATTCACAATAAAATATAAAATTTTGAATAAATCACCGCAAATTTCACAAATTCAATCAAAAAAAACAAATTTTGTTTGGAAAGCTGTCAAATCACTGAAATATAGGAAGAAAAAGTCAAACCAAAGTGTCAAATCACTGGAATATAGGAAGAACTATTTTCGCTTAGCCGCGAATTCGTTAATAAGGAAATACGACGCGAGTCTAATTTGAAAGGTCGAATTGAAACGATCCGCCGCGAACCTCATAATCAGGCCCCAGATATCGAACCCATCCTCGCTTGGAAGGAACACCAGGAAAAACCAGAATGGGCTGATATCTCCGATAGAAGTCCGACTCTGAAGGCCTATTGGGCACAGTGGGACTCGTTTCATGTCCAAGAGGCTAGTCTTACCGAGATCGAACGTTATGGACGTTCTGCGAGAGATGGATGGTGGAGTTTCGGGAGGTCATCTAGGAGTGAACAAGACGCTAGAAAAGGTTCGACAACGATTTTAGTGGCTACATGCAAGGGAAGATGTCGAGAAGTGGTGCCGAAAATGCGATACCTGTGCTGCCACCAAAGGCCCGAACAAAAGGAACCACAGCCAAATGCAGCAGTATAATGTCGGAGCACCCTTCGAAAGGATTGCAGTAGACGTGACGGGTCCATTTCCGGAAACAAATAATGGAAATCGTTATATTCAGGTCGTCATGGATTACTTCAGCAAGTGGCCTGAAGCATACGCTATTCCAAATCAAGAAGCCAAAACAGTCGCACACCAAATTGTCTTCACCTGGGTGAGCAGATTCGGCGTTCCATTAGAACTGCATTCCGACCAGGGAAGGAATTTTGAATCAAACATATTTCAGGAAGTTTGTGGGCTTCTTGACATCAAGAAGACAAGAACAACACCACTTCACCCACAATCTGATGGCATGGTCAAACGATTCAACCAAACCCTAAAGGAACATCTTTGCAAAGTTGTGGACGACAGCCAGCGAGATTGGGATCGACACATTCCACTGTTTTTGATGGCGTATCGAAGTGCAAGACATAGCTCAACTGGCCATACACCGTCTGAGATTTTGATGGGAAGGAACATCAGACTGCCGAGCGAAATAAAATTTGGATGTCCCACGTCGGAGCCGCAAGCCGAGGATGACTACATTGATGACCTCAGAAAAAGACTCCTTCAGATCCACGACAATACCAGGTTGAAAATAAAGATGTTCAGTGACCGAATGAAGACACGCTACGATATACGAGCGACAACAACAGAGTTCCAAGCAGGAGATCGGGTGTGGCTTTACAATCCCCATCGACAAAAAGGATTGTCACCGAAACGTCAACGGGACTGGGAAGGTCCATATACATTCATTACAAAAATCAACGATGTCGTGTACCGGATACAAAAGGGAGTCAGAGGAAAACCTAAAGTTGTACATCGCGACCGGCTGCATCGCTACAGTGGTGATGAGAACGATGGATTTGTCCGGGACGATCAATCCTAAGGAGGGGGCAATGTAATGTGTATACACTCTTTATCTCTTTTAATATCGTGTTATAGTAGAATAAGTACGTAGCAACCGTTTATTTGTAGTAATAAACACTTGTGTAGAACATTTAGAATAAGGGGCAACATCTAGTGATTAAGAGGAGAACTCGCTTCGTTAAGCATCTAGTGATTAAGAGGAGAACTCGCCTCGTTAAGCATCGAGAAATATCTAGTGGCTAAGAGGAGAACTCGCTTCGTTAAGCATCTAGTGATTAAGAGGAGAACTGGCTTCGTTAAGCATCGAGAACATTCAGCGCCTAAAAGAATCTAGTAGTTTCTCGAATCGATTTGAGGTATATAAATAGGCGCTCGGAAGCGAAGCGGTTCATTATTGGTTGTGAACTGCGATAAAGTAAAGACTGTGTTTAAAAAGTAATAATTGAAAGTGTTCAATAAATAAGTTTGAAACAATTTAAATAAAGTAAAATTGTGTTTTATTTACAAGTGTGAATAAGTTTTAATTGTCGGACCAAGCCGAATATTACAATACTATCGGGGGATCTAAGATCAAGGACACTATACAAGGACTGCAGCTAGTTTGCGAAAAAAAAGTGAAGAATTTAAAAATATACCATTAAATTAAAAAAAAATAAATAAGGTTGCGCAACAGTCCATAGAGAACCATGGGCCTAGTGGCTTACAACTCTTAACCATTTCTGTGTGCTAATCATGTCAGGGATGGAGAGAGCCTACATTCAATTTTTTTTTTCTAAACTTTGAACACGAATACGAAAATTGTGTTTTTTTCTTTTAAAAATTCTTTAAAAAAAATTATTATTTGACTAAAGACCCCTATTTTTGTAACAATACGAACATTTCATCAGGAAACAAGAGAAACAATAGATTCGTATATTTTTCCTTTATTTTACCATAAGTCCAAACAAGACACTTATAGCAACAATCATTTGAATTGTCAAAAGTGAAAGTAGTGAAGATTTGTTAGCTCCCGATTTTATTTAAAAGTCTTAATTAAAGTTGAATTTATTTGTTTTTGTCTTCGAAAACAAACTGAAAAATCATTTTAAATCACCAGTTGAAGAAAATTGCCTCTATTTTCGCAAGGTAGTCAGTTATTTTAAAGTAAAAACGAAAAAAAGTAAAATTGCTTTTGCCGAGTACCGGAATACAAACTATTTGTATGTACCGCAAAAGAGGGGTAGCTGAAAAATCGCCGGAAGTAGAATCCAACAACAAAAGATTCGTTGCAAGCACAATGACACACACCGTTGATGTTGGAAAGCTTTCAATTCCTGATCTAAAACAAATCTTTAATGACTGTCTGACCGAGAAAATCAAAGACATTGCTACAAAATCTGACATCGCAGCATTGTCAACTGAAATTCAAACAAACTTCTTAGGCTGAGCAAATCTGATATGCGTGGGTTCGAAACCTATGGTGTGCATAAAAAGTTTTTCAAATAAAATTGGATTAAAGCTCAGCACCACAAAAAAGGAGACTGATGAGTGCAAAAGTGGCAAAGCACGAAATAGCTATATCTCCAGTCAAAACAATGAGTGGTAGCACCTTTAAGTTGTTGTTGTTGTTCAAACATTCAATTCAAACACTTAAACTGACAAACACCAAACTTTCTGAAAAACAGGCTCTAATGACGGAAAGATCTTCTCGAATCACAATTAGAAGCTTTATCACGAAAAGCCAAGGAAAATATTGTGGTTGTACATTTGCCACTTAATGAAAACACCAATCCAACCGAATTTGCCACTCAAACTTGCAGAGGACTGCTTAAATTAGCACAGACTGATGTGTTACCAGTAAACAAATCTCGGGAAATTATTAACACCCAAAAAAAACGAGGAACTGTAATTTTGGAGCTTCAATCCAAAGAACTTGTAGATCGCATCATATCGGAAACGAGTAAACTAAAAAACTCTGGAATCAGTATCAACCGCGAACATTCACTCATGCATAGGAAAAAACGACAAACACTTTATTCGATTAAAACAAAATTACTTGGAGCAAAACCGGCGGCGAAAATTATTATTATTAATTATAAAAGGCGACAGGCTTCAAATTGATCAACACATGCTTGTTTAAAAATTATCACATGGATTAATTGTCAAAACTGTCAACGAAATGACATTTCTAAAGCACACGATTGGAGAGAACGTTTTGGAGCTATTCGACTGCAGCGGGGGACTGAAGGTGCCTACAGCTGGTGCTGTCAGTGCATCTAGCTCTTATGCATCATCACCGCCATCTATATGTGGCAAATACAAAACAATATTCATCATCAATCACAATAGGGTGCACCTGCCGTCTGCCATAAAAAAATAAACGAAGTAACTAATTTAAAAATATTGTCTTATAACATAACAGGTCTCAAAAGTAAACTTTTGTTGCCAGATTTTTTTAAATTTATATTAGATTTTGATATAATTATTTTATTTGAAACATTTATTGAACAAGGCAATGAAAATAATTTTAATAAGTATTGTTAGGGTTTGAAAGAAAAACACGACCTTTGTTAGAAATAAGAGTTTAATAACGACTGAGAATTCAAGTAAGTACATATCATCATTACAACTATGTTTCAATTCTATTTGATATTTATATAATTATAATACAATGATACACAATACATATTAAGTATGCGTGTGTAACTTTATATAGAAAGACAAGAGAAGTAGGTATAGATTTGGTTAATATTAACACTTGCCCTCAAAACTTTACATACTTAAATAAAAAAAAAAAAAGAAAAATGATCTTATTGAATTAATAATACATTTTAAAATTTAAACAAGTCCTAGTTTTGTAACAAAATATAAATGTTTAGTTTTCATAAGATTTTTAGTCAGGACGTCGGCAATCATTTCACCAGTTGGTGTGTACTTCACAGCGATGACTTCTTTTTCTGACATGTCTCGAACATGGTGGAACTTGATGTCAATGTGCTTTGTCCGTGAGTGGTGCACAGGGTTTTTGACGATCTGTTGTGCACTCAAATTATCACCAAAGAGATCTATTGGGCCGTCACAAAGTTTTGAAAAACCCAAGTCTTTCAAAAGGGTCTTCAGGTGGGTAACTTCCTTCGCGGCTGATATTCAGCTTCAGTGCTGTTGAGTGCGACGGATTTTTGCTTTCGGCTTTCCCAGTTGATAGCTGCACCAGCCAAGAAAAAAGCGAAGCCAGTAAATGATTTTCTATCGTCGCAACTGCCAGCCCAGTTCGCATCAGCGAAACCTCGAAGTCTTTGGCCACTCTGAAAATACGTTAATTTTAAATTTAGAGTAGTTTTCAAATACCTTACAATATGCTTCACAGCACTAAGATGCTCCACGTGTAGATTCACATTAAACTGTGCTAGCTTGCACACTGAATGCATAATGTCAGGACGAGTTGAAACGCTCAAATACATCAATGAGCCGATGATTGACTGATACTGCTTTGGGTCAACCTTTTTACAGTGGGTACAGTCCACACATCTTTTGAACTTGCTGCCAGGATCCAAAGGAGTAGCGCACGTCCTGCATTCTTCCATACACATGTCTCGAAGCAATTTTTTAATAAATTGTTTTGACGAAATTGCAACGGAATTCTCTCCAATGGTGATTTCCATCCCTAGGAAATGCTCGGCTGGATCTTTGTCAACAATATCGAACTGAAGACTTATCTGATGTTTGATAACTTCTAAATTTTCCAAACTTGAGCATGCCAGAAGAATGTCGTCGACGTATACCGCAACAATATTTATAGCCTTGCACTCGTGCTTGGTATATACAAAAGAATCCCCAACGCACCTTAAAAATCCAATTTTTTTCAACGCACCATCAATCTCGCTGTTCCATTGTCGTCCTGACTGCTTCAACCCGTACAAGGTTTTCTTGAACTTGCAGACCATATGAGGATTATTTTTGTCCACAAAACCTTCGGATTGCTGCATGTACATCTCTTCTTTAAGCACGCCATTGAGATAAGCTGAGGTGACATCTACCTGGTGAATAAAAAGATTTAACTCAGCAGCCAATGCTAAAATTAACCTGATAGAAGAGTAGCGAACTACAGGAGAAAACGTATCCTGGTAGTCAATACCAAACCTCTGACTGCATCAGTGCATCCTTTCGCAACCAATCTGGATTTATAGCGATCTTTTTCTCCGTACTTGTTGCGCTTAATGTTGAACACCCATTTCGATTTTATAGCTTTGCGGTTATTAGGAAGCACAGAGAGCTCAAATGTTCCATTGGACATAAGCATGTCATACTCAGTGTTCATTTATTTTAACCATTTGTCACCATCTTTTCGAGTTAATGCTGTAATTGGATTAATGAACTGTAATTGGATTTACAAAGTGATTGGTAGTGTTATTAAAGAAAAACTTGTTTTTCTTGGGTTTTTCATTTTGTGATCGTAATAAATTATTCCAATCCTTGGTAACAGGTTTCGGATAACCTTCACCAGCATTACGTTCACCAACAGCAGGAGAAAGGATTTCAGCGACAACATCATCATTTAAACCAGCAGCAGCATCTTCAAACTCAAGTTCTGAAGAAGTATCATCGTCGTCACCAACTTCACCATCGTTTACAGCAGCAGCAACATCATCATCATCTACAGCAGCAGGAACCGCATCATCGTTTGCAGCAGCAGGAACAGCATCATCGTATGAAGGTACATCGTCTTCGTTCAGCTCCTCGCTCACATAACTAATATTGTTTTTTTATTGTTGGTTCCTCATTTTCGGTTTGGCTGGCTTGATTGGTTTCTAAAAAATCAACATCAATTGTATTTTTATTAGAACGCTTACCAACATCTTCGATGAACTTGACATCTCTGGTTGTAAAAAATTGTATTGATTTGGGTTCATAAACCCGATACGCCTTGGATTCAGACGAATAGCCAACCATAATGCACTCTGCTTTTAACTTGGATCTCCCAGGACGTTTGTCAAGCATAAATGCTTTGGATCCAAAAATCCTCAAATGAGAAACAGCTGGGTTGCTCTTACCCCATGCTTCATACGGAGTCACCTTATTAAGGATTTTCGTGGGACACCTGTTACGTATATATACTGCAGAGTTGATTGCCTCCGCCCAAAGGGATTCAGGAATATTTTCTTGAAGCAGCAAGCACCCAGCCATTTCGACAATGGTTCTGTTATGTGCATGGTTCCGCTACTCCGTTCTGTTGAGGAGTATACGCGACGGTCAACTGACGTTGGATACCATCTTCTTCCAAAAAGCTGCTGAATTCGCGACTCAAGTACTCGCGACCGTTATCCGTTCTCAGGCATTTAATTTTTTGTGAAGTTTTTAATTCAACCGAGGGCTTAAAGGGCTTAAAAGCATCGAACACGTCACTTTTTTGTTTTAAGAAAAATATGAGCATTTTTCTACTGAAATTGTCTACAAATAAAAAAAAATATTTAGCACCGCCTAATGAACTAACCCGCATGGGACCACAAATGTCACTATGGACGAGCTCTAATACATTACGGCTGCGATGTAACGAATTTTTAGGAAATGGAATAGACGTCATTTTTCCTTTTAAGCATGTTTTACGGGGAGAGTACGATAACTTTGGCGACAAAGTTTAATGACGAATTTGTATAGAACAGTTAAAAACAAGCATTTTTTACTATGGGAGGGGGGGTCTATCTCCCCCCGTTTAGGCGGTAGGGGCAGTTTAAAAAAATATGTACATTAAATGGAAAAAAAATAATTAAAAAATAACGGTAATACTTATAATTAAGTATTATACCTTTTTTTAAAGCCAACACTTTTGTCTATTAGCTTGTTTTTAAATCAAGTCAAAACTATGCATAGTTTTTGAAAAAAATTGTTTTAAAATCAAAATTTGTGCAAAAAAAAGTTAAAAAAAAGGTTTAAAGTGTAATTTTTCAAAACTTTCAGATTATCTACTATTTTTTTTTTATTATTCATTGCTCTTATTTGTTTTTGATCAAAAACTGAAAACTAGATGACTTGATGTCTTCTAGTTCTTGAGAAAATTGAAAATTACCAAAACAAAATATTTTAATTAAATTACTTTTTTCTTGCTTAAGTATTAACGTAGTCTAATTTTGATAGTAATAATCGAATATAGATTAAGATACACCTAGGGTAAATTAATTTTTCTTAAATCCAGCTTATTTAAATGCAAAAGAAACTTTGCATGCACCCCATTTTGCACCCACCGCATCTTGCACCCTCCCCACCTTGCACGCACTCCAACTTGCACCCACCCCAAATCCTATAGTGTTCCCAAGCAGGGGGGTTGCAGGGGCAGCATGCCCCCCCTTACAGATGCCACTATTGCATACACCCAAACTCGCGCACACCTTACTGTTGCATACACCCAAACACGCATTACGCATACGCAAATACCATTATTACTATCAAAATAAGACCACTCAAGCAAAAAAAAAAAGAATTAAATTAAAATAGTAGTTGTGGTTATTTTCAATTTTCTCAAAAACTAAAAGACATAAAATCATGTAGTTTTCAGTTTTTGATCAAAAAAAAAATAAGAGCAATAAATTCTGAAATAAAAACAATGGTAGATTATCTTGAAGTATTGAAAAAGTTACACTTTAAACCTTTTTTTAACTTTTTTTTACTCAAATTTTGAGTTTAAAATTAAAGTTTTATTTTCAATTTTCTCAAAAACTAAACGACATAAAATCATCTAGTTTTCAGTTTTTGATCAAAAACAAATAAATGCAATACATTCTGAAATAAAAACAATGGTAGATAATCTTGAAGTATTGAAAAAGTTACACTTTAAACCTTTTTTTTAACTTTTTTTACTTAAATTTTGAGTTTAAAATTAAATTTTTATTTTCAATTTTCTCAAAAACTAAAAGACATAAAATCATCTAGTTTTCAGTTTTTGATTAAAAACAAATAAGAGCAATAAATTCTGAAATAAAAACAATGATAGATAATCTTGAAGTATTGAAAAAGTTACACTTTAAACCTTTTTTTAACTTATTTTACTCAAATTTTGAGTTTAAAATTAAATTTTTCAAAAACTACCAGCTAATTGAATATATTCGTAATGTTGTTGAAGGTTTGTGAAGAGAGACTCGTCACAACACATAATATGACATGTCGAACCGCTGTTAAATACCCACATGTCTTGGTTAAGTGCCGATACATTTGTTCTGTTGAGCATCCCAAATGAGGATGTCATTTTGTTGCCAGCTACTTTTGTTGCGGAAACATTAGTACGGCATTCTGCAATCATGTGGCCTCTTTTACCGCATTTATGGCACTTACCGGTAAATTTTCTCCGATGTCACCCTCTCGTCGCCTTGCCTCTTCTAACAGCCTCGTTTTAAGAACACTGGATTTTGGCAATTCGTCTCGCGATTCAATGGCTGCAACAAAGTTTTCGTAACTTTTAGGCAAGCTTGACAAAATTAAAATAGCTAATAGCTCATCTTGCATTTTAATGTCCATTTCTGTTAATTTTTCGACGAGTTCGAAAAATGTATTCAGGTGGGTAGGCATTAAAACACTTTCTGTCATTTTAAGATTGAGTAATTGCTTAAATAATGTCACCTTCCTTGCCGGACCACTGGGGTAGTGAACTTCTTGGAGTTTTTTCCAGGCATCAGAAGAAGTATTGCATTTTTTTATATGCAAGAGCTGGGATGATTTAACTGAGAGAAAAATAGTTGCCGAGGCTTTTTTATCTTTGGCAGACCATTTAACCAATGCAGCTGCTGCTGCTGGCTTTGCCAATGTGCCTGACACGTATCCCCATAACTCGCTATGCATCAAAACCGACCGCATTTGGACACTCCATCCGTCGTAATTATCATTATCCAGCTTTTCGATCTGGTATAAACTTGAACTCATGATAAATTTACTTTAGGTGTTTCTTAGGCAAAATAAAAAAAAATATAATCCGCGAACTAAATTTTCACGTGATCTGGCCCATAACCTTTGTTAGGGTTTGAAAGAAAAACCACGACCTTTGTTAGAAATAAGAGTTTAATAACGACTGAGAAAGTCAGAATTCAAGTAAGTACATGTCATCATTACAACTATGTTTCAATTTCATTTGATATTTATATAATTACTAGCTGACCCGACCACGTGTTGCTGTGGAACGTTTTTTTGTTATATTGTTGTAAACTATTAAAGGGGAACGATAGGAGAACATCAGACATGGGTACCACCATGCTTATTTATGTACATATTTGCCATATGTAAAAAAAACATGGCCACCTTCATGACTGATTTTTATTACAATAAAATTATTGTTTACAAACAAAGATGGAAACTTTAAAGCTGGTATAAAAATGTACTGGTTTGGGATTGGAAAGTAAAGGACTTTGAACACAATTGATAAAATTTTTCGTACAGTTGATGTAAAGCAAAAATCAATACAAAAGAATTGTATTGTATAATAAATGTATTATTATTTGTATTCAAGTTTTTAAGAAATGAGTATATTACAAAGGTTTTAGTTCATCTGACTGTTAAACTTATAAATTAGATAGGTAGGGCGGATAGTTTAAAATCTTCCAACAATATTTATTACTTTGAATTATAAATACTTTTGAGTTCAATTTAATGTAGCACTAATCAGTGCACAATATTTTTGGCTAACCTGTCCTTCGGTAACACAAATACATAGGTACGACGGTTTTCTTACACGGGATCATGCAACATATAGCTGCTTATGAGAAAAACATGGATTTTCCAAATCTAAACCACAAATGGACATTGTTGAGACTTATTTATAGAAATGTTAAAGTCTAAACGAATTTATAACCTTTTGAAAATATGGTAGAATCTGACTGTATCATTGGACTACGTGGCAACAGGACCACTTTTCCTGTAAACTTTCCAGTTAAAATGGTTGCTTCAAGAATATTTCCGGTGATCTTTTTGATGACTAAACGTGTATCGTTGCATAATTAAGGTGGATTGAAATTACGCAGGAGAATAAAAGAATCCCAGGTATGTCTACTCTGTATATCCATTAACAACAGTGTCGATTGATTTAAAAGACATCAGATCGCCTGGTAACAATTGTTGTACCTGGAAGTTAATTTCGTCAACATTAACATTTTTGGCTGCCAAAATAGCCCGATGACTGAGCCCGTTATGATTCAAGTAATTACTCTGTATATCCGGAAATATATACTTTGAATCAATTAATTTTTTTTTTTGAAGAACAGTGCAGACATTTTCTGGCAATTCAATGCATTGCGTATTTGGTTGCAGTTCTAATGTTACCATCCCCAATATCTAGTAATTGTTCGAAAAGCACTAACACCAAAAATTGAAAAAGTAAAATTCACTTATATGAAACGTTTGGAAGTTTGACATAGCGCCATCTATTGAATACCAACTCAATCCAGTCAACAGATGTTGCCATTTTTTATAATCGTTTAAAGCTAACAGATAATTGTGACTGTCAAATAATAGACAAATAATTTGCAATACAATAATACTGCGATCATAAATTGAGATGGACGTCCATTACATAGCTGTCATTTGCGTTTTGTTATTCCAAGTCTAATTCTTTTTTGTTATTCCACGTTTTATAGTGACTGACGTTTTATGTCAAGTCACACGGGAACGCTGTCAAATGAGATAAAAAGTATCCTATGTCCGTCTCCTGGCCCTAAGCTACCTACCTACCAATTTTCAGCCATATCGGTACAGCCGTTCTTGAGTTATAAATAGTGTAACTAACACGACTTTCTTTTATATATATAGATAATACAATGATACACAATACATATTAAGTATGCGTGTGTTACTTTATATACAGCCTTATCGGGAATTCCTTTGGAAATATTTTTCCCTAGGAATTTTTCCCTTCCCGGGAACAAGTTCCTACTATCGGGAATTCCGCACGGAATTCTTTTTCATTGGGAACAAATTTTGCCAACATGAAAATAATAAATTAATTTTCGAACATAGTTTTGGAATGATTTGACAGTCGGTTCTTAGTGAAAAAAATTGTTTGTTTTCGTCCTAGACCTAATCGTTAATTAAAAATGCAAAGAATATCCTATTTATTATTAATCGATGAAATACAACGAGAACAACGAAGAGAACAAAGATCCATAAGGCGAAGTTTAAGAGATCATTCAAATCCATTAGAATTGCCACAGCCACTGTAAGTAAAAATATTTACAGATAGAAAAAAAAATTATTTTATCTTTTTCTTCTACAGATTTCATCGCCATTATAGAGTAAACAAGCAATTGTTTAAACATTTGCTTGATATGCTATCTAATTTCTTCCCTCCAACCAAGAAACTAATAGCAATTCCTCCTATAGTCAAGCTAAGTGCATGCTTACGCTTTTTTGCCGAAGGTGGATACCAGACGGGCGTAGGAAAAGATCATGAGGTTGGGCTGGCTCAATCTTCTTTTTCGGAAGTCCTGACAAATGTCTTGGGTTTTTTTGAGATCACAATTTGCCCCATATTTATCAAAACTGAAATGAGCGACGAAGAAAAGAGGCGAACAAAATTGAACTTTTACGAAAAACATAAAATACCTGGGGTAGTGGGCTGCATAGACGGCACTCACGTTAAAATAATTGCCCCACCAACGAACAAACACTTATATTACAACAGGAAAGGATATTTTAGTTTGAACGTCTTACTTGTAAGATTTCTTTTTTGTTAGTTTTTCTCAATTTAATTTAATCTATGTTAAGGTTTGCGACGACGACGAGATGAAAATTAGATTTGTAGATGCTTCACACTCTGGAGCATCACATGATTCATTTATTTGGAGAGTAAGTGAACTGCGATCCTGGCTGGAAGAAAAATATTTAAATGGTGACAGAAATTCTTGGCTATTGGGTAATAATCTTTTAAATAAAACAATTATTATATTTGTTCAATAAATTTTTTAACAGGTGATGCTGGATATCCCTTGGAACCCTGGTTATTGACACCCCATCGAACAGTACAAGGTTCATCGGAAGCTAATTTCAATGAAGCCCATACTAGATGCCGAAATATAATTGAAAGGACGAATGGGGTCCTTAAAGGAAGATGGAGGTGTCTGCTCGGTGCAAGAGAGCTGCACTACCTTCCAAAAAAAGCAATTAAAATAGTGAATGCATGCTGCGCCTTACACAACATGTGCATCCATTTTAAAAGCGATTTTCCAGTTAATGTGAGTACTGAATTTATAGATGATGAAGACAATTCCACCGACACTAATAATAGAGGTGAAGATTTTGATATAAACGATACAGAATACAATCACCAAGCAAAACGTATAAGAAGAGAAATAGGAAATAGACTTTAATTTTCTAAGCTAATCAAAACACATTTATTTTTGGTATTCATTTACTTATGGGTGTATTTCGTACTCAAGTGATAATAAAAAACAAAAAATATATATGACTTCATAAATAAAACTTAGCATGAAAAATAAGTTCAAAACAAAAAAACAAAAACAAAAAAAAAATAAAAATTCATCACAAGAAAAGGCACTTTTAAAATTAACAAAATAAAATTATGTTCAACTTATAACTTTTTTAGTTTTTCTTCCTCGATTTCAAGTAATCGTTTTTGGAACTCGAGCTTTGATTTAATTTCCTGCATTCTCATTGCTTCCATTTCAAGGTTGTGCCTTAAGGTTTCATCCAACATCTTCTTCTGAAACTCACTAATTTTGTCAATGGACCTGCATATTTTCTTGGAATGCTATTCCATTTCTTTTTGGTGTCGCTTCATAGCCTCAACTGCCTCTTCAACCTTATTGCAGAGTTGTTTTTGAATTTCGATTTCTCGTTCCAAAGCGACGTCACAAGTTATGCCTTTTTGTGGCTTTTTTGTAGGACGAGGAGTTGAAGTTCTGTGTTCACTGTTCATAATGGGAACCATTTGTTTCAATGTTCTGCTCCTCCGGTTCAGTTGCATTCGTTATCATAGCAAACATAACATTCTCGTCGAAGGATTTGTCCTTTAGCACTTCAACAGAACGGCTAACTGATGATGAATTTGGACAATTTTCACTATCGATGATTTGATTTCGATTACCGTCTGTCTTTCTCTTTTTGCTACATGAAGGGAGACCAAAAGTAAAAGCATCTGGGCAACCTTCCACCGATTCTTCTAAGGCACAAATTCTAATTATTGTTTCCTCCAACGCACTGAATTTATACTCCTTGTTTGGGCCTCCACCGGTTGCTTTTTGTTGTCTCTTGTTTTCAGATATTTTCTTCCTCACGTATTTTTTTTTATCAAGCCATACCTTAAATTATTTTTGTTATTAAGAAAAAAATCATGGTTATCAACTTATCACCTACTTTTTTCCATTCAGAAATAGATTTTGATGGTGGGCCCAAACTGTTAAGTTCTTTTTCAACTTCTTTCCAAAATGTTGATAGATCTTCCTTAAACCGATTTGTTGTGAAACCATTAGCAATATCTCGGTTTTTTTCCATAAAACCGATTAAAACTTGAACTTGGTGACTATTTGTTGAATTCGACCTTAAAAAGATAAATTTTTATTAATATTTTCATTATTATTTTGTTGAAAATTGCTTACATTGTTTGCTCCGCTTTAAATTCCGACAACTAAATAACGGGGAAATATTCAGACTGAAAAAACACAAGATTTCCCGTGAAAAAAGATTTGCCGATAGGTATTTTTCCATAGGAATTTTTTTCCCATTTTCGAAAAGTTCCCGATACCAATTTTTCGAATATGGGAACAAATCCATGGGAAAAGAAGTTCCCGATAACCCCAATAGAAAGACAAGAGAAGTAGGTATAGATTTGGTTAATATTAACAAGTATTTTAGAAGTAATGTAATGGGAAGAGCTAGTGGAGGCATTCTATGTGGTATTAAAACAAGCACTGTTGGTAGTTTTGTTGAGTTTAAAAGTATTGAAAACAGGGTTTTTATACAAATCAATAATAATATTTCTAAGTATTTTATCATACCACTCTATTTAAATTGTAATAACTGGCAGAATGATTTCGATCACTTGTATAATTTGATAAATACCAGCTCTTTTGGAAATATAATGTTAATTGGATACCTTAATGCTCGAATCGGTGAATACCAAAATCCCATTTCACATCATACAGAATCTCAAACGGGCTTCAAAGTGAAAAGGAACTCTAAAGACGGTACAATTAACTCTAATGGCAGAACTCTGATAGATTTCTTCGAAAACTTTGGTTTATTTGTTTTAAATGGAGTTTCCAAAGGAGATGATAAAGGCGAACTCACTTTCATAAGTGGTCAAGGACACTCTGTCATTGAGTTATGTATGTGCTGTGTCTGGTCTATGGATAGAAACCGCAGTTGACTTCGAAGTGCTTGCAGCTACATTTTCTGCTCATCTACCAATTGCAGTGAAAATCAGTTTCGAAAATATAATACTTCAAAGACCCTCACTTAAGTTACAAAAGTTAAAATGGATGGAGAACAGACGTATACTTTATCAACATCGTCTTAATAGAAATATTAATATCCTCCCTTTAATACAATCATCAAGATCAATTGATGAAATCGCAGAAAGTATAACGCAATAAAAACTTCAGCTTCATATGCACTCACCAAAACCCAAAAAGCTGAACCAGTAAATAGATGGTTTCATAATGACTGCAAGCGACTACGAAAGAAATCCTTTGTGTTTTTAACGCTTTTCAGATCAACCAAAACGCTGATTTCTTCAAAACCCAGTATCTGCACTGTAACTCGCAATACAAACAACTACGTACAACGAAAAAGATCGATTATCTGAAACTCGAAAGAATTTTGAAACAATGTAAGGGAACTAGGAGGACGCTCTCAAAAAACTACAAACAATAACTCTATAGGAGAAGACAGTCTTGCAAATCATTTTAAAAAGCTGTTAGCAATTCATACCACCATTTTAGAGTTTAGCTATGCGCAACCACACGCCTGTGTGTACGAACTAGACTATAGTTTTGGATAAAATGAAAAATAACAAGGCACCTGGTGTCGACGGAATCCCTTCCGAGTTTTATAAATTCACCACTTTACAGTTCAAAAACTACCTGGTAAACTTCTTCAACCAACTAAGCGATTATCTATGCCATTTTCAAGAAGGAGGAGACGAGCGTTGCAGAGAATTATAGGGGCATATCTATCCTAAATACGCTGCGAAAAGTTTTTAGCTCAATTCTTTATTAGAGGCTTATCAGATGGATTGAGTCAACGAACCGCTTAAGTATTTTTCAAGCAGGGTTTCGGTCCGGATTCTCTACTGTGGATCATATCTTCGCGCTGTCTAGTTTTGCATCAAAGTATTTGGAGAATTCTAAGAGGCTCTACGTTTGTTTCGTAGATTTTAAAGCGGCCTTTGACACGGTAAATAGGCAAGCATTGGTCTACAAGCTATCATCTATAGGTGCATCTAGGAAATTTCTTCTATTATACTCCAAATTCCTGGATTCAACAACTGCCGCAGTTTGGAATGGAAGCAACTTATCGGAATGGTTTGAGACGTCTACGGGTGCTCCCCAAGGATGCATTCTCAACCCAATTTTGTTTGCCCTCTACATCGATGCTGTCACTGACATTCTTCCGGGAGGTGTATTTTTTGCGGGCTCCTTAGTCAAAGTTTTACTGTATGCTGATGACCTGGTGCCATTGGCTGATACACCATGTGCTCTGCAACTGCAAATCAACAGACTTCAAGACTACTGTTCAACTTGGGGCCTAAAAATCAATACAAGTAAAACAAAAGCTATGATTTTTGAATCTAGACACCGAAGAAGGCTACCAGGGGAATCATTGACCATCAACAATGAGCGCATCGATGTAGCAAAGGAGTTCAAGTACCTGGGAGTGTTGATAACATCTAACCTTAACTGGAGTAAGCATACAAAGAAGAAAGGTAGGGAAGCCAAACTAGCTATAAATCTGATGTGGCCAACGTTTTTCAGCAACAGCAACATTGATGTAGCATCGAAGTACCGAGTGTTCAAAGCAACAGTCAATACTTGTATGTATGTGTTATGGGGTGCAAGCATTTGGGTACGCACAACATGAGGAATTCGAAAGTATCCAGAGGTTCTTTTTCAAACGACTATTCCGATTACCTAACGCAACACCAACGTATGCTTTACATGTGGAGTCAGGTTTAGCACCGATTTACATCCAAAATCTTAAATCGCATGCCAAATATCTGACTACAGTAGTGAAAAGAGAAAACGGACTACATAAGTCAATTCTGTTAAGGCAACTTCGAAGAAACGCAACACCTTTCAAAGAATGGAACAATCTTGCTGCGGCACAAAATTAAACGCTTCCTTTAACTGAAAATAACGTTATTGAATGGCAGAATTTACTTGATGACCTGATTACTAAAACTGATAATGCGATATATTTACAATATCTATAAAGGGCATCCTCTTCAGAAAGTAGAAACATTTACAGGAACCTGAACCACCAATTGTCATCTGATATGAGTTATTTTTGCAAGGAACTGACTGCAGAAGCTATCGGTATCATCTTTAGGTCTAGAGTTGAAATACTTAATCTAAACTTTGTGCCTTATAGATCCGATTTATTACAAATCTGAACTCTCTGCAATTTAAGAGAACTTGAAGGTATACTCACCATTTTATAGCAGTTTGCCCAATATTGCAAGAAATAAGGCGATTATATTTCCAAGCCAATTTTTTTACTTTGAACGAGCTTATTGATATTCTCAACGGATCAATTGGTTGGGTAAATATCTTTAAATTTTGTAAACATGCGTTGTCATATCGCAATAGTTTTTGAACCTTAAGAAATATTCTCCCAGTTAAAAAAATAATGAATATTTGTGTTTCAAATCACGTGAAAATTGTATACATAGTATTTATGTTTCAAATCATTAAAATTGCATAAAAAGCATCCTTCAAATATTTGTGTTTCAAATCACGAAAAAATTGGGAGCGGCTCGAAATGCTGTATTTTAAAATACTGTATGGTTAAAATTCTGTATCATACTGTATGATACTGTATATTCATAATACTGTATGGTTAATATACTGTATCTCAAAATGATGTGTTGTCAAAATACTGTATCTGATAATACTGTATCTCAAAATTCTTCTTCTCAAAATGCTGTATGAGCAAAACATTATCTAAAAATACTGTATTTTTGCAAAATTCCGCTCTTAAGCTTCCATTATAGAGAACAACAAAAGCAGAACTCGATTTATGTATGTATGTAAATTATATCATTTATTGCAACTCCAAATCTCACTTAATTCTTAAATTTGCATTAGCTTTTAAATATCAACGAAATGAACGAACACGTGGAAGTTTTGACAGATCAATAAGTTCGGTGTGATTGTTTATGGAATTGTTGATTGTGGTAACAACAATTCATATACAAATGTAAGAGAAATAACAATTAATGAGATAAAAATGGGAAGAGAAAATAAGACGAAGATACCATTTATTTGTTTTTTTTTTTTTTTTAATTCAAAGACTTATGAATTATCATATGTTATTGTTCAAGGGAAGTATATTAGAACATTATGCCAATGAAAAAATATTATGGTATTCTTTATAAAAGTAATCTGTTTTTAAAATTCTGTATTTCAACATGCTGTAAATACGCTGACAAATACAAATCGTTTTGATAATGTAAAAAAGTGCGCACTTTTTTACATTATCAAAACGATTTTTATTTGCCAGCCTATTCACAGCATTTTGAAATACAGAATTTTGGTATACAGAATTTTAAGATACAGAATTTTGAGCTACAGTATTTTGATCATACAGTATTTTGTACATACAGTATTTTGAAATACAGTATTTTGAGATACAGTATTTTAAATACAGTATTATGATCCATACAGGATTTCGAACCCAACCCGAAAAAATTGTATAGTACGAGTATTTATGTTGCAAATCATTAAAATTGCATCTTTCAAATATTTGTGTTTCAAATCACGTGAAAATTGAATAGTAGATATTTAGGTATGTTCCAAGTCATTAAAATTGCTTAAAAGTGTAATATCTTTCAAATTTAAAATATAAAATGTATCTCAACATTTTCTATCATTACTATGATCTGCTATAAACTAATTGTATTTTAAACAAAAACTACTCCTTTTTTAAGATTCGCTTTTTCTTTAACATTTTTCTCTTTAAAAGTCAAATAAGTTGATAAAATAAATAAAAAATGTAAAAAACTGTTTATTGAAGATTTAAAAACTTTCATATTTTACTTACATATATGTATGTATTTTAGTTTAAAAAATGTCTATCAGGCAGACGGCAGCTTAGCCATGTCCTTATGTTCTTAGTTTTAATAGAATATAAAACTTATGTACATACATATATATTGTAATAAAGAAATTTATCTAATCTAGCAACAATCTGCTGCATCAATTCAAATAAAAGTGTTAAGTTTGATTTTTAAACGTGCAAAGAAAAGTTGCATTATAAATGCATTTAATAATCCTTGAATCGAATGAAAGTATTCGTTTCTATAATTCGTTTCATCACTGTGTGTTGGTATACTAAAAGTTGTAGATTTGGTTGAAAACTGGCCTTTTTTTCCTAGTCTCCGAAGAAAAAATAGAGGCTGGGACGCGACCCACACCGATAACTTCCCATTCCGTCTGCCGATTTGTCTTGCTTCAAAGGTTTGTAGGTTTTCGTGTTTTGTCAAAAAAGTTGTTAGTTGAATTGTTGTAAAAAATGAAAAATTACCAACAATATTTTGCATATAGTTTGATTTCAAAATCTATTTTTGTTAAAGAGACCAAAAACCAATTTTTACCAATTTTAATAGCATTTGCGTACTATTTTTTGTAGGTTTTATTTTTGTATGGAAAAACTGTCAATTCGATTTTACACAAAATTTAACAGAATATTTCTTATAATATAAAATTAGTTTGAAGGCATAGTCTCAAATTTTTGAAAAGATATTTGAGTGGAAAATCAATTTTTACCAACTTTTAGTAATGTTTTTTTAGGTTTTTATTTTTTGTAAAAAAAACTGTCAACTCGATTTTTCTGAAAATTTTACTAAATGTTGACAACAATATTTTTCATAAGATCATAAAATTAAATTAGTTTGAAGCCAATATCCCAAATTTTTGAAAAGATGTTTGAATCGAAAATCAATTTTTACCAACTTTTAGTAATGTTTTTTTTAGGTTTTTATTTTTTATAAAAAAAACTGTCAATTCGATTTTTCTCAAAATTATACCAGGTGTCAAATATTTTTATTTTATTTTATTTTATTTTATTTATTTATCTACGATATGAAAATATCAACAGATTTGAAAAAAAAAAAAAAAAAAAAAAAAAACTAGAACAAAGTAAAATAAATTATAAATATAATGTATGTACATATAGAAGCAGAAATAAATAATT
This sequence comes from Eupeodes latifasciatus, assembly GCA_920104205.1. Taxonomy (NCBI): domain Eukaryota; kingdom Metazoa; phylum Arthropoda; class Insecta; order Diptera; family Syrphidae; genus Eupeodes; species Eupeodes latifasciatus. Next base: position 116,683,452 of record OV049926.1, read on the forward strand.
AAGTTAAAAATCAACATATTTGAGAGAATTTTTTAAAGTTTCTCTGGACATGCAAAATATATCAACATCTTCATTGGCAATATTAAACAGATTGATACTACGACAAATAGGCTCCCGCTGACCATACAAGGTAGAGTGGCGCTCCGCATACAACAATTCTCTTGATCTTAATGATCTTGACGGTGCATAAACATTCATTAAAAAAAGTAAATTATCACATTTAATTGAAAAACATAAAATATCACGTATAAAAATAACACTAAAAACCTTCCTTCGCTTTTCAAGAGTTTCAAAACCCAACAACAAACATTTAGAAGTATAGTTTAAAGAGACATTAACAGGTAAAACAAAATTTCTCAAAGCAAATCTCAAAAAACATTTCTGCACTCTTTCAATTCTGTTAACGTTTTTTACTGTAGTAGGAAACCAAACAATGCTGCAATACTCAAGGACCGGTCGGACTAAGGAACAATAAACAGACTTCACCGTATAAGGATCCTTAAAATCAGAGGAATTTCTTTTAATAAATCCTAAAAGGGAATTAGCTTTTGAAACTATGCAGTCAACATGGCGCTCAAAACAAAGTTTGGAATCAAAAACTACACCAAGATCTTTTATTTCAAATACCCTTAATAGTTTAATGTCATTCATTAAATAATCCGACAAAATTGGATGCAAAATGCGATTATAAGTCATTACAGCACATTTGTCATAATTAAGCACAAGGTCATTAGTAATACACCAATCATGAAATCTATTAAGTTCATTTTGGAAGGAAAAACAATCGTTAATAGATTTTATTTCTTTGAAAATTTTTATGTCATCAGCAAATATAAGAACATGACAATTACGAAAAACACTTACAAGATCATTAATGTACAATAAAAACAAAGAAGGACCCAAATGGCTTCCTTCTGGTACACCCGACAAAGCTAAGATTTCCTTAGAACGATAGTTGCCTATGTAGACAATCTGTTTTCTTCCTAATAAATAAGATTCAAACCATTTTAAAACTGAGCCATCAAAACCATAAGCTTTAAGTTTTGCCAACAAAATATTCAAGTTAGTTCTGCTAAACGCTTTTACAAAATCTGTGTAGCACACATCAACCTGTGTACCGGATTCCATAACGGATGAACAAAAATGGGTAAACTCAACTAAATTTGTGCACGTTGATCGACCTTTATAAAACCCGTGTTGAAATTTAGAAATAGAATTACCAATTATGTAAACAATTTTTTGGTGCATAAGTTTGTCCAAAAGTTTGGGCACTACTGGCATATGGCAAATAGGCCTATAATTAATTACTAAATCCTTCATTCCAGATTTGAATAGAGGAATTATACATGAAGTCTTCCATTCATCTAAATAAGTTCCTGTTGAAAGGGATTTATTAAAAATTATTTGTAAAGGCAGACTTAAGACGGAAGCGCATGATTTTAAAACAATAGGGTAAATCCCAAGTAAATCTGGAAAAATTGTAGGCTTAAGCTCTTTAAGCGCAGTAAAAATTTCATCAAATTCAACAAACATGGAACAACAATCTGTTATGGGTGCTAAATTACATGGAAAACTTGAAAACGAGTTAGACGAACTATAAATTTTTTGAAAATGACTAGCAAACATTTCAACTATTTCATTTGAATTAGTTGATGAAACTCCATTATATTGCATGCAATCAGGAAAACCAACACTGTTTCGCTTATCATTTACAAATCTCCAAAAGGCCTTAGGATTACGTTTTAAATTTTGTTCAATTGACTGGCAATAGGAACTATACAAAAATTTAGATAAAAACAGAAATTCTTTTCTAAGTCGACAGAAACATTCATAGTCCGAGAGCAAATTAGAAGTTTTAAATTTTTTATGAGCTCTTGTTTTCGCATTTTTGAGTTTTAATAAACGTGCATTATACCAAGGTGGATGATTATTTACTCTTTTTAATATTTTAGGCACATATAGATTTAAACCTTCAAAATAAATATCCAAGAAGATGTTGAAACATTCACTTAATGTCTTGTATTTCAGTTTACATTCCCAATTAATAGAATCAAAAAAGCGATTTAATGAAGATAAGTTATTACAATTAAATTTAAAGATAAAACTTTCATTATCATTAAAATTAGAAAGATTATTAAAATTAAAGTTTTCAAAACTTATTTGCATAGCCTTGTGATGAACAGAGTTTGATAATAAAGGGGAACATTCAAATAATTTAGATTTTAAATCTTCATTAACAAACAAAAGGTCCAAAAGTCTATTTAATGAATTATAAATACAATTTATTTGCTTAAAGCCGAGAGAAAATAAACTATCAATTACAATTATTTCAGACTCAGAATTTATTCGACTAGGTAACATTTTATCATCATTTAATTTACGTTCCCAATAAATATCACCTAAATTAAAGTCACCAAGAACACATACATTTAAATCATTATATTGAGAAAGAATAGATTCAATATTAAAGATATGCTTGTTGAAGACAGTCGCAGATGATTGAGGTGGAATGTAGCTTAAAAAAAGTAGCAGGTCTTTTGATGCAGCCACATGTATCCTGATACAGAGTTGTTCGATGTTGACAACATTTTCTTCCAACACAACATCCAAGTTAAAGGCATAAGCCCGAATTGGACGGCGAACAGCCACAAGTATACCCCCTCCACGACTTTTAGAGATGTCAAACCGATCAAGACGAAAGATTGAAAATATGTTGACATCAAATATTTCGCTTGTATTGATGTGAGCATGAAGCCAAGTTTCAACAAAAACAAATACATCATATTCATTATTTGAATCAATTGCGAAAAAGAGCTCTCTTAGTTTCGAAGAGAACCCCCCCATGTTTTGATAATAAATGCAGAGATAATTATTTTTATTGATAACAGCGGCGGCAGCGGTAGCGGCGGTGGTAGATGTAGGCTGAGAAGAAGAACATGCAGTTTTATTTGAGTCTATGTTAGAAAGTCTCTCTGAGTCGCAAATAAGTTTTTTGTGTGGCGACGGAATTCTCTCACATAAACCTGTTTTGGCCAATTACTAGCAGTAAGAACTTCATTGGCAAAATCTTCTGGCACTCCAATTTTAAAAGTTATGTATTCCAGAGATGCAGGGTCAATGTCTTTTTTAATAAGCTTAAAGCACTTAACATCAGGTTTATTTATTTTAAGTTTGTTTGAGACATAATCTATTACAGATTCACATGATGTGGAATTTGAGAATTTAGACACATGAAACCATTTAAGTTGAGGGAGAGAGATAACATTCATATTGCTCTCCATCTCATCAATCCCAACAACACAATTTTTCTGCTGTTTATTATGTAAGTCTCTCTTATTTTCAGTTAGATTTTGCATATCACTGGTTTTGTTTGGGCAAGAGTTTACATGTTTTAATGCACAATTTCTTGAAGAACCACTTTCCGTAATATCAGATGCCGAATTATCGTTTAGGTGTTTATTTAATGTACAAGGCGACTTGGCATGCATCGGCAAAGGTGGGACTAAAATGGTTTTATCACTTTCTATTACTACTGGTAAGGAAGGAACAGGGGAACTCTTTTGATTAAGAGATAACTCTTCAAGTTTTAGTTTAAGAGAGTCAACAACAGAAAAAAGCGCGCCAAATTGAATAAACAGATCGCGAAGTGAAAGTTTAGCACAATCAGAGCAATGGAATTGAATTTTCGAGTTAGGTTTTAATAGATCTTTATAAGTATCTTCGGAAATCTCAGCACACAACTTATGATATGCATTTCCACACATTAAACCGCACTTTACACCTTCATCTTTTAAAATATTAGAGCATCCAAAGCATCTAAGACTCGGTTTTAAGTTAGCCATTCTAAAAACACAACCTCGCTCTTCAACAACTCTTCGACTATTGATATGTTATTCTTCGTGTCATAAATTTATTTTGGAAATAAAATCATTTTTTGTTCGTAAACATTTTGGAGGTGACAATTATTTTTTTCATTTTTTTTTGTTTTATAAAAAAACCGTTATTGGATTTTATTTTCCAAAAATATACTTGTTTGGTATTACGTTACAATATATAATATAAAATTTAATTCAAGTTGCTAGAGTTATTGGTTCTTGAGATATTTTAGGTTAACCAAAATGTTCACCTTTTTAACTTCCCATAGGAAATTATTTTATATTGCTATGGTAAAAAAAACACCTACTAATGTATGGAATGTATGTCTTTATAAAAAGGAGACGAAGTTGATTATATATCCACGTTTTGTTGTTGAAATGGATTTCTTCTTACTTAGAAAGCCTCGTCTACAATGCGCTCTTTCCTACCCTATTCATGCTATCTCTGGCCGTATAGCGTTCTTTAAAATTGCCACTTTATTCCTCTTCGTTTTACACTGACCATTAACGATATTCCATTTTTTAAGACCATTACGTCGATGCTTGACCCTCACCCCTTACCTTATTTAACTAGACCTCTATATTAGTATATTAGTCTGCTGACTTTTAGTGTTAATGTAAATTACATTTATTTACACAATAGTTATATACATTTGAAACTTTGGCTTAAACAGCAAAAGGTAATTAATTTTGTCCATAAAATATATTTCTAGGTTCACGGCATTAGACGTTTTGCTGCGTTTGGGTTTCCCATAATTTTGCATACAGACCATTTTTCTTCAAGAGTTCGGCATGGGTTCCACGCTCACCAATTCGACCATGTTCGAGAACTAATATTTCATCGGCATCCTTAACTGTTGAAAGACGATGCGCAATGCATATACTTGTTCTACCATCCGTAGCTCTCGATAACGCTTGGAGAATATTCTATACAAAAATAAAGAAGTCAGATTAAGCGTTAGCTTTTAAAATTTTAACTTACATATTCAGTTATGGAATCTAAACTGCTTGTTGCTTCGTCAAAAATAAGAATTGGAGAGTCTTTCATAATCGCTCTGGCAATTGCAACTCTTTGCTTCTCACCGCCAGAAAGTTTTAAACCTCTTTCACCTACTTGCGTTTTATACTTATTCGGCCATCCGAGAATCGATTCGTGTAAGTCTGCCATTCTTGCAGCTTTTTCAACATCTTCTTGTGTTTTCGAAAGGTCCCCATAGTTAATATTGTACAAAATTGTGTCGTGGAAAAGAACAGAGTCCTAAAAACATATGACAATCAAAAAACATATTTACTGACAAAATGGAATATTGTTTTTGGATATTTACCTGTGGTACAACGGCAATACTTTTTCTCAAACTATGTATGTCAACATCTCTAATATTTTGACCACCTATAAGCACCTCTCCAGAATTTGGTTCAAAGAAACGATACAATAATCGCACCATTGATGACTTGCCAGAGCCAGAACCACCGACAATAGCTATAGTCTTACCAGCGGGAATGCTAAACGTTAGATCTTTAAATATTGGTTTTCCGGGCTCATATTCGAAATTAATGTTTCGAAATTCAATAGATGCATTATCACGACCAATTGCCAAATGAGGTGCATCGGGTTTCGTTGAAACTGCGCTATCAACATTCATTAATGTAAACATCGACTGCATGTCAAGTAAGGCCTGTCTAACTTCACGATAAACACTTCCCAAAAATCCCAGTGGAATAGACAGTTGAAATAACAAACCATTCACCATTACTAAATCACCGACTGTCATATTGCCTTGGGCTATTTCCTGAGCAGCTAAAACCATTATAGCTGTGAGGGCTGTACTGAAAATTGCATTTTGACCAAAGTTTAATACGGCTAAACTTGAACTGGTCTTTAAACTGGCGTCTTCGTATTTCTTTAGAACATTGTCATAGCGCTGTGTTTCGTAATTTTCATTATTAAAATACTTGACGGTTTCATAATTTATAAGAGAATCCACAGCTTTGTTCCCCGCTTCGTTTTCAGCCTGATTCATGTACACTCGAAATTGTGTTCTCCATTGTGTGACCGCTAACGTAAACGCAGCATAAACTCCAACACAGCCCATTGATATACCTGCAAACGCTAGACCGCACTAAATAAAAATTCATAATATTGTCTTTCACTTGGAATTAACATAATGAACAGTACGTTAGCACGTTTGCTACAAATTCTTACCTTGAAGCCTAGAATACTTGATACCAGGGCCAGTTCAAAAATTGTAGGAACAATATTAAACACCATTGCAGTAAGAACGAAATTGATTCCCCTAGACCCACGATCTATAGTCTGAATATAATATATAATAAATATAAAGAAACGTTAATTGCAATAATGTTCCATTCAAACGGCACATTTGGTCACTTTTTCTAAACTGAATAGGCCCCAAAATAATGGAACATCAATACAATACAATACAAATTTGTACTGCAACATAAACAAAACACTACATTGATAAAGTATACTCTCGCTTTAAAATTTTTTTTATCACGTCGAATTTTTTTAAAAAATATCAAAACAAAAATATAAAACGGTGTTTTTAAGGCTAGGATAAAACATAACATAATGTACATAGTTCTCAAAAAAAAATTTGTTGGTGATTATGTAAAGTAAAAATCCTTATGTTCTAGGTTCAATTTTAATTATGTTAGCATCTCATTTAGTTTTCTGAAATTCTCATTAGTTACCTTCAAAAGCGTCGACTTATAGCCAGCGACTAGACATCAATCTCCAGGAACACCAAAATGCAGACTTTTTATTTGTTGAAAAATATTGTAAAAGTATCCTATCCTCATAAAAAGAGGAGTGAAAAAAGTAATAAAAAAGGTAAGGAGCCTTCGTTTGAAAATCTCGTATGCATGCTTGAGTAACTTCCGAAGATCTTCTCGATTATTTGATCTTATTTAAGAATAACTACTTTGACTCTAAATTCATTTTAAGAGAATTAGAACAAACATTGGGGTTTCTAAAAGATGGAAAAGCTGCAGGTACCACCGGTATTTCAGTTGAGCTGAATAAATATGTAACTGTTACACTTAAAAAACGCCTAGTAACACTTTTCAAAGTGATTGAAGGAGATAAAGTAGTAAAGGAATTTCAGGATGCAATTATATTCCCAATTCACAAAAATGGATCAATAATAGAAGCTTCGAACTACCGTGGAATTTCTTTTCTTAACGTAACGTATAAGATTTTTACAACTACGAGTATGCTACATAAGCGACTTACAACCTGGATAGAAACAGGGAAAGTTTAGAAAAAATTCCAAGCTGGTTTTAGATCAGGTTACTCCACTATTGATAATATATTCATTCAAAATGGACGTACATATAACGGTGAGACTATTGACTGTGTCAGTGAGTAATCTTTTCAAGAAATTTGAGCATGGAAAAATAATTGACAGAAAAATTGCAAAAGTAAAAACTGCCATTGCTCTTGGAAAAGATGCTTTATAAACGGAAATATTGCGCATAGCAGCAAATTCAAACTGTTTGAAGCGGATGCTGAGAGTATACTTCTGTATGGCTCTCAAGTGTGGGGTTGGCAAAAGCATAACAATGTAGAAAAACTCTTTACACACTACATTAAGAAAATATTTCGCCTATTATCGAATACGTCGAACTACGTTATCATGTTAGAAACTGGACTATCTCCTCTTTTCATTAAAACAATGAAACTGCAAGCTGACTATATTCTGAATGTTATCAAGATGCCCGAGTCCCGTTTGATTAGGAAGGTATGTAGTTCTTAAAGCTATCCAAGACAATATTTAAAGTATTTAATAAATAATAATAAAGTATTTAAATCAAAAATTACCTATCTTCTTTATAATAACTTAATTTAAAGACTGAATTGTAAATAAGAATTAAGAGTTTTTTAAACTAATAAATAAATTACAATTACAATTACAATAAAAGCTTTTACAGAGAGTGGCCAAGTCCATCGGAAAGTTGTAATCTCAATTTTACTTTAAACATTGACAACATATCAAATTGTAAAGCCATCCTGTGCGAAGTAATATCGAAAATGGACGAGAAGTGTAGAGTATATAGGTAAATATGCAGGAGTCTTAATAATAATCTGGAAGATAGATACTAATTCTCTGATTAGAACAATATAAGGATAATCTCGACAATGGTCACACTTCTCAGCATTCGCTCACCCTAAACTTCATACCACACAACTTAAGGGAAAGTGAAGACATTTTTCATTTCGTAGGGAAGTGTCCAACTCTAAGAGAATCCAGAAGAAGCATCCTTGGAAGTGATTTTTTGTCAGAAGAAGAAATTCTTACAGAATTAAATGAAATGAACGTAGCCAAATTGCATAAATCATTGATTTATGTTTGATTTAAAATTTAAAATAAAATGGATTTGTCTAATGTGTTCCAACATTGCATTTATGAATCGGAAACTCAGGATGTTATTGGTGATGTGCAAGAAGTGATGAAGACAAGCAGTGAAATTCAACTTCCAGACAGAACTCTCCACAAATATTTTTCCGCTGTGGTTTTCGTTTTCATTTCGCTCTGCACTTGGAGACCGCCGAATAAATTGGTGATGTGCAAGAAATGATGAAGACAAGCAGTAAAATTCAACTTCCAGACAGAACTCTCCACAAAATTTTTTCCGCTGTGGTTTTCGTTTTCATTTCGCTCTGCACTTGGAGACCGCCGAAAAAATTCGTTTCACTTCAGCTGCGTACTAGGCTTTTGAACGTAAATTCTGACCAAGGCAACTAGTTAGTTTTTCAAGTGTCATGAATTTAAAATTCAGAACTTTACTTTACAAACCTCTACTTCAAGTTCATAGTACAAAAACTACCAAAATCATTATTTTCTACAAAACACTCCTCAGGCAAGCTACAAGTCCATCACGATTTGTATTTTGTATTTTAAAGAAATATTACTTTTTTCTTTTCCAAATTTACAAGGAACCTTTTTACAGAAAGCATTAAATAAAGTTGTGCAGAAAATAAATAAATCATTGAGTAATAAAGTTCAGCTTTTAGTTGAATTAAAAAACATGATCAATTGTCATTTTGACATAAGTTGACTTGACTTGATAGTTAGGGAGATTTTTCTTGACTAACTTTCCAATAAAGTTGCCTTAACTGAAGTCCCTTATGTCGGCTGAACCTGCCCATTAATGAAGATTTCAGAAAATTTGAAAATAGATAATTAATGTATCCATTTTTATTTGTATACATATATCTGATTTGGGGTTCTTTCAAGGTTTATGTACGATAGTTTAAGACTAACAGGTTTTGAGTATTTTTTTTTCGAAAAGTAAATAAGATACCGTCTATCACTATTATTGGGCAGGCTCAGACGACATAAGGGACTTTAAAGTAAGGCACGTTTCTAGAACTTGATTGGCCAACTGTCAAAAAATTGCCTTCCAATTAAGGCAACTTTATTGGAGAATTGGACAGGTTCAGATTAAATTTAGACCAAGGCAACTAGTTAGTCTTGCAAGTATCATAAACTTCAAACTCGGAACTCTACTTCACGAACCTCTACCTTCAGTTGAACGTGTAAAAACTACCAAAAACTTAATTGTTTACAAAACACCTTTTATTTAAGCTACAATTCCATCTCGACCTGAATTTTTTATTTTAAGGAAATATTACTTATTCCTTTTCCAATTTGACAAAGAACCCTTTTACATAAACCATCAAATATAATTGTGCAGGAAATAAATCACAGGGTAATAAAGTTCAGCTCTAAATTTAATTAAAAAATATGATTAGCTGTCATTTTGACAAAAGCGGAATTGACTTAAAAATTTAGGGAGATTTTTCTTGACTAACTTTCCAATCAACTTTCTATTAAAGTTGCCTTAATTGGAAGGCAATTTTTTGGCAGCCGACCAATCAGATGCTAGAAACATAATGGACTTCATTTGCAGTCAAATTCATGCTTTGAACGTAAATTTTGACCAAGGCAACTAGTTAGTTTTTCAAGTGTCATAAATTTCAAATTCAGAACTTTACTTCACAAACCTCTACCTTCAGTTAATAGTGACTAACTTTCCAGTCAACTTTCCATTAAAGTTGCCTTAATTGGAAGGCAGTTTTTTGGCAGCCGGCCAATCAGATGCTAGAAACATAATGGACTTCATTTGCAGTCAACTTTATGCTTTGAACGTAAATTTTGACCAAGGCAACTAGTTAGTTTTTCAAGTGTCATAAAATTCAAATTCAGAACTTTACTTCACAAACCTCTACCTTCAATTTGTTGCCTTAATTGGAAGGCAATTTTTTGGCAGCCGGCCAATCAGATGCTAGAAACATAATGGACTTCATTTGCAGTCAACTTTATGCTTTGAACGTAAATTTTGACCAAGGCAACTAGTTAGTTTTTCAAGTGTCATAAAATTCAAATTCAGAACTTTACTTCACAAACCTCTACCTTCAGTTCATAGTATTTTGTATTGTAAAGAAATATTACTTATTTCTTTTCCGAATTGACAAGGAAACTATTTACAGGAAACACTAGATGGAGTTGTGCAGAAAATAAATAAATCATAGAGTAATAAAGTTCAGCTCTTAATTTAATTAAAAACTATGATTAGCTGTCATTTTGACAAAAGCGCAATTGACTTAAAAATTTAGTTAGATTTTTCTTGACTAATTTTCCAATAAAGTTGCCTTAATTGGAAGGCAATTTTTTGGCAGCTAGCCAATCAGATGCTAGAAACTTGACTTACTTTCAAGTCCCTTATGTCACCTAAGCCTGCCCATTGACTGAAAAGTAAGTCAAGAAAAATCTCCATTACTTTTTTAAAAATATTTTTTTTTAAATGCTTTATTTTTTTAGAATAATTAAACGGGATGGGAAGTTATCAGTGTGGATCGCATCCCAGCCTCTTTTTTTTAATATACATACATACATACATCGAAAATATATTCATGTTAAATAACAGCTTTAATAGTCACTTATTTAAAAACTCTTTATAGTAGATGTGATGTTAGCCCCATATATAATTGAGGTGAAAATTAAAATTGACAAAGATTTAGTAAGAAATAAAAAATTAAGTTAATTTTAAATTGAAATTTGAAGTGAATTTATTCTTCAATGTTAAGGTTTGTTGATCTTAATTCCTAAATTAAATTCCTTAAAATTAGAATGGCATTCTTTGTAACGTGAATAATTAATTTTACCTGACAAACATACTCGTACAAAACCATTTTAAAAAAGCCATGTAAACGATAAATTTTTTTTTCCTTTTACATATTTGTACATAAAAGTGTCATTTTAGTTCAAGCGAACATTGAAATGCACGTGAAAATCAATAGATAATAAAAAAATTAAATAAATAAAAATTGTATTTCAATTTTAAAGAAAATCTTAATTTTGAATTTAACTATCATTTTTTTCATTAAATCAAGTTAAGTCTAGAAGGAGACATTAATTTAAAAAAAAAAAAATTAAAAAAGTCTGAAGCTAATATTAGAAGGTCAACATAAACGGTCAACGCGTTGACTCTTCGACGTAAAAAAGACGTCATTTGTAGACCTACAATTAAAAACTACACAAAAATTATGTTATATGCTTACACTGTACCAAAATAAAAATAACGTTGGCTTAAATAAATATTATTTTGTCAACTATTGTGATAGTTAACGTTTTAAGCATTGTGTGAACGTTGACACCGAAAATTTATATTTGTATGGCGTGAGAGAGTCAACGCGTTGACCCTTTAAGTTGACCGTTTAGTTCTAGCTTGAGTCATGGCTTAACTGCAATCAGGAAACGACTAAAGTCCTTACAATTCTGCTTAATACACACCAACCTACCCTCTTAATAATTACTTTTCTACATACCTACCCACCCACTACCCACATTACAATAAAAATTAAAAATTTTAAAAATAGCTACATCGAATGTATTTGCTATGGAAAAATTCAAAATACGGCAAAACTTAAATTTGAAAACGTTGCTTTTAAATTTTCAGATTTCACAAAAATAGAAAATCTAAAATCAAATGAATATACAATTCTCTGAAAACAAATCTAAAACCCATACAATAAAATGTATTGTATATGCATACCTTCTTTACATTGATAGGTATCAATAAGAAAAATCTCAGGTAACGTTGGCAACGACTGATTTTTGTTTACATTTGAGTAATTTATTTTATTTATTTATTTCAATATTTTATATTTCCAGTCCAAAAAAAAAAAAAAAAAAAAAAAAAGTACTATTCAAATATATGTCTTAATGCTTATGCCAATAAAAACGATTTTAGTTAGTACTTTTTTGATCAATAATATTAAGATAAGTCTGCCCATACGATGGAAGAAAATAGACGCGAGTTTTGTGTTATTAGGCAAAAATAATATTTTTTTCTTCAATCGCTTTAAGCTGGCTCTCTAATAATGGACCCCCGACATCAAATCATGTCCAAAAGCTGACAATATGAATAATGCAATTCTAAATAAAACGAAATTCATAAAAAATCATAAAATATAAGCATTAGACAACTTTGGTATGTTGGTACACTTTATAGTATCTAATAATTTTCGTAGTTATCGTTTCTAGAGGTAAATTAGGTCTAATGTAATTTTTATTCTAATGTTTTCTCCTTAGTTTTTTTTTTTTTTTTTAATTCAGCAATATTTTCAATAAGGATTTAAAAACGAAATTAAGGCCCAAACACGTGCACGACTTATAATTTCCTTCAACAATTACAACTTTAGGTAGTTTTTAGGTAGATAATGCTTTCAAAAACATACCTTTTTGAAAACGAAACTTCAATTTCAAAGAAATAAGGACGATTTTTCGTTCAAAACTTCGTGGCTGCCTTTAATAAAAATGTGTGTTATGTAGGAAAAAAGCAATGGAACTTACTTTCGACAGAGCTCCAGTCTGTTTACTCAAATGAAAACCTAAATCCAAATTATGCAGATGGAGGAACACGTTTGTTGCAATTTTTCTTATAGAATGATGCGCCACCTTAGCAAACACTGCATTTCTTAGTTCATTAAAACCTGCAGCTCCAGCCCTAGCTGCGCCATCTAAAAAACAAATAAAACTAATCAGCAAAATGAGTAAGAATCATTATTCTGAAGGACAATTTACATCCAATAAGCATTGCTGTGCTCACTGATAGAATAGTTTCGGGAGCCGAGCTCATATTAAGCATTCCAAGTGCATCAATAGCACCCTTGAAGAAGAACGGCACGCATACATTTATAATTTTTGATCCAGCAAGTAAGCCTACAGATATAGCTACCCTAAAAAGTTAACGAGAAATTATTTCCATAACATAAAAACAATAAACAAACAATTTAGAGCAAACCTTTGTCTAACTAGGACATCATCTTTTGGCCAAATGTATGCCATCATTGCTCTTAACATATCCGATGATGTAACTGGAGGTGCATCGATTTTTCCAAGGGATTCTTGGCCTACAGCGGATACTCCTACGTGGAAACAGTATCTTATATGCTGCCAAGGACCTGTGGGGATTTACTAGTTGAAAGTAATATCCCTACGGGACCAAACAACAAGCAAAAATAATAATCTTGCACAATAAAACAAAAGGTTAATGAAAACAATATAATAAAATTAAAATCAGCAAAATATTCAAAATAAATATAAACTACGGAAAACAAGAAAAATTCATAATCGGACGGTATGAAAAATTATTAGTTTTACATTCGATAAGAATTTACATGAATACATGAGAATGATTAATGAGCCACTTTATAACTTACGAACTTAGCACTATCATTTTATCGAATGCTGTAAAATTTGAAATTACGCAATTAATCTGAATGGATAATTATGTTACCTGCTTTGGGGCGCTTCTTCTCAAATACTCCTCCCAAAACTTGGTTTTGTAACATAGGTGAGCTTGTTTTGGCTCTCTTCTTTTCATCTTGAGGTATACCAGCTGCACTTGTGGAATAGGGCTGCAAAAAAGAACAAGCTCTAATTTTAGCAAAAATAAGGTATAGCGTTGAATTGAAGAACAGAACACACCAGAACAGATAACCCAAAATGCTTAAACTATCATCGAACATTATCGAGACTTAACCATCAATCTTAATCCTTATACACGAATAAATTGACACAACAAGTCAAGTCAAGGACAGAACAAGTTGCACACAATTCCTTTAACCGGATTGAGCAGGCGGCTGCACATTATATATATCTGGAACTGCACATTAGTGAAGGAAAACTAAGTACGAATATGGTTGCATCGGTTACGGGGACTAAAGTCAATTAAATTCTATGTTGGAATAGAAATGAACAGGTGTTGAAATCCTTAAAAGTGAAGACCTGGCTGAGTGTTTTCTGCGAAACACGATAATCAAATACATTTGGGAATTTTTTTTTAATCAACGTCTGGTATTTTGAAGAGTAATGGGAACGGCTATTTGTCTTACACTAAGAGAAAGGGTGGAGCACTGAGCCGGAGCCGTTCGGATTCGTCATTCTTCCCTGATAGCAGTTCTCCCACACAGGAATGGTTGCAAGTCACTAGGCCCTGGTTCACCTAAGTTATTTATTTTAAAAGTCAGACGGTTACTTTTACGAGACACTGATGTTTAGCTGTAAATGCCCATTTAGTCGGGTAGTATTTTGAAATACAAGATAACTGACTTTTCTTATTACTAAAATAGAAGAAATGGATTTAGACAACCGGTGGGCCATGCTGCATGAAGCGATACCACAACAGACCTTTTGTTCACTAAATTCCCAAAATCATGTTATCAGTCATCTTGGCGATGCCGATTATCTCTTTCGTAGCTTCGATTGCAGCCCTTTCTTCTTTTTTGTTTGGATCCGTGAACGAGCGACTGTCATTAATAGGGAAACGATTGAAGCACTCGATGTCAACATCATCCGAGTAGTCCTTGAGCTACAGCCAGAATCTATGAGAAAGCGACTTGCACGACGCGAGGCTTGGTATGTCCCAAAATATATTTGAAAAAATAAGTTTGTTCATGTTATTGCATTTTTATTAAGAAACTTATATTTTGTATAAAAATATTTACATTTTTGATAGTTAAAAATTAAAAATAGCAAAAGGCACACGAAATTAATACAGAAAAATATAAAACATATTTATTAAATGTTTAAAATTTCTATTACTGCGCATATCAACATAACATTGTAGTTAAAACGTGAAAAATTATACAAATTTATCTAAATATGCCTGTAAATAAGAAATGCTATGTTTCAAGAACACAACAGACGCTCGACCACTGCAAGAGAGTTCTTTTAATTTGACTAAACTATCTACGAAGCCCTGATACTCCTTTATCTTGAACAAACACAATAGCCTCGCCTCGTCCTCAATTGATTGTTCAAAAACTACACTCGATCCAAAGGCAGTTTGATTGAGGACATTCGGGAAGTGAGATGCCTCTTTGAAAATCAAATAGAGCACAACTTGCAGATTATGCGATAGACCGTCCGTGGCATGTATAAACATTTGGTCGTTCAAATTATGATCGCGTATGAATCTGAACTTGTTACTGTGAAAGAACACTCCTTTGAATTTGGTCTCGGTCTTAATTAACGCTTCTATGTCAACCAGTGTTATTTCGAAATAATCATTTGAGTTATTAACCAAAGAGAAGCCGTATTCGGTGAATAGTTTGAGATTAGTCAAGCTTCCATAACTTATGAATATTTGCTCGTATGGTTGGTAGGAGTTTTTTGTGATTAATTGGTAATGCAAGTGATTGCCTTCCTTTTGGATCAGAGGCTCAGTGACAGCAGCAGCCGAATGGTTGAACATATCTAAGAACGGAGCTAGTGCCATATCTGGTTTGTCGCGTAGGATCTTCTTAACCCAAGCCCTCGTGGTATCCTTTACTAATGGCTGGATTTCATAATCATTAACGAATACGCTGCGTGAATTCACAGCGAAATATGCCCATTTAAAATCTTTCAAAGTAAAGACTTCTTTGAAGCATAAAAGTCCACAGCAAGGACAAAGTTTGCTTCCAAGGGCGGTTTGAAATGCAGTATAGGACTCACGAATTTTTCTGTTCTGATCAACAGTTTGGTGTAAGACAATTTCTGGGAGGAAGTAAAGTTCATCGCTGCGACAAAAATACGGAGTCGAAAACGCTGAAGGAATCGACTCGATGTACTGCCGGAACTGGGAATTGGTCGAGTGCTTTTGAAACAAAATGTAGAGTGCGAGCAGGCTTTGGAAATACATTCTCGTATCAAAGTTTGCCAACTCCTCTGTTAGGTCCCGAAAGTCCTGGTCGTTTTCAAGGGTAGCGATGGTGATCATTGCTTCAAGGGGTAGTCTTATAATGGGATCTTCTTCGAGAATGCTCATTTTAGAGAAAAGACCTCTTCCGGTTGTAGAAAAGTTAAGGCAAGTGAGTTTCTTCTCATTTTTCCAACCAAATTGACTCATGTAATGGTACAATGAGATAGCAGAATCACATTTCTCTGCAGCTATGTTTTGATTACGTTTTTTGATGCTTCGTAAGCGTTTTGTTCTTCCCATGATTTGATTTTGGTTGCGTATTGATTCAAGTCAGATATGTAAATGGTTTTTATGTAACAAGAGCGCTCTCTCCTCGAGTTTTTATGTTCTATTTTTGTCTTTACAATTAACAGGTGCTCAGGACTGCAATAGAGGCAAGAAAATGTGTTTTTGATAGTAAGAAAGGGTATTTTCCAAAAATAAAAGATTTTATTTTTATTTTTATCAAAACATGCGAGGAGAGAGCACGTCCGAATGAGTAACTTAGTGGCACATACCAAATATTGAATCCTCGGGGAGCATGTGTAGAGTTTAAAATATTTATCGCCAAAACCTAATTTAACACTTGTTTTAAATTTGTTGGAAATTAAAATTTTATTTCGTCCGCAAAAATTCACGAGATCAAAAATACGTGCCATTTTTTTTTCTTATTTTGACGTTTCATATGTCATATGTCATGTGTATTGTGTATGTCAATTATGAAACTTCAAACAACCATCGGGCGGCCACGGCACTGCCAGCTATTAAAATATAAAGTGTGTTCCACTGAATAAAAATAAATGGCAGATACAAAAGAGAGCTAACTATTTGGCCAGTTTATATTTATATGATCTCTGAGAATTTTCCTACGGGGATTGCCAGGAACAGGAGAATTAAATATAAACACAATTCACTATTTATTCTCATCTGGCAATCATAGTAGCTTTGCATTTCCTTACATACTTTTTGAATTGTGCGATAGAGAATTTTTGATAAATCGGCAAAAGTGAATGCATAAGAAATGTTCCCTGGTGCTGGTGTTCCCTGGTGTCCTGCACCACCTAATTTATTTATTTCTAAGAAGACGGAAATATCTGAGATATTCAAAATATAAACTGTCTAAATTGAACACGTTTTCTGTATGGAATCGGAGCCATTCGTGGTTCTAGTTGTACTAAAAGTGTGAGGTGGAGTTTTTAGAATGACATTAGGAATGCAATTTAAAAACATGAATTAAGATGAACTAAATAAGTAACAAACTATTTTTATTTACTTGAATTCAGATTTTTGTGTGTCTACCTATAAATTCAAAATCTTTAAATTGAAAGTCATAATCATTGACCTAATAGATATGGACTACTAGTAGACAACTTCGCTTTGGTGTCATATATCCCTTAATGCTACCAGCCCTTCTTTAGATTTAGCGGAAATATGGAGAAACTTTTGAACATGGTTTTTGTAGCATTAACATTTTTTAAAGTGTGTCGTCCATTTTTGCAAACGTCATGTAAAGTTTCTTTCGCATTAAAAAAAAAATATTTTCGGAACGTTGACATTTTTTATACACCCAACCTTGCACCTTACCCAAGCAAGAGGTTCACAAAAGGTACAAAGTTTCACGTAATAAGTTTATAGTATAACAATCTTTAATAAAATGCGAACGTTCCGAAAAAATTGTGCATTTTTTAAACAGTTTAAATGGAGTACCTACCTACAGATTTCTGACTTTTTTAACCATGAAAACCTGTCTAACAACAATCTAAAAGAAACCCTGAACCAGTTATGCTAAAATGGTTTTCAACAGAAAAAGGCAAAAACGTTTTGTAGGTTAGTTTTGTTTTTGTAACTCATCTATTGTCTAAACAATTCTATTATACTAAGTTTTTGAAATATATTAAAAATAATGTTGAAAACGGGTATTTTTGAGCAAACATTTAGTTCCAATTAGACCTTGGATTCGAAATCAGCACTAAAAATTAAGTCCAAAACTTATTTTAAAAAACTATAGGTCAAATTCAAGTTTTGTTCGAAATTTCATGTAGATTCAAATAAAGACTCAAAACTAATGAGAATTTACAATAAACAATAAACTAAATAAGATACTAAAATGCTTTAAATTGTACTAAAAGAGAGAGACTTGTACTTCTTAAAATCATCATACAATTTATTGTTCAGAGATATTTTGAGTTTTAACTTAGGCTTAAAAACACCGTTTTTGGTTGTTTTTATCATTTTTAAAGGGTCATATTGTAATAACCTGATGTGATAGAAAAATGTAAAGGTGAGATTCTAATTTAAGACATCTTATTTCTTTCAAAAAGTATTGTTTTGTTTGTTAAACAGAAAAAAAAGTAATTTTGTCGAATAGTGAATTATAACAAAACTATTACACCAAAAATAGGACAGAAAATTCAAATTTGGCTTAGACAAAACGAAGTAGTTTCTTTTAGGTTAATTTCCTTGAGCTTTAATTTTAAGGGTTACAATTTTAAACTGATAGGATAATTATGATAAATATATTTAAGTGATGACAAGAATTTTTGTTCGTTGTTTTTCTTATATATATTTAGTAGCCAAAATTTAAAACTGCTGCTAGAAATCAAGTTAAATACAATTTATGTAGCTCGATAATTTAATTTAATAATGGCTACTGAACCTATACCTTCTATAAGACGGTTTGGAGAAACATTCAGTCATAATAATCACAGAAAATTTGGGCCTAGAAACCACGAAAAGCTTCTATTAAGTTGTACTTGCCTTCAGATTACCTACCACATTCCAGATAGCCATGACCAACATTTTTCAATTGTATTAAAGTCCGGTGAATATGGAGGCCATGGCAAATGTTCCACCTATTCTAATTGAATTCAACTTCTTACAACCATGGAAATTGTCATATTAGAAAATCCAAGGCAAAGGTCCAAAAATGTTTTTCATTTTTGGAAATGACCGTTCATTATTGTTCACAAAAACTCCAAGTTGATTGTGATATAGTAGGTTATAGCTCCCCACTTACCATTCGTATAGTGTGACAAAAAAAAGTATGTGTACTTTACAAAACGTCGAAAATTGGGCTCAAGGGTAAATTGATGAGTATTCCTAGAAGAACGGGTATTACGGTTGAATTGTTTGAAGGGAGGAATGCAACTGGTTTCAGTCTCCTCAATACAAGTACCACCCATGCATAGTTGCATTGACCGAGGGTTTCGCTTTGCAGACAATAAGAAACATTGAGTTTTCAAAGCATTAAATTCTACACGGCCTTCTCTTCCCAATGGGGAAATACTGTTAAGATCAGAATTTAATTAGCTTATCATACGCTGCCTTTGGTAGTCCACATCCGAAGAACAAGGAAGAGAATATACAAATCTGGGGGCACTGTCATCAGCGAAACAATTTAGTGGGTTTGAAGTTTCAGACAAAAGATCATTTATAAAAATAAAGAAGAGTGTCGGAGACAAAACGGAGTCCTGGGGCACAGCAGTGTTTATTTTTTGGATATCAGACTTGAACCCGTCCAATACTACTTGAATTGAACGTTTCGAAAAATAATTACTAACCCAAGCTTTTGACGATCGTCGGAACCGTCGATTACGCATATGTTTTACAAATAACCAAACATTTTTACTACATTTGGGACATTGTAAAATTTTGTGCCGTAATTTCTGGTCATACCCGTGGTATGATAGTTAGTGCGTAGGACTGTAATGCCAGAGATCTTGGGTTTAATCCCTGCCTATGCCATCTAAAAAGTTTTTTTTTCACGGTTACTGCCTCTTAAGAGGAATTGACGAATCCCCCAAGAGTAATTCTTGTCATGAAAAGTGCTTTCTCAAATTAGCCGATCGGATTCGGCTTAAAACTATACATCCCCTCCATTCTTGACAACAGAGTTATAAGTCACTTGGCCCTAGTTCTAAATGGACTGTTGCGCCACCTAATTTATTTATTTTAATTTCTAGTCATGCAAAAATTTTGTCGTCGAACACGTCCGTT
Organism: Eupeodes latifasciatus; assembly: GCA_920104205.1. NCBI lineage: Eukaryota > Metazoa > Arthropoda > Insecta > Diptera > Syrphidae > Eupeodes > Eupeodes latifasciatus. Next base: position 116,703,575 of record OV049926.1, read on the forward strand.
ACAGGTTTTTCTAGTTTGTTTGAACTTATTCCGGTTTTCTTGAGAAGGGTTGGCTTTGTACATAAATCTGGAATGCTAATAACCTCTTTACGGCTCGAATCAACCCATAAGTTTTCTTTGGGATAAAATGTCTCATTCCAAAAAGAATTAAATTTGGAATCATATCTGCGTCGACGCTATTATCGAGGAAGTATAGTGACCAATTAAAGTTCCTGAAGAAGTCGTTGAGACCGTTCTAGTCGGTTTTCTCATATTGCCAATTATAGGTTCTCTATGATGCTGAAAGCTACGAGAAATTCAGTTCATTATGGGTATTAGGGATGCTTTCCCTTCTAAGAATATGTTAAGATGATGCCCTCCACCTACAACCAACATTTTAGGACTTTACATCGTACTATTCCCAAAAACTGATACTTCTACACTTTACAGAGCTTTATGAACATTCATATTGTCAAAGACAGAAATTACAGAAATAACAATAACTAAAATTTAAAGTATTTCTTATAAATACCCATACCCATACACATTTACGAGTAGGTATATCCCTTTGTTTCTCATTTGATAGATAGGCGAATTAAAAATGTTTTTCTTATTATAAAAATACATTTAAATTGATATAATAAATTAAAACAAATATTTATCTTGCTTTACAGTTTTTATTATCTTTTGCATACAACGTGTTGAAAGTAAAAGACCAAAAACAAAAACCTAAATATTTTTAGACATTGTATAGTATTTGACGCCAAGCAATGTCTGTTTGGGAGGCAGGTTTCCTATGTTCATTGCCATGCTATCGCAATGAAAATAATTTAGATATTTATTTGTGCAATATGCGCGTGTCCATCATTCTCAACTTGCGAAATTCTTTAGGAAGCCAACTACTGAAATAAATTCGTTTATGAATGCAAGAACATTTTAGTAAATGCATAATTGAAAGTCTATCGCTCAACGTTCATAAATCGTATGAAATATAAAAATGCTATTTCTTTCATTAATTTGTCTCCCCGCGCCCTGCTCTGGCACTGTTAGGTAAAAATAAAAATTGAAATCCCATCTTGCTAACAAGGAAGTGAACAAATTTGATATTCTAACTAAAGAAACGTGAATTTACGTAATATCTTAGAGATGTTATATTGTATATTGAAAACATTGTTCAGTTGTCGCCATTTACACGCTTACTATATACTTTTTTTTACAGTAACCATTGTTTATTTTCAAACAGTGCCAGCGTTAGGAAAATAGGGATTGATTCAAGAGGAGATACCGGTGCACATTGATCTTAAAGTTCTAAATATCAAATTGGGAGGGAAAAACAGAGTTGGCCAAAGCGTTCCATATTCTCGATGTGCGGTTAAAAAACGAATCTCTATGCTTGATATTACGTACGAAATTGAGCTCAAGGGTAAGCTGATGAGCATTCCTGGAAATGCGAGTATTACGGCTTAATTAGGGGATGGAATGCAATTGGCTAGTTCGACAGAACAGCAACTGGATGAACATTATTTTTAAAAATAACGGAAAAACAATGAAAGGCATTAAACATTGCGCCGGTGTTCCAGCGATGTAAATGTTTCGCCTATAGTTCTATCGGCTATCATTTTCATGTTAATTATACATTCGTCTATTCAAATTATTAATGTTTTAAATACTTTGTTATATTTTATCACTCTGCTTGATATGAAATTGTAGTTACATAGTTTTTAGTATAATATAAATTTTCTATTATTATTTTTTTATTCTGAATAAAATCTTGTTTCTATAAGGATATAAGGACTTTCGTTTGCTTAAAATAGCTTCCAGAAATCTTTATTAAATTATAATCAATAGGTTATGGGCCCAGATTTCATTAATAGAAAAGTAAACGAAATAACAGAAACATAATATTAGTGCAAAAGGATAATTAAGGGAACATAACATTTTCAAATGGCAGAATCATTAAGGACAACTTTCAATAAATTGGGAAATGATAACTATCATATATAGAAGTACAAGCTGGAGCTTTTATTAAGAAAGGATGATTTGTGGGAAGTCGTTCTCAATCCAAAACCAAATCCAACAACATCTGAATGGATGAAAAAGGATAGTGATGGCAAGGTCCTAATTGGGTTATCAGTTGAAGACAATCAACTTCATCATGTCAGAAAGGCTGACACAGCTAAAGATGCGTGGGACAAGTTAAAAAATCCTCATGAAAAATCATAAGGTGCAAATAATGCGTAAAATTTGTAGTTTAAGACTTGAAGAAGGCTCAAGTATGGAAGACCACATCCAAGCTATGACGACATATTTTGATAAGCTCGTAGCATTAGGGGATCAAGTGTCGGACAATTGGACTATTGCAATGGTCCTTAGCAGTTTACCCAGGTCGTTCGACACTCTCGTTACTGCACTAGAAACTAGAGATCAAGCGGAACCGAACTTAGAACTATGTAGTTGAAGCTAAGTTGCTTGAAGAGTCGAAGAGGCAAAATAAAGGAAATACAAATACAGCTTTAAAGGTATCAAATAGGTATTCAAACGAATCCACTAAATATTTCTTTTGCAACAAAAAGAGTCATATAAGGAAAGAATGTCGCAAATATTTAGAATGGAAGAACAACCAGAAAAAGGGAAAAGTAAACAAAGTTACATCCAAAAACACTCTATATGAAGATATAAACCCTTCGTACGTATCAGCCTTCAAACCCCATTTGTTTACATTGTTGTATTTGTAATGTGGAAGAATTCAACGAGTAAAATTGATGTGTTTTCACGCATACATAGACACATTTACTGAGTTTTTAGTGTAAATTTCATAAATTAGAGGAGAAATTACACGAACACTAAGAAATACTTTATGAGGCCAGTTTCCGGTTTAGCTTGTAGGCAAACCAATATGGGTACCGAGGATTTATATCTTTACTAGAGTGTTTTTGGTTACATCTCCCAATGAATTTTGTTTTGGCTTAAGCGATGGAGTATATGGAGACTGGGTTATTGATTCGGGTGCAACAGTCCATATATCAAAGAACATAGCAAATTTCGTTAACCTAGACTCAAGCAATTATGAAAAGGTTATTGTAGCAAAGGGTGAAGAAATCAAACCAAAAAGAAAAGGCACTTGTAAAGTAAAAATAGTGAACAGAAACAACACAGAGGCAACTATTCGAATCCAAGATGTCCTGTTTCTTCAAGGAAGCTTACTGTCTGTCAGAAGCTTAACTGACAAAGGATTTACAGTGAGTTTTGCAAACAAATTGTGTACGATCAATAGTAAGGATGGAGAAGAGGTAGCTTTAGCGGACTTGACTGGTAGTCTATACAAACTTAGACTGAAATCAAGCAATCAAGAGATTTTACAAGTTGAAGACAAAGCCTACCAGGTACGTTGTCTTGATCATTGGCATCGTTTGTTTGGTCACCGACATATTGAAGCCATCAAGAGATTAGAAACTGAAAAACTGGTGAGTGATTTTCGAATTGTAGATTTTAAGCACAGTAAAGAATGCCATATATATACACAATTGTTGTGTTTCAAAAGAACACGAAATAAAACACGACTTCTTTCGTTTATGTTTAAAATTAGAGTGACTCAAACTCTACTCATTATTTCCTTCGTTACCTATATTGGGGTGAATTGCCTTGTTTGTTGTTAAACTGCCTTTTTTTGCACTGGTCTATTGTGTGACCCAGATTTTTGCAGTAACGACATGACGAAGTATTAAATACGTTATTGACTCAGGGTGACTTGTAAAAGAATTAGGTCTGTAAATTCTGTTATTGTTCGAAAATCTGTTTGTGCTTTTCTGAAGACGACACTCGGTTGTGTTGTGTGTCTTTGTTCGGCAATTGTGACAGTATTTGTTTTCAGCTGTAACAAGAAGTTTTTCTTCTTCCATTGCAATATCTATAGCTTCGTCTAAATTTGTACATCTAGCGCTTTTTACGAGGGTTTTTAGCTGGGGTATTAGCCCATTACAAAAGCTTTTTAAAATAGTTTTGCTGTTAAGGTTTCTGATGGCTATATTAGCAGTGTCATCTCCGGTGCTAGCGTTAGCATTATTAAGTTCGTCAAAAAGAGCGTTGGCTCTTTCCGCGAAGGCACTTATGGGTTCTTTAAAGCCTTGTTTAAACTGGAAAACTTCGGTCTGTATCACTTGCACGGACCGAGTTTTTCGGAAGTTCTTTATAAGTGCTTCTTTTAACTCTGCCCAAGCATTATAATCGTTATACTTGATTATAACATTATATGCCCGGTCAGTTAATTTAGATTTAACAACGTCGAGAAGTTCAGCCTTAATAGATTCAGTGGTGGTCTTTTTAGATTGCAGGTCTACCAATTGAATGAATCTGTCTATGTTTTTGGCAGTACCATCAAACTCAGGTATGAGTTTAATGGCTTGGGAAACGTTAAAAGTCATTGTGGTTTGTTTTTTGTTGGGATGGGAATAGATGAAGTTTAAGTTTTTTGGCTCACCTTGTGTGGGTGTAGTAAAAATGGAGTCTAAATTCTGTGATTCACTTTGTGTGGGTGGAGTGAGAGTGGATTCTAAATTTTCTGACTCACTTAGTGGGGATGGAGTAACAACCATAAGCTCGCTATCTGAGGATCTACGGGGACGTGGAATCTTTCTATTTCTAAGCGAAATATTTAGATTAAACCCAGACATATATTACAAACCAAAAGGAACTTTAATTTGGAATTCAATAACAATAATTAACAAGGAGAAGAGAGGGGAGAAAAAAAAATTATAGGAAAACTGGTTACAAAATAAAATGGAGTTATAAACATTTAAATTATATAGCAATAATAAGAAAAATATAAATAATTATATAAATTATATTATTTTGCTTTGTTGATGTTGTAATTGTTGAAATTTTGATGATGATGTTGAGATATGTTTATTTGCCTTGGCGTGCAAATTCTTCCTTCCTTCCTTCCTTCCTTCCTTCCTTCCTTCTTTCGACCACAGGAATTCGCTTTCCTCTGTGGGATGTTGTTCACTTTTTGTTAGTTTTTTCAGTCACTTTTTTTTTAGAAATGCAGACATATATTTTTGTTTCTGTTTATCATCAGGGACAAACCTTGACTTGATATTGCGTTATAAATATTTGATTTTTTTTTTTTATAAGAAATTGTTATTGTTCACTGATTGATTTCACTTGAAACATTTTTTTTTTATTTATTTTCTTTCACTAAAAAAAAAAATGTGGATGTTTCGGAATTAAAACCAGATGCTTTGGTTTTAGTATCCCACCGCTGCCACCATTTGCTATGTTTCAACAGAACACAAAATAAAACACGACTTCTTTCGTTTATGTTTCAAATTAGAGTGACTCAAACTCTACTCATTATTTCCTTCGTTACCTATTCCGAAACCTAGATCATCACTTCTTTCGAATCAACCACGCATTCTACTTTACTTCACTTGCCTTGACACATATTGTTTATTTAAACAACGAGTGCACCATATGTTGTAATTGACATACTTGCACTCCATGGGTCAGTATTGTTTATGTTTGCAATATGACCCATGTCGTTGTTTTGTTGTTTGGTTGACATAGTTCGATTGCTGTTCCTTTCAAAGTGTAACGTATGACACACGAGGCACCTTTAGTAATAATCGAACTTTGTCATGTGTCTTGCAAGCGATTCTTTGGAATTGTGTGTTGTCTCCAATACTCAAGTTTAATGGCACAACACAATGTAAAATGACCCGTTTACCATTTACGAAGTCATCTAGTGAGAGTCATGCACCAATGCATTTAATACATAGTGATGTGTGTGGTCCAATGCAGACGACTACCCCAAGTGAAAATATATATTTTTTAACATTTATTGATGATTTCAGTAAATATACAATACAGTGGTATACCTCCTCAAAGATAAATCCGATATCTTTGAACGTCTTGCTGAGTATATTGAAACCATGAAAAATATGTTTTCAATGAAGCCTAATATAATACGATCGGACAATGGAGGTGAATATACAGCGGGTAAGGTCTTGCGATTTTTCGCGAAGGAAGGCATACACTACCAACATACCACACCTTATACTCCTCAGCAGAATGGGAAAGCCGAGCGGAAAAATAGGTCTCTGATTGAGATGGCTCGGTGTATGCTGTTAGAAGCGAATTTCGGATATGAATTCTGGGGAGAAGCAATTATGAATGAGCAAAATACCTTCAAAATAGATTACCTTCAAGCGTTATCCCAACAACTCTTTACGAAAGATGGACTGGAAAGAAACCCAATATAGATAATCTTCATGTGTTCGGATCTAAAGCTTATGTTTATACACCTCAAGAGAAACGAAGAAAATTAGATGATAGAGCTAAACTAAGAATTAGTTGACAAGAGCACAAAGAAAATAACGATAAGCAGAGATGTAAAATTTCTTGATACTAATTTCGATTTTCATAAGGGGGAACAAAATGAAGAATCTGAAATTAATATTTCAATACCTATAAAAACTCGCGACTTTCGTGCTAAACCTGACGAACATAACCGTGATGTCGAGGAAAACCAACAACAATAAAAGACATTGTTCCATTTTCAAGACAGTCAACAAGAATAAATAAAGGAATACCACCAAAACGTTTCATTAACGGCACGGGGCAAATATGGTACAAGAGGATCTTATAGAGGAGCCCAGAAACTATACAGAATCTATAAAATGCAAATGCAGCAAACAGTGGAAAAAAGCCATGGAAGAAGAGTTTCAAGGTCTTGATAAAACTTTTGCGAAAGTGGTAAGACAGACAACTTTTAGACTTCTTTTATCTATAGCCGGTAAATACAAAATGAAAGTAAAACATATGGATGTAAAATCAGCTTTTTTAAACGGAAAACTTAAGGAAGAAATTTACATGAGACAACCGCCTGGATTTGAAATTGGAGAAGGTCTTGTTTGTCGACTAAAGAAAAGTCTATACGGTTTGAAGCAGGCCGCACACGTATGGAACGAAACTATACATAAAGCATTTATTGATGAAGGTTTCATACAGAGTAAAGCAGATGTATGCCTTTATAGTAGATCAACCGGAGGTCTAACCTGTTACATATTATTATATGTAGATGACATTACCGTGGCAAGTACAGATGAATCTCTTATAAAGAATGTAGAAGAGTTGCTTACAAGTCATTTTGAAATCAACAATTTGGGAGAAATTCGTCATTACTTAGGTATAGAAGACTCTAGAGATAGTCGATCAAACTTCAGCTTAAGGCAAAAGCAATACATTGAAAGACTTGTAAATGACTTTGGGCTTCAAGACGCAAAGAATTCAAATGTCCCAATAGAACCTGAATACGACAGGTCAACAACTGAAACTGAACCATTACTTAATAATAAAAAAATACCAAAAACTAATCGGAAGCTTATTAATTATATATAGCAATAAACACAAGGCCGGATATTGCAGCAAGTGTATCGATATTGGCAACAAAAACTGCGTCTCCAAGTCAAGTAGACTGGATTGAACTTAAACGCGTTCTAAAATATCTAAAAGGAACATCAAATTTAAAATTAAGAACTCATTGGATATGCTGATGCGAATTGGGCAGCAGACAGAATAAATCGAAAGTCAAACTCAGGATATATGTATATTCTTTATGAACGGAGGAGCTATAAGTTGGTGTTGCAGAAAACAAACTTGCGTATCTCTTTCAACAACTGAAGCGAAGTTCATAGCCTTATCTGAAACGTGTAAGGAAGCATTTTGGCGGAGGCACGAGGAACGATCTCAATCACTCTCAGACCCAACCCACACTTATTTACGAAGATAACCAAAGCTGTCTCAAGCCCATATGTCAAGAAAAACTAAACAACAGATCAAAACATATCGACACTAAATTTTACTTTGTGAAGGACTATGTGGATAAGAATATTGTAAGATGTCAATATTGCCCAACAAATGATATGTTAGCAGATATGTTAACAAAACCACTATCAGCAACTCGAATCCAAGAACTAAGAACGAAGTGTGGAATTCAGACGAATGAGGAGGAGTGTTAATTATACATTCGTCTATTCAAATTATTAATGTTTTAAATACTTTGTTATCTTTTATCACTCTGCTTGATATGAAATTGTAATTACATAGTTTTTAGTATAATATAAATTTTCTATTATTATTTTTTCATTCTGAATAAAATCTTGTTTCTATAAGGATATAAGGACTTTCGTTTGCTTAAAATAGCTTCCAGAAATCTTTATTAAATTATAACCAATATTTCAAAGCCCTTTTTTAGATTCTATCCAAGAGATTTAAACTTGCTTTTGGGGTACCAGCCCAGATATGCGAGTTATATTCAAGCTTTGGACGAATGAAGACTTTGTAAATTACAGCCAGATCAGAAGGGGCGACAAATTCCTTACACCGTCGTCGGAGGAATCCTAAGCACCTAGCAGCATTTTTGGCAATATCAAATATGTGATCAATCCATAATGGTGATCTGTGATACACATACCGAGTACTGAAATTTGATTATTTTCCTGGATGCAAGTGCCATTCATGGATAGCGGCATTAGGGGTGTTTTGCGCTTTAATAGTGGACAGCATTGAGTTTTTGAATACGGTTAATAATTCCCCATTAGACAATCGCGTCGTTGGGATGGATGTGACAAACAAAAGATCGTTTATAATTATATGGAAGAGAGTCAGAGACAAAACGGAGCTCTGGGGAATACCAGCATTTATTTTTTGAATTTCAGACTTGAAACCATCCATTACAACTTGAATTTAATGGTTTGAAAGGTAGTTTCTAATCCAACGAAGAAGAGATTAGAGAGCTTGGTGCAAACTCTATCAAATGTTTTTGAAATATCAAGTGCAATAATCTTACTTTCTCCAAAACAATGTAAAGATTTGTTCAACTGTTCGGTTAGGTAAACCATCAAATCACCGGTGGACCTATTGCTACGAAAGCCATACTGCCGGTCATTAAGAAGCTTCGAGATATTTCTTAGGCTAGTAGTTAAACAACATTTCCATGACTTTGGAAAGAAGGAACGTGAGTGGTTTTGGAGGATAGTTGGAGGTGGAGGAGTATTCCGCTCGGAAAGAGACCAGTAGAGTAGGAAATGTGGAATAGCAAACGCAGGAGTTTTGCCAGCGTTGAAGAACACCTCTTCAGAACAATAGGGAGGATACTCTCAATAACATGAGAGTATCCTCCCTATTGCAAACTGTGCTGCAAGCAAATTGGTTTTATCGATCGAGCTTACAAAAGGAGTGTAATTGTGAATGAGCATTGGAACCGAGGACGACGTAGTGTTACGTATGGTTTTTACAATTGACCAGACATTTTTGCTTCCTTTGGGACACTGCAGGGGCGAATGCAGGTAGGGGTTTTGGGGGTTAAACCCCCCCCCTCCGAAATATCAGAATATGTGCGGTAATCAGATGTCCATTATTGTTAAAAAAAAAAACAGAAATGGTACAAAATTATTTTCCAACTCAAATTCTCAAACAATGTTAAACGAAAAATTTTAATAAATTTGCTGCGGTGATAGAAATTGTGCACAAAACACAAACACGCTAAATCAGAACAATATTTTTCTTGTTTTCATTCATACTAACAATTAAAATGTTTAGTATTTTTATTTTTCAACACTGAGGTAGAAGATGATGGGTTTTTAACTTTTTGTATGAAGCTAAGTATTATTATTAACACAGAGATGCTCTCTTTCGCCAAGTTTCTTATGGCTAAAATGAAAAATTGAAAACAGAAAATGACCTTGTAATCGTTTTTGAAACGATCTCACGGCCACTTATTACACATTTAAATATCAAAACACCGAAAAATTGTTCGGTTCATTTATGTTAGTTTTAACTGTAAATTGAAAAAAAAGCTTTTAACTTAACTCTTTTCACTTCTTGAATTGTGACACAAGAATATTTTAAAACAAAAACAGCAACCCTGTTGGTCTTTGTCGCGTTTTTTCCCTATTTTTCAAGAACAAGAATCAAATTAATAATGAAATATGAAAGTTACGTGATGTCTCCTAAATTCAATATTTTTAAACATTTGAATGCGTTTCTGCATTTAAACATACCTTAATGTAAGACACAAAACAATATGGGGCATATTCATAGTCATATTTTAAACCCGAGTCTATTTGAACTGGTCTAAATTTAACATACATATAGGTTAGACACAGTTGCTATTCATAAAGAATTTGCCAGCTCTGTTTAGTTAGAAACAGGTTTAAGGAATATTCTACTACAATTTTGAAAAATTTCACTTAAACCTATACAAAATGGCTTGTAGAGGGTAACAAAATAAATTGAGTTAGCTGGAGACCCAAAATCTTTGAAACCCTTTAAACTATTTTGTTTGCTGTTCCTGTTAGTTCAGAAATTTTATGAAGTCGGGCTGGTGGTTTTAAGACTTGGAAGCACGCAGATATTAGCAAACATTTAATTTAATTTCGATCTATAATATTTAGAAGGTCAATCATAAACTTGACAGTTTTTTTTCTCGAATCGATACCTTTCATACAAATCGTCTTCATCTATTTCAAAGGGGCCCAATCGGGTTAAGTAGAGCTTTCGTTTTTTGTTAGTTGGTAGCATTCCAACATCCAGCAAAATATCAAAATATTGATATATGTATGCTTAAGTCTTTTGACATTTAAATTTTTGTTTTTAAATTTTCAAATAAAATGTCTCGTAACTTAATTTACTCAATCAGTTTGTTTATTTTTGACGTTTAAAAGATTTAGAAACAGCTTAAACATAGGTTCCGTCGTGTTTATTTGTGATGTTTTAAGATTCTGAACAGTAATAATATTTATTTTCAATACATCAAACATATAAAAAAATTAGTACAATTTGATAACGATAAAATAAACTAAGTATTTAAAAACAAAGTATCAAATCTCAACTTTCAATAATTTTTAGACTCCAGATTATCGTTTTAAAATGGGTTTAAATTGTCTATGAATAACATAAACTGAAGTTTAATTGAGCAAAGACAAAATCAGAACTTATCAAGGAACTATGAATATGACCCTATGTCTTCGGTCTAAAGGTTCGGAACGCATTCAAAATCACTATTTGTAGTATTTTCATGGTGAGTTTAAGAAAAACGTTTTTGACAATTTCAAAATTCAATCTAGCAATCTACGGTAAATTTGAATATGCGAAAACAAACACAAGAGAACTGTGAAAATAGAAAAACAAAAACACTCTATATGAAGATATAAATCCTTCGTACGTATCACCCTTCAAAACCCATTTGTTTACATTATTGTATTTGTAATGTGGATGAATTCAACGAGTAAAATTGACGTGTTTTCACGCATACATAGACACATTTACTGAGTTTTTAGGGGAAATTTCATAAATTAGAGGAGAAATTACACGCACACTAAGAAATACTTTATGAGGCCAGTTTCCGGTTTAGCTTGTAAGCAAACCAATATGGCTACCGAGGATTTATATCTTTACTAGAGTGTTTTTTTAGAAAAATCTCACCTCATCTCTTTGTTTTTGTAACTCACATTTATTAATGTGTGAGTTCAGCCTAAGAATTATGGGATCGATAACGGCAACTAGGAAATAAGGCATACAAACTTATCCATGCATAATGCATATAAAAATTAAGTTTTAGCTTTGAAGTCAAAGTCAAACTGTTTTGTCAATCGTGAAAGCAAATCGTTTGTGTATATATGTATGTAATTTTTATTTATACACGTTTCTTAGTACCTATATAAAATAGTGCCAACAAAGAAACAAAACACTTGACATTTAAAATAAAAAAATAATATAATATATACTTTTTGAAGAAAAGAAATCTTTCCACTGATTTGTGTTTTTTAATTTGACACATTTCCAATGACAGGAAAACGTTTGTGGATTAGGGGCCAGTTATAGCCAGAGAGAAAAAACTAAATGAGAGAACCAAATTTCCTCGTCTCCGTCACTTCGATACCTCTTACTCTCATTTTTTATAGCGTGTTGAATTCGTATCGGTGTATACATGTTTTCACCTCGGAAAAGAGTACACAAAAAAACATCAGTTCCGGGAAATGCGACATTTCTCATTTTTGTTTATTGATAGCCAAGAAGGCTATGTTTTTTAAAGTCTCATTATAATATTTTTGTAATTCTCATGAATTTCTTTCTTTAATTTTACTAACATCTTGTCGTTTTTATATCTACAAAAATACTCCTATAATTCAAATTAATTCTAGGAAAACATTTTTGTTTGTCAATAAATACCGGAAGAAGTTATACCGGTAGTTCGTGGTGAATTTGTTTTTCTCTTCTCTTTCTCTGAGTTACAGATAGATGGCATTAACAAACTTCTCTAAGTTCAGATAGATGGCATTAACAACCAAAACACGAAAGGATGTGTGCAGAAAGAGTATAACAAGGTTAAGGTTTTTTAGACTAGACTTTATTTATATATTTGAACGAGTACATGTTTTTTATAAATGAATGTTATGTTTATTTCAATAGTAATACCTTAACTATTAACTTAACTACTGTATTATCTAAAATATACTGCATTGAATTATTTTACATTGAATTATAAAAGGCGAAAATAATAAAGTTCTAGGTATAGTTTACCGGGAATATTTATATAAAATATCCATATCTTCTGCAATTGCGGTATCAATCGATATTTTCTGGAACCTAGTGTTAACGTAACATTTATTTGTCATGAATAATTTTTTCAACTTTTTTATACACCATAAAAATCAATTATACAATTTGGCTGTGATAATAATTACTTGAACACAGCATTTTCTATGTTTATAGTTATTCAGGTTTAGCCCAAACATCTATGAATAAGCCACAATGCACTTTCAGAAAAACTGTAGTTAGAACTTTCCCTCATTGATTTTTCCTTGTCGATATATATAACTGAAAGATAAGATATAAATAGTTAGAACTGGAAAACTTATAAAAAATTTGGTTGAAGAACAAATTTGTATATTCTTTTCACAAAACCACTGACCTAGCGAGAATACAAATATTTTTACTTTTGTACAAAAGTACTTTTCGGCTTATGTACATAAGCCTTTAAAAGCAACACACTAGCTTAGTGGAAAGCAGTAAGAATAGCTTATCACAAATCTTATGCAATGAAAATTGGCAACAGAAGTAACAAGTTGACGGTCTTTTTATTTAGTGTCTACTTAAATCACTTATTTTCAGCATATTGGAAATGTAGTGAGTAATGTAAAGAAAATAAAAAACGAGTACACGCAAATCAAATAGGAATGGAAAAAAGAGATGAGTATATAAAAATGTTTTCAATGTTTCATGTTTACATTCTGTAACTCTCGTTTTCAATGTTCCTGCAACTCTCGCATCGACAAAATTAAGTCGATAAACTCTGAAAATTGAAACAAATCTGAGTTTTTTTTGCATCTTTCAACGGTCTGAGCGAAAATTAAACGCATAAACGCAGCTAATAATACAAATAATTGTTGTAGTGCTTTCAGAGTTTTATGTTTCTAGGTCCTAATTCTCATTGGACTGTTGCACCACATAATTTATTTTACTTACTTAATGATTAAAACTGGCTTCAAATAACTAACTAATATTTATCTAAATGCGTAATTTAGAATTGTTTCTAAATCTTCATTGTTCTGGCACCTAACAAGAGTAATTAATTTCACTTCATATTCGAATGATATTACTCTCAAACGAACACAATGAGAGTACCATAAAGTTGTTCATACACAATTTTGAATTTTCTTTGAACACCTCTGAACAGCTGACTACATCCGCCATTTTTCAAAGGTGGTCGCCATTTTTAAAAGGTGGTGAGCAGAGAGAAAAGAGAGAAAAGTTTTTTCTCTCTCGTGGTGAGTATGTGCACAAACTTGCATAAGGATGTGTTCCCCACATTTTTTTTATATGGAGTTAACACATATGCAAGTTGGTGGCAAAATCACAGCTTGTAGGCAAAAAGAGAGCAACCGTCGAAGTTGGTTCTCTCTATTAGTTCTTTCTCAATGGTTATAGCTATCATTGGACAAGTTCAGACAACATAAGGGACTTCATTTGCAGTCGACTTCATTCTTTGAACGTAAATTTTGACCAAGGCAACTAGTTAGTTTTTCAAGTGTCATGAATTTCAAATTCAGAACTTTACTTCGCAAACCTCTACTTTAAGTTAATACTACAAAAACTACCAAAAGCATTATTGTTTGTAAAACACTCCTCAGGCGAGCTACTATTCCATCACGATTTGTATTTTGTGTTGTAAAGAAATATAACTTATTTCTTTTCCAAATTGACAAGGAACCCTTTTTTAGAAAGCATTAAATAAAGTTATGCAGAAAATAAATAAATCATAGAGTAATAAAGTTCAGCTTTCAGTTGAATGAAAAAACATGATCAACTGTCATTTTGATAGAAGAAGACTTGACTTGATAGTCAGGGAGAATTTTCTTGACTAACTTTCCAGTCATCTTTCCATTAGAGTTGCCTTAATTGGAAGGTAATTTTTTGGCAGCTGGCCAATCAGATACTAGAATCTTGCCTTACTTTCAAGTCCCTTATGTCGTCTCAACCTGCAAATTGGTTTTCATCATTGGAACCAACAATTGGAATTTGTTGACAGGTTGGTTGTAGCTATCATTGAACATTTCTGTCATTGGACACAAATTTTCCGATTGGAATTAAGCATTTCCTGATTGGAATCAAGTATTTCAGATTAGTGTTGATCAATTAAAGTAAAACTCACAGATGTGAAAAACTAAAAATGAACATAAAGAAAAGTTCTGAGTTGAATAATGTATTTTTTTAGTGAATTAAATCTACATAACTGATCAGCTTCATTTAGACAGCAAAAATTACAAATTTTGCTCTTTTAATCACTTCTAAATCTTGAAACAAAATGTCCAATGCTGAAAACCAATGAAAACTATAAATAGTCCCTTGTTTATTATGTATTCTTCTTTGACTCCTGTGTATGGTATAAGTGCAAATAAATATAAAAAACAAACATGCTCGTATAAGTAGAGTTCCCTGAGAGTTTTTTTCAGAGCATATCTACTTTAAGTTGGAGAGCAATGTTCCGAATGGCTCAGGTTTCTCGGGCAGCATCAAATCCACGGCTTACGCATTCTATTTCCCTACGCAAAGGTTCCAGCTGAGTATGTTTTGTTTATTCACTCTTTTAATATTTTCAATATTCAAACCTTTTTTTAAAGTGACTGTAGGAACTTCAGCTATAGTCATCAGGTTGTGATGACGAAGTAATAGATGTTTTTGGCGGTCATGAAAAAATCCTTTCTTCGCAAGCCACAACAAAAGCTTTCAGGTCTTTCAAATTCTCAAGCGACCTTTGAATGATGATGCTGGCTTCGATGAAATGAACCCATTGAGCGGGGTCCTCACAGCAATCGAGAACATCGATAAAAAGAAACCGATGGAAACCATTGAATTCCGATAGTAAACTGTGGAGCATACACAAATACATACATACATTTTGATTTGTTGTTAGTATACCATATAAATTTATTATACGCTAACGCTAAGTTTATGAAAGATTTATTAATTTTTAGAACCACCGTATAGTTGAGCATCCATGGACCAGAGAAGGGAGGGCTCTAAAACTAATTAAAATTATGAAGTTTTGGAAAAATCTTACTTGCAAGTTTTGAGGTAATTAATTTTGAAGTTTTGGAAAACTTTAGAGAGATAGAATTTCACTATTTTTTCGTCCTTATCACAGAAATAAGCGATGATTCCATAAAGTATATCTGTCTCTATCATGTTTAAGGAGACAGACAGACGTTCGTTCGTTTTTGTTTCCGATTTGTTTGAATGTTTGTGAAAATCGAATCAGAATTATTAGGCATCTAAATAACAACTAATCCGATCGATTTGTCGTGAAAGAAAATCAAATTTTTTGTTTAAATCAAAAATTTACCAAAGGAAACACTTAACAAAAATGCAAGATGATTTTCATGCGATCAACCGTCAGCGTCAGCGTCACGTCCTGCCACTTTTCAAATATCACCTTCCTCTTGTGTCATTTGTGTTCTGCGCTTACTCAAGAAATATGGTCACCCAATTTATTAAAAGTTTTATTATAAGAAAACTTATGAATTACAATTTTTGTATCTATTCCAATTCGTTTGAAATATTGCCAAATGGTTCAAGCAAAATAATTGTAGAATGTGTGTTCTTGGGTTTTCACACATCGTTTATATTGGGATTAAATTTTGAACACAATTTGAAAACTTGTTTTTGAGGGCGGTTGAATCTATGTACATTATGGTTGTATTCGTAAATTATTTAATACAATACTTTTTGCAACTTCCGAAAGAATTCATTCATTATAAGAAAAGCTCCTCGACAGAGGCAGAGCAGGCAAAGAGCAGCTGATTTATAAATTAAATAGTCATGCAAAACAGTCGGAATAACATAGCGCTTCTATTTTCCAATCAATAACAGAAAGCTTTTTAGACATATCGTTTAAAAATAAAATTCAACAAAAACAAAATAAATTTTGTACAAAAACAAATCTTTAGCCTTAAACTTTTACTCTTAAAATGCTTTCAGCGTCGCGGTCGTCGTCGTTGTTAAGAGCATTTTCCTCAGCCAAAAACTCTGCCAAAGAAAATGAGAAAAACAGAAAATTCTGTGTATTTGAAAAACAAAGAAAAAACATCTTTTGTATACGAAAAAGTTAGCCCAGATATCCATCAATGATTCGAATTAGTTTAGTCGCGAAATTAAAAACAATTGAGAAGACATAACTTTGAAATCCTCTTTCAGGGTTTCGAAAACGCGAGTTTGTTTTGTGTATTGTGTGTCCTTGTGACTAATTGGTTTATTGATTCAATATAGGTCAATTTTTGGGAATGCCCACGCCTGAGGCGAATGAGCCCACGTCCACGTCGACTCCGACGTCGCCGCCGCCGTCTTCGTCGGTGGCGCTCAGAAATGCCAACATCACCGAACTGGCCGCAGAGGAAGCGGACTCTTTCAAGGCGAACGTAGCTATTATGACGCAAAATCAATGCTTGGATAATGGCCATCATCAGGTCAACAGTAATATTCGTTCTACAAGTGACAAAGTTAGTGACGATCTAAATAATTCTAAAAATAGTGTTGTTAGTAATGGCGTAAACATCAGTGTGAAAGAATTCAATGTCGATGTTAATCGCGAATACAGGACGGATTTGGTGATCGTGCAAAATCGCATCGTAGACACCGATAGTTCGCCAACGGGAGAGGTTTTACCGTCGACGAGTAACCAAACAACGGAAACGCCAATAAGTGATTGTGTGAATTCGAAAGATATTTCAGATATTTCAATCGATAATATTGATGCAAATAAAAGTGAACTCGCAGAAAAGAATATCGTTGCAGATATGACGGTGATAAAGCATCAAAATAGTGGCGAAAATATGCGCGATATTATTGCAAATTCGGATAAGGCAAACAAAAATAATAATTCAAGTGAATCGCAACTCAATAGAGTTGAAAAATATGAAATATTAGAAAAAAATGGCAAAAGTGATATAAATTCGAGAAATGCAAATAAATCGGCAGGAACACGAAGAGTTCGAAAATTAATTAGGTCAGAAAACGTAAATGAGTGCGAACTTGAACAAGTTGAAGATCCAATCGAACGTTTGAATAAATTGCGCGCGAGCATAACAAGCGCCCTTAGTGAAGTTAAGGGTGTATTGAAACAATACAGCACGGAACAAAGTTTGGACGAACAAAATGAATCTGCTCCATCTAAGCAACCCCCCGATGATGGCCCAATAAGATTTAGGTTTGTTCGCAAAATCCGTCGGAGAAGCGTATTCAGTGAGGATGACGAAACAGAAATACCAAAAACAACTATTGACGTGACTGGGACTGCTTTACCAATTATTGAAAATAAAGTCATGGAACAAATCTCGAATGTGTCTCAAGATAGTCAAACATCTTTATTAAACCACGATTTGACCAATCAAAATAACGGCGCCGCCGCCGTTCCTTCAAACTTTGAAGATATTCAAAAAACAATTGAAATAAATACCAACAAAAGTAACATAAATCTCCTTCAAAAATCTGAAATTGAGAGCTTTGCTGATACTAAAGTTCCCAAAGATGAAAGTGTAGCTACCGAGAGTGAAAATGTAAAGACAACCAAAGAGGATTCATCAATTGACAAAATTAAAGTCTCCGCGGCAGAAGTTCCAAAAACCAAAAATGGAAAAACCAAAAAAATTCTTAAAAAAGACAGAAGAGCTTCAATTGCAGCTGTAGAAATAAGTCTGTTATCAAGTGATCAACCACCGGTACCGATAGAATTAAAAACGCAACGCCGACCTTCAGATTCTAGCACTTTACTGAAACAAACAACTCGCATCAAGGCAAAAACGGGAACGGATAAAACGAAGATTCTTTCGAGTCGCAAGGCCAAAACTAGTCCTTCCTCAAAAACAAGTGGTAGTTCTACGACAAATCCAAGCCAAACAGTAACGGCTGATGAAAAGGCCAGTACAACTTTGAGTACGACCGAAGAGAAACATTCTTCATCGACAGCTGATGCTACAGAAATATTAGAACCAAATGCCATTGTCACTGAGGATTTAATGAAAAAAACTAAACCTCCAGTCTCTGACGCATCGACTCAAAAAACACCTCTAGCGAATGCAGAAAATATAACAATTGAAAAAGCGAGTGTGCCTGCAGAATTCGACTCACCCAGAACTGCACCTGTTATAACTGAAGTGAATTTACCACAAGGAACTACCCTCTCTACAATAAAATCGTCAGGGCAGACCACGCCAATTCTGGCAGTTCCTTTCACGGGGAATGCTGACATACCACAAAATGCACCTAAAGGAACTGCAATCAATACACCTGCTGAAAGTACTGCTGATAAGTTAATCAAACCTGAACAAACCTCAACCGCACCAATAAGTTCTACAGTGAATATTGAAGCCCCTGAGACTCCAACAAAATTAACTGATGCAAATAAATCTGAAGTGAAAGAGCGTTTACCCCAAGTAACAACTGTTACTTCTAAGAAACCTAACGTAGTTGAAGCACCTACTCATTTGCAACAAATTCTAAAATCCAGTGCAGAAGCCCCCACAAAACTTGCAATTCCAAATCAAGACACTTCAAAATCTAAGCAATTACTTCAGGCTTCTAAGACTACAACAGCTACCACTGCATCGTCCCTTGCAAAAGATAAATTGTCCAAAAGCACTTCCGGCCCAACGGTAGTTCCAGAAGTAAAAACTATTAGTGCTCATGCTATTCAAACCAACAAACAACCAAAGATGAATACTGAAGTTAAACAGATCGAAGTTTCGAAGGCTGCCCCTACCACCGTCAAGGAATCAAAGACTAAGCCAACTTTTGACAAAGTAGGAGCAAATAAAAAGTCAAAGGAAACCGAAGAAAAAGACAAACAGATGCCAACGTCTGAACCACTCAAAAAAGCTGCAATGCCATCAACTCAGATAGATAAAAAGACTTCTTCTGACACAAATGAGACTAATTCCGATGAAACATCTAGCGCCGAACCGGATGTACCATTGCCACAACATGTCCCCAAAGATGCTGTTGCTGTTAAACTTAATTTACCTGGTCAAGAAAGTGTCGAAGAACTACACAGATTAGAAGAACAACAGGACCACAAAGAAACCACACCACCTGAAACACCCGACACAGCAGCAGCAACAGAATTAGCAGAAGCAGCTGCTGCTGCCCCAAAGAAAAAACGAAAAGCCAAGCGTAAAGTTGTTATTCGGCGTATAAAAAGAAAACTTTCCAAAGACGACACCTTCCTCCATCAAAAAGAAACACCAGCGGAATTGGAAATTTGCGAAAAAGAAATCGAAGAAAAAGATCTTGACGAAGAACCAGAAGAACCAATACCAGATGGTCCAAAACAACCCAAGTCATGTCTTAAAAATCGACAATTCGAAATTGGCGATGTGGTCATGTATGCCGAACATTATAAAAAGACCCAAGTTAGATGGAAAAAAGCTGTAGTCACTGAAAGGATAACCAGCATATCGTATAAATTAAATATAGAAGGTGAAGAAAGGCCAGCTCATATAAGTTATATCAAAAAGTTTACAGACAGAAAAGTGAATTTTGGTGGAAAAGAGTACCTGGAAATCGATTATGCACAAATTGAAGAGAATGAAGAGAAGGAACGTAACTATAGTATATGGAATTTAGTTTGATTAGATTGACGAAAGGAGGTTAACCACATGTTATTAGAAACTAAGTACGGTTAAGTTTATTCCTCTGTACAACATCCGTTTCCGGATGGATATAACTTATGCATAATTAAAAAAAAAATAATATACGTTTATCTTAGGTGTAAACTATTAATCATGTTATTCTGTTAATTTTAATTAAAGAACTTATAAGGCTTATAAGGGATACAACTAATAATAATTAAAGTGTGAAAATATTCATAGTTTTAAAAACAAGCAAATAAATAGTAAAAACGGCTAAAAAGTTAAAAAACAACTCACATTTCTTATAAAAATTAAATAAATACAGGTACACACACATTCAAACATTACACTCTCGTTTGATTATCATTCACATCAATCGTTGTGGGTGGGCATAACAATTCTTAATTTTTTCGTTTTAAAAGTAGAAAAGTTTTTGTCCGGTTTCACCATATTATCCAAAAAATTGTGTTCTTAAGTTTTTCTTATTCCAATCCTTAATTATAATTGTTTATTAATTTCTTGTTTAATTTTTGTATTTATTCCGTTTCTTTTTTTAATTTGAAAAATATAAACTATTTTTATAATGAGTTTGATTTAAATTTAAAATTATTTATATACGAGTAGGTATTTCATTCAAACACTTTTGATGTGACATTTTAAGCGTAAAACTAAATTTACTTTTGCAATCATTTAACATAACAATTGTTTGCCTTTTGATAAACAAGTTCATAATACAATTGAGTTAATTGTAATTAATATTAACCTTTATAAACAACTACCAAATAAGTTTAGTTTATAATTTATAGTGCGTGATTCAAAAAAAAAAAAAAAAAAAAAAAAACAAAAATAAAAAAATAAATATAATGTAGTATCTTAGTATCCAAAATAAAATATTATTTTTGCTAAAAAAGAAAAAGTATTATTATTTTCAAACAAACAAAATTAGTACTTATACATCATCAAAATTTCTCATGAGGTAATAACATCACACCATCATCACTTCTTTGGAATAAACGATTTGATTTGTAGATGAATTTATAAGCATCAAAAAAAGTAATAATATTATTACAAAGCCATGGCCTTTAGATTTAGACTTCTTGTGAGATAAATCTAAAAATAATGTTTGGAAATATTCGAAAAATTTAAATTCGGTTTAAAGTAAATCGGAATTTTGTTTTTGCTATTTTGTTCTTTTTGTCCTGAAAATGAAAAATGAAAAACGAAAAATGAAGGAGAGGAAAAATAATAATACAATATTATTTTTCTTTTGGCGAAATATAGCGTGGCGAATGACAATAAAATTCAATGCCAAAGGCATTCTTTTTATAATTATTTTATTTTATACACACATATATTAAAGTGAAGACGTTATTGTTAAGCGTAAGTACATAGATAAATTTTCATGTGTCAGCTTAGTTTTTGAAACAATATATGTATGTATGTTTTGAAATAGGAATTAATGATTTCGCATTTCGGAGATAGAAAACTATAAAAATTGAAAGTAAAAAGTTTATTATTAAACTATTAAGTGATTTTTTTCTTATTTTTGAAAATAATTCTTTTCAATTTTCTACAAAGCAGGAAAATATATGTTTGAAATGGATGTATAAGGTACCTACTGATTTACAATCTGAAAATGAAAATCTACCAGTTTATTTTTGGCATCCGGGTCTGATTGGCATGCGGTTGTGGTTGTGGTTGAGAGTAGCTACTTATACTAAGATAATATGAGGTTAAATCAATATTTCTTTATACTTTTCGGAAGCCAATTTGCTCAGTAAATTAGGTGTGCAAATGAGTAGCATGTACTTGTTCGAGACGTCACGTCAAATTCTAGCTTTAAAAATTTTAATAAAACTTTTTACTTGCGACATATAGGAACTATGTACATACATATATGGAAAGATTTGCATTCGGAAAAAATTCCGAACTCGAGATTTTAAGCAAATATGACATTACGATGGTAGAAAAGTCGAAAAAAGTGGGGCCGACTCCTCCCGTCTCTTTGTTCTGGCCCTATAGCCCAAAGCATTGGGTCGATTGACTTCAAATTTGGAAATTAAGATTTTAAACCTATTCGGGTTAGGCGTTTTTTATTTTTTTAATACATTCATTTTTTTTTCTTGAAAATTGGTCAATTAAAATCTAAAATTTATATTAATAAGCTCTACAAAATTGCATCTCAAAAATATTTTCAAACTAAAATTGAAAAATTTTATATATAAAAATTTAATTAAAAATAAAAACCGTTACGATTTTTAAATAAAAATTTTGAAAAACTAAGGTTATCTTGAAAAATCAAACGTCGTTTTAATTTTTGAAAATAAACTTTTCTTGCAGGTACATTTTCAAATCATAAATACAGGAAATATTTTTAAACAGACTCTTTGGATACATGAGCAAGCTCGTACGACTCAGTCGGGCATTATTTCATTATGTTTTACGAAATTGGATAAAAAGCTTTTCGTTTTGTACCACACCTTTGCTCATAGGCTTCAAAAAATATTTTTTTTTCCATTGGAAAACATTCAGATGTTTAAAATATTTTTTAGTTATTTTGTTATAATTGTAAAATGGACCAAAAAAGCATTAAGCCTAGAAAAAAGGCAAAACTTAAAATGGCAGTAAAACTTGAAAGAAGCCAAATTCTTAGCAACAGTTTTTTTTAAGTCACGTCGGTCGATAGAATTTTTAAAGCTATACTTCGAATTAACACAATTAAAAAATTAGGATTAAATCGGGTGTTGTAGCCAGTCTTTACATCGTCAAAAGGCACGCCCCATTAGAGATTCGTTAAGAGAAAACACCATTGCACCGTTTCAACATATGCTATGATGAGGTAATCGTTTGGGAATCTATCAAACGTTCCCAAAAGAGTTATATTTGTATTGATTGCTTTATTTCAAATCCAAGTTTAAAAAAATTTATCGAGTTAGATTTTTGAAATTTGCCTTTTTTTCAATAAAATTCGTGATTCCAAATATACAATCTCTTCCTTCAATATTCCGTTTAAAAATGTTGGTATCTTACTTATTTTTCAATAAAATCCTCATTAGTTTTAAGCCTTCACCTGCAACCTGCAATACATAACGTTCAAAAATTGCTGAAGCTAAAACGGTTTTCAAAACAATATAAAAGTAATTTCGGTCTTATTACGAATTCGTAGTCTTAAGGTTATAACATCATGTGATTGGAATATATTCAGAAACATATTTTTAAAAAAATTTGAAAACTGGTATATCTGAGTTTGAGCGCATATACCTGAAATAAATTCAAAAACAAAAACATAAATTACATTGAAGGTTTTTAAAAAATTCAGATAGAGTTAAATGAAGACTCACATAAGTCGTGTCATTACTAGTGAGAAACTAAAGCTAAGTGAGATATACTAAAATGATTTAAACCGTATCTAGAAGATACAAACTTTTACTTTGCAAGATCATCATACAATTTATTGTTCGTTAAAAAACAAGTTTTTGGTTATCTTTATCTAAAGGCACGATTTGATTTCAGGACATCCTAACCCTTTAAAAATGTTTTCTTTAGTATGTGTAGCAGACAAAAATCGTAATTTTGCCAAACGATGTTATTTAGCCAAACTGCACTTTATAAAGGTTTTATAAAATTACTCTTTACCAAAGTATAAGATCTCTTTATTGCAAGGTCTAGGGTCATTTTAAATTGTATGGTCGTGTTATGTCTGAGTCAATGGTCTTGCGACACGACCACTCGTTTTGTACGTTGGCAGGACAGAATTTAATACCGAGTTAACGCATATTTTTAATGCAACTCTATAGTAAGGAATACAATAAGGAAAATACTTTGTATTTTAATTTGTTTTTCCATGTTTTGATAATAATTTTTATCAGAACCATCAGTCTTGAAAAAGCCCTTGGCAGTGTAGTGACTCCAAACCGAATTTTGCCCACATACATTTTAACAGGATACAAGCTAGGAGTGGCAGTGGAGTAAGTATGATCAGCGCTGATAATGAAGTCATGTTTTGCTGAAAACGGAAGATACATTTGTTTGGATCTTTTTTGTCAATTCAAAATTGATTCAGAAGAAGAGTATTTTTAACGTTTTATCCGATGGAATTAAAATGAATACGATAGGGTGCGTAACCCTACAAAAAGTTATCATTCTTTTGAGAAAAATCAATTTTCGCATACAAAGCACTCTTTTATCTATCATATCATTTTAACCAGCTTTCATTGTTTGGAGGGGGTTCTGGTAAAAGTTTAACCACTTACAGTTGCTTGGCAAAATCCTCATTCAAACCCTCCAAGTGGGTGCCAGGCGGGCGGTTGAGTTGGGTAGCGGAATTGTTGTAACTCCTCAATAATGCAACGTTCGGAAACCCAATTCAATCATAGTTTAGAGGTTCCTAATTTCAGTAATTTCAGTGGTGGTGTGAGCGTACTTGTACGAAAACCGTGCCGAAGAATGAAAGGCTGGGGGATAAACCAGCCATCAACGAGCTCTTTCGGATGCTGTGGCAAGGTCCGTCATATTTCTGCCTTACCCCGGCAAGCGGCTCTGCCGGGGCTGACCGTCTTTCCGCCGTACTCGTGGGAACAAAATGAAAATGTCAAATAGAAAAATAATCAAAAACAAAAACAAAAATCGTGCCATGGCTGTCAATGTGGTCACATCCACTGAAAAGGCTACTACGAGCCTATACTCAGAGGTCTGAACGTGCTGTCAACCCTGTGGTTGCCACTAGTGGCGGGAGTCCTTCTCCCTCTACTAGCCGCAATCTCTACTTGAAGGAATTACCCGTCAGTGGAACAGCTGTGACGCTCGGCTGTCCCAAGGGCGGCAATTCCACACCCCACCCCTTACCCGCTCCTGCTAGGACGTCGCAAGCGACCCCAAGAAGGGACACCCCATCCGGAGAGACAAAATCTGCGACTTGTGGAATTGACTCGAAAGGTGAGGGAATCTATCAAACGTTCCCAAAAGAGTTATATTTGTATTGATGGCTTTATTTCAAATCCAAGTTTAAAAAAATTTATCGAGTTAGATTTTTGAAATTTGCCTTTTTTTCAATAAAATTCGTGATTCCAAATATACAATCTCTTCCTTCAATATTCCGTTTAAAAATGTTGGTATCTTACTTATTTTTCAATAAAATCCTCATTAGTTTTAAGCCTTCACCTGCAACCTGCAATACATAACGTTCAAAAATTGCTGAAGCTAAAACGGTTTTCAAAACAATATAAAAGTAATTTCGGTTTTATTACGAATTCGTAGTCTTAAGGTTATAACATCATGTGATTGGAATATATTCAGAAACATATTTTTAAAAAAATTTGAAAACTGGTATATCTGAGTTTGAGCGCATATACCTGAAATAAATTCAAAAACAAAAACATAAATTACATTGAAGGTTTTTAAAAAATTCAGATAGAGTTAAATGAAGACTCACATAAGTCGTGTCATTACTAGTGAGAAACTAAAGCTAAGTGAGATATACTAAAATGATTTAAACCGTATCTAGAAGATACAAACTTTTACTTTGCAAGATCATCATACAATTTATTGTTCGTTAAAAAACAAGTTTTTGGTTATCTTTATCTAAAGGCACGATTTGATTTCAGGACATCCTAACCCTTTAAAAATGTTTTCTTTAGTATGTGTAGCAGACAAAAATCGTAATTTTGCCAAACGATGTTATTTAGCCAAACTGCACTTTATAAAGGTTTTATAAAGTTACTCTTTACCAAAGTATAAGATCTCTTTATTGCAAGGTCTAGGGTCATTTTAAATTGTATGGTCGTGTTATGTCTGAGTCAATGGTCTTGCGACACGACCACTCGTTTTGTACGTTGGCAGGACAGAATTTAATACCGAGTTAACGCATATTTTTAATGCAACTCTATAGTAAGGAATACAATAAGGAAAATACTTTGTATTTTAATTTGTTTTTCCATGTTTTGATAATAATTTTTATCAGAACCATCAGTCTTGAAAAAGCCCTTGGCAGTGTAGTGACTCCAAACCGAATTTTGCCCACATACATTTTAACAGGATACAAGCTAGGAGTGGCAGTGGAGTAAGTATGATCAGCGCTGATAATGAAGTCATGTTTTGCTGAAAACGGAAGATACATTTGTTTGGATCTTTTTTGTCAATTCAAAATTGATTCAGAAGAAGAGTATTTTTAACGTTTTATCCGATGGAATTAAAATGAATACGATAGGGTGCGTAACCCTACAAAAAGTTATCATTCTTTTGAGAAAAATCAATTTTCGCATACAAAGCACTCTTTTATCTATCATATCATTTTAACCAGCTTTCATTGTTTGGAGGGGGTTCTGGTAAAAGTTTAACCACTTACAGTTGCTTGGCAAAATCCTCATTCAAACCCTCCAAGTGGGTGCCAGGCGGGCGGTTGAGTTGGGTAGCGGAATTGTTGTAACTCCTCAATAATGCAACGTTCGGAAACCCAATTCAATCATAGTTTAGAGGTTCCTAATTTCAGTGGTGGTGTGAGCGTACTTGTACGAAAACCGTGCCGAAGAATGAAAGGCTGGGGGATAAACCAGCCATTAACGAGCTCTTTCGGATGCTGTGGCAAGGTCCGTCATATTTCTGCCTTACCCCGGCAAGCGGCTCTGCCGGGGCTGACCGTCTTTCCGCCGTACTCGTGGGAACAAAATGAAAATGTCAAATAGAAAAATAATCAAAAACAAAAAAAAAAATCGTGCCATGGCTGCCAATGTGGTCACATCCACTGAAAAGGCTACTACGAGCCTATACTCAGAGGTCTGAACGTGCTGTCAACCCTGTGGTTGCCACTAGTGGCGGGAGTCCTTCTCCCTCTACTAGCCGCAATCTCTACTTGAAGGAATTACCCGTCAGTGGAACAGCTGTGACGCTCGGCTGTCCCAAGGGCGGCAATTCCACACCCCACCCCTTACCCGCTCCTGCTAGGACGTCGCAAGCGACCCCAAGAAGGGACACCCCATCCGGAGAGACAAAATCTGCGACTTGTGGAATTGACTCGAAAGGTGAGGGCACACCCCGATTGGTATCGGTAGCGACGAATTCTGATGGTGGACCCACACCTGTGTCACACGGACATAGCTCTGGGCCGGCCAGCAAGAAGTCCAAGAAGTCACTGGCCAAACGAGACCAACGCAATGCTGAGATCATCATGAATACGGATAATAATTCCGAATAATGTAAAAATAGGAATTAGATTGAAATCTGGAAAGAATCTTTCATTTTCTTGACAAAAGAACTAAAATCAAATAATGCACCATCTTTTTTAATTTATAAAAGGATGAATGAAGAAACTTTTAACCTGCTTTTCATTGAAAACGACATAAAAAAAATACAATTTTGAGGGCCAGAAAAGTTGGCTATCACTTTGTTTCAACGGGTGAAACATTCCAAAGCTTAAACTACCAAGCTAGAGTCTTTCAATCATTCCTTCATTTAATTTCATTATTTCGGTCGCGTCTCCACATTTAAAGATTTAGGTGTTCATTTCTGTTCCAACTTAGAATTTACACATGACATTAATTTTATTGTTAATAAAGCAAGTTCTATGCTTGGTTTTATAAAACGTTGGGCAAAGGAGTTCAATGATCCCTATGTTACTCTTTCTTTATACAATTCGCAGGTATGGAACCCCTATTACGAAATTCATAAGAAACGTATTGAATCAATTCAACATAATTTCATTCGCTTCGCCCTAAAGGGTCTTCCGTGGGAAGATCCTTATGATCTGCCTCCCTATAAACATCGTATTCAACTTCTTCAATTGCAAACTCTCCATCAAAGGCGTGTTAATAATGATTTAATTTTTTTTCATCAACTCATTAATGGTGAAATTGATGCACCTTATTTGCTATCTTGTATACATTTAAATTACCGAGGCAGAACTCATCACCTGCGTACTTTTGACTTTATACATATTGACTTCCATAGAACTAACTATGGAAAGAATGAAGCTTTAAGTCGAATGAGCATTTTATATAACTTAAACTGTTCATCGATTGATTTAAATTTAAATAAGGTGGGATTAAAATCATTGTTTAGAACCAGTGCTCCACTATCGTAAACGTCTCTATTTTATTTTTTTGATGTTATGTAATAATTCATGTTAAATGTTAATAATTATTATGTTTTGTATTTTGTGCGTGTGTTAGGCTATAATTGTATTATTTTCTTACTAACAACTAACACATGCACTTATGATGAACCTCTGATAGTAGTGTGACGCTTGCTGTAAGCTAACTACTTTCTGAAAATTCTGAAGTGTAAAAAAAAAAAAAAAAGTCTTTGTCCGGCGGAATATTTCTTGTTTACTCGGTAGGGAGTTTGGTTTGTGTTCTCGTCGTGTAAAGACGTGGAGCGATTGTAAAGTTTTTGATTTTTCACCAAGGGAAAAACAAAAGAAAGTTAAGTTCGAGGGTATTCTCGAAATGGAGGAGGATAACATCCCTTCTTTGCGGCCATCTGTGCCTCCAGATAAATTTATGCGGAAAAATTTAGTGCTACCATCGCAATTGTTAAATAGTGATGAAATTTCTGCAATTGAAAGATCCGTTAACTGGTCGGACGACGACTATGATGGCGACATCGCTGATGAAACACCACACACACATAAATCAGGTACCGCTGCAGTAAGTGTGAGCGAGAGAGATCCGGCATCCCATGTCTATGGCAAGAGTATGACCGAAAAAATAGTCACTAATGTGACAATACCCATGCCGCGTTTCAACTGCGTTCATATTGGTATGGCTAACGGGGCTTCAACGGCTCCGGGAAAAATGGACGCTAATTCGGCCAATGAAAATGTGCTCAAGGAGCTTCTCTCAAACGACAAGGACATGTATTCGAGAATCATTGCTCGAAAGAGAAGACAGATCGTCCCAGACAAGAGTGCAAAAAAATAGCTGTTGAGCCAAACACCTCAAATCGATTTACCCCCCTGGACATGGAGGAGGAAAATTATGATAATTTAAGAAGGGTAATCCAATGTCCAGTAATTCAACCCCTGCTGATAACATCTTGAAGGACGCTTCGAAGGATAGAAGTAATATAAAAGACGACAGCAAGACCTGGTGCCCACCAATCTTCACAAAAGGAGTTTCATCAAAAACTCTAATGGATTTCATAAGTAAGACTAAGTTTAGTTTAAATAATATTAAATTTATTTCAACACGTTTTGGTAAATTAAAAATGTTTGTAAGGGATGTTGAGTTACATTCCTTTTTTATGAAACACTTTACTGAGTGTAAGATTGAAGCTTTCTCCTTCACTCCCAAGCAATTAAAAAAACATAACGTAATTTTGAGAGGTTTATCAGGAAATTTCTCTCCTCTTGAAGTACAAGAAGAGTTCCTGAGGTTGGACCCTTTACTTAATCTGCGGGTTAAGAATTTTGAGACCAAATGGTCAAAAGAAAATGGCTTTCCTCTTGACCTTTTCCAGTGTGTCCTGGGGGATAGGGAAAGTTTGGTAAAAATAAAAACTTTCAGGATGTTGTTTAGACATAGCATCAAATGGGACTCAATCAGAAATTCGGGCACTAGGCAATTTTACAAGTGCCAACGTTACGGTCACGTATCCGAGTACTGCTCGTTTGCACCTAGATGCGTAAAGTGTCTGAACGACCACGAACGTGGATAATGTGGCGTTAAAACCACGTCAGTTTTTGTGACGTCACTGCCTGTCAGTGGTCAGTGAATTCACTGGTAGTGTGATGCTAGCTTTAGACGCAAACAAAGTTAATGACACGGTAGCTTGTGTTAATTGTGGGTTATCTGGTCATCCGGCTAGCTATAAAGGCTGTCCAAAAAGGATAGAGATGTTAAAAAAGAAAGAAGCCACGCTATATGCAGCCAAAACCCAAAAAGAGTGTCTTAAAAATGCAATTATGAACATGGTTAAAAAGTGCCCAATCATCCTCTCTGTTATGCTGACGCAATAAGAGGTGGTAAGGCCCCTGGTTCGGTTGTGCATGTACCTGCTGATTTAAATGCTTACAATAAAAGTGAAATGTCTGATTTCGTTGAGGAATCTCAAAAGCTGTTTGGTGTACCCATTCACCAATTAATTTCTAATATTAGAGAATTCTGGCCTAATTACTTAAAGCTAGAAGAACACAAGAAACCAGGTGCTTACCTGTGCTTTATTGCCTCCCTCACCCCCCTGCACCATAAATTTAAATTTCATAACAGCCAATATAAATTATTTTATTTCATCCGACAAACAATTAAGCTATCACTTAGCTGACTAAAAGAAGTTCAGCTAGCCAACATTAGGACAACCCTATTCTCCGGGACATATTTGAGGAAAACACAGATCTTTCTATTAACGATAGATTCTATGTATTACCAATTTACATTTCAAGTGAGGGTCCCAACCTTGAAATTCAAATCCAAGATAATGAAAACATCTTTCTAGCTCCTTTTTATAGGAACGCTCAATAAATAACTATGAAGGCTAATAAGTACACTCAACATCCCAAGTAAAAAAGGAACAAAAATATAGAAAAAATATATATGAAATGTATTAGCACACAAAAAAGTAACAAAACAAATATATTTAAATATGAAAACACTTGTACCTTAGACCTTTCTCCAAGGGGGATCTAAATATTAACACTAAAACAAAACTGAAAAAAGTATTCTTTTAAATACCTACAAAATATGAATTTATAGTTACTATTAGAATTAAGTTACCTAAAACCTAATGTTGTAGTACCCGTGGCATGATGGTTAGTGCGTTGGACTGTCATGCGAGAGGTCTTGGGTTCGATCCCTGCCTGTGCCACCTAAAGTTTTTTTCACGGGTACTGCCTCTTGCGAGGAATTGACAAATTCTCCAAGAGTAATTCTTGTCATGAAAAGTGCTTTCTCGAATTAGCCGTTCGGAATCGGCATATAAACTGTAGGTCCCCTCCATCCCTTCAAATACTCGCACACAGGAATGGTTGAGAGTTGTAAGTCACTAGGCCCTGGTTCTTCATGGACTGTTGCGCCACCTAATTTATTTATTTTTTTTTAAAACCTAATGTTATTACAATAAGTAAGTTCAATTTATAGTTACTATTAGATTTAAGTTACCTAAAACCTAATGTTATTACTAGGGCTAGGATTTCCATGCAAATGCATATTTTCTTTGACAAACTTTAGAAGCAAGCGAACAAATTATCTTTAAGAATCATTAATTTTCCTTTAAAATGGCATTCAATCGTTAGTGCATATTTTTGCATATTTGACTATAAATGCATATTTTGCATATTTTTATAATAAATGCATGTTGTTCGTTTATATTTAAAAAAATGGACAATGATGTTTCAAAGAAATGCAAACTCACCATTGTAATTAGAATCAATGAACTAGGTGATTTTCACCAACAAAAACAAATTCTTCTCTTGTTAACCGATGCGGCGCCATACATGTTTAAGGCAGCTAGAGGGTTAAAACTCTTTTATCCGAAGTTGATACATGTAACGTGTTTAGCTCATGCACTGCATCGAGTTGCAGAGGAAATACGAAGTTATTTTAAAAATGTTGACTCATTAGTGGCAAACCGAAAACAAACATTTTAAAGGCACCTCTTCCACCACAGCTTATTGTTAACA
Organism: Eupeodes latifasciatus; assembly: GCA_920104205.1. Classification (NCBI taxonomy): domain Eukaryota; kingdom Metazoa; phylum Arthropoda; class Insecta; order Diptera; family Syrphidae; genus Eupeodes; species Eupeodes latifasciatus. The sequence continues at coordinate 116,735,345 of OV049926.1, forward strand.
GTTGGGTAACTTGGCTACAAGCAGTTGCCTATTACGCAAAGCACTATGAGGAGTTTTAAGAAGTGGTTAATAATTTCGATGGTCTGATGCTGTTGCAGTTAATATTGTAAAAGAGATATTGAACCAGATTTTACTTAAAACCCAAATAATATTCATTAACTCTAACTACAGTTTTCCTTGTGATACCCTAACAAAGCTTGAGGGAAGGGACTCATTAAAAAATCAAATTGATTTAGTTGAAGATGCTGTTGTAAAAATAACTGCTGTTAAGGATCTCTTGATCCAGCCATACAAAAGAAGCTTGAGAATGTTCTAGCAAATATTGAAGGGTTTTTAACAATGAAAAATATATATGCAAAGCATTTACATTGAGTTGCAGTAATGAAAATTATTTGAGAAACTTTACAACCGATGAAATTTCTTCCTTTAAGAATGCACCACTTACGTCAATTGACGTAGAACGCTCCTTTTCGATGTATGTATGTATATAAGACGTTTCAAAGGCCCAATCGCCAAAGCTTTATTTTTAAAAACTTTAAGAAGAATTTCATCATTTATGTCAATTTTTCTATTGTCTGTGTTATTTTGAAAAAAAAAAATGTTATTCAAAGGGATATCTTATTCTTATGTTGATGTAATTTTTATTTCTTGTTTATGTTTTGTCTATTTTTAATTTTTGAATGTACCTACTTGTTTTTTAGTTCCTTTAAAAGATAAAATAAAGGACTGATTTTTTTATAAAAACTGTATACTAAGTCTTTTTTGTGTTCAATTATATGATTTTAAATGCATATTTTAAGTGCATATTTCCCATTTTTAAGAGCATATTTTAAGCGCATATTTTGCGTTTTTAAGTGCATGGAAATCCTAGCCCTAGTTATTACAATAAGTAAGTTCAATTTGAAACAATGAAATAATCAAATTCAAACATAACTACAAGTCATAACAAAAAAAATATAAAAAAAAGAAAAATGTTTGTGATTTAAATACTTGGAATGCACAAGTACCCACCTGTTAAAACAAGACTTAAAAAGGCATTCCTTTGAATACCTACTAAACAAGCGGTGAAGTTATTGCAACAAGTACATCTAAGATATCTAAGTTATATGTATAAATTCTAATGTAATATTAAGTATAAGTTTTCTTTGACACAATCAATTCCAAATTCCAATTAAAGTACAATTCCTAGTGTAACATATTAAAATAAGACTCAAATATGCTTTCTTTTGAATACCTAAAATGGTTGTGAAATTATTTTACTTTATATAAATAAGATAAGTCATCCAAAAGCTATTGTTAGGTACTAGAAATAGTTAAAACTTTCTTATGGGGAAGAAAAATCAAATTATAACTTATGTAAATATAATTTCTAAACAAAACTGAAATAACCCATAAACACTTGATGAGGAAAACTATTGAACAAACATGTTGGTAAATAGTTAGCTTAATGTCAAATCAATGTATTTTGAAAGTATCTTTAGCCTCATCTATTTAATCTTTTTCACTAGTACACGTAAACAGTGTAAGAGACAGACAAATAATATCTTATATTTCTGTCTTATGTTTGCATATTATTGTCAAAAACACTCTATATGAAGATATAAATCCTTCGTACGTATCACCCTTCAAAACCCATTTGTTTACATTGTTGTATTTGTAATGTGGAAGAATTCAACGAGTAAAATTGACGTGTTTTCACACATACATAGACACATTTACAGAGTTTTTAGGGGAAATTTCATAAATTAGAGGAGAAATTACACGCACACTAAGAAATACTTTATGAGGCCAGTTTCCGGTTTAGCTTGTAGGCAAACCAATATGGCTACCGTAGATTTATATCTTTACTAGTGTGTTTTTGCTTTTTAAAGTATTTCTATTTCATCTACTTTCTCTTTCGCACTTATTTGAGTCTTTCCAAAAAAGTCTGGATGTAATAACACACTATGTTATATGCTTATATGGTAACCAATGGGCAAGTTCAGACAACATAAAGGAATTCATTTGCAGTCAACTTCATTCTTTAAACTTATGTCGCCTGAACCTGCCCAATGCAAATATTATTCTTTCACGCGCATTTTATATATCGATAACTAAACGTCATGTTGACTCACAAACGTGCAAACGTTTTGTTCATTGGCACTAGGAAAGTTGACAATGATGTGAACAAAATTGGCTGCATTCAATCTCAGACAGATAGGCTTGTTTCACACTACACGGTTTTGACCGTACGGCGAAAAACCGGACGGCATAAATCGGATCAATGGCTAATAACACATTATACCGTTTTGACCGTATAATATGAAAGCGTATATGCTCTTCTTCGCGCCTCTAACTAAATTTCGCCGTCCGGTTTTTTTTCTGTACGGTCAAAACCGTGTAGTGTGAAACGAGCTATAGGGTATCCGGATACCTTTTTGTTAGTGTTTTACGTGTAAAATAACAGCTGATCAAAAACAGCTGAGATGTCAAAAAAGGAATCCAAAGGTATCCAAGAATTTCTGGGGTATGTAGGTATCTGTAGGTATCAAGAAACTTGAAAATTGATTTCAGCTTTTTGTATTTGTTGGTAAACAAAAAGATACAAAATGTTAGTTGAAGTTGTATTTGAGAATGTTCTGTACATAATAGACGATGAAGAAGCTATTTGCCTCCGAATTTTAGAAGGTAATTATGTTTTATTTTACAACAATTTTGACTTCGAAGCATGTTTCTCTGCTTTTTGTGAACAGCTGAAAGTTGTTTTTATTTTTTGACAGTTATCCCAATACAGCTATCCAACTCGTTCAACAAGGTATCTCAAAATCCACCTATCCAAGATACCCTATCCAACACGAGATTGGCTGCGTTAAATCACACCTTACGTTGACCATTTAATTGTAGCTTCAAAATCGTTTTTTGAACTTGAACTTTGAATTTCAAAACGAGAACTGACTGCAATAAAATGTGTATAGGGTCGGTTGGGGTAAATGTAAACATGGGGTAAATGTAAACGACCGTTGTTTTCACGATTAAAAACAAATTGTAGCAGCCCAGACGAAAAAAAAATCAAAATATGAAACGTCGCGACACCGGTGCATTTAATGCCTTTCAGTTGTTGTTCGGATTTCCTTGAGAATTTTAGTCGTGAAAAGAAGCTGTCTCTGAAAAGTGAAATTCAAGTTTGTGAGTGTGTTTGTGACCTCTAAAAAAAAGTTAATTTTATTTCAAACGTAAGTATTATTTTCTTGTTATATGTAATTAAAAGTGCATTGAAGTAGTTCCTGTGAAAAAAACCATGCTCTTGTCATTCCTTGTATGTTTTTGTTGCATGTTTACATTTACCCCAGTAATTGAAGCATATGGGGTAAATGTAAACATATTTTTGGGGTAAATGTAAACGTCGCTTTTCCTGTATCTTTTTTTGATTAACTCCATTTCTAGCGTTTAAAATGCCCCGAACATATACAAAGAAGAAACCACAAGTAAATTAAAGTGTAAACGATCTTCAAAACGCTGTACGAGATGTGTTGAATAAAAAAACTACATACCGCGAAGGAAAAATACAAAATCCCGAAATCGGTCATCTTTCAAAGAATTAATGGGCGAAAATCATCATTAGATGCAATTGGGTCGGGGCGAGCACCCTCCTTTCCAAAACTGACTGAAGATGAAATAGTTAAATGTATAATTACTCGTGCAAACATGGGATTACCCTGCGACAAACATGAACTTAAGGAACTTGTTGGAGAACATGTAAAAAACAACAGAATAAAAACTCAATCCAAGGACGATACCTCAGGTGAGGACTGGTACTTGGGATTTATGAAGCGCTACCCGGAGATAACTTTATAAAACCAGAACATCTGCAAAAATTAAGAAAGGATGCCAGAAACCCATTTGTCGTATGCGAATTTTATGATAAACTTCAAAAAGTTATGGAAGATAAAAACTTCACCAATAAACCACAATACGTTTTTAACGCCGACGAAAGCGGATTTCATCACGATCACAGCCGCATGCATGGTTTGGGTGTTAAGGGCAAAGCTCTAAGCCGGATTTCAGGTGGAACTGGATGGGAATCCACTACAGTGCCTTCATGCGTTTCGGCCGATGGCTCCACATTACCACCGTTAATAATTTTTAAAGGTGCTGCTGTTCAGGCAAGATGGATTTCTGAAGCTGGTTTTCCGGGGACACTACGCGGCCTCCAAAAATGGATGGATGGATGGAGGAACCACAATTTTTTAATTGGTTGTGTGATGGCTTTATTCGTTTTTTTAAAAATATTTGTGATGGAGAAGTATTACCAAATCAAGCAGCATTGTTGGTATATGATGGTCATTGCCATTAATGTAAAAGAAAATTGAAGAATGAAAACATTGTTTTCTTTTAATAACTGCCTAGGCCTACCCAGGCACCTGTATCTTGTTCCTAACAAAAAGATTTAAAAGCATGTGAATAAATATAATTTTTTTAGTAAAAATAGTTTTGTTTTTATTTAAAAAAAAGTTAGGTCCATTTCCAATGCTTTTTTGATGGGTAATATTCATTTTATGGGGTAAATGTAAACATTGCGATTACCAATTTTCCAAGTGAATAATTCAAATGAAATTTATATCTGTTTACTTTAACCCCATAGGCGATCTCCTAGCACTTAGGGAACAGAAGTTAGCTGTCCACATTTACCCCAGAATTTTTAAAATTATGGGGGAAATGTAAACAAGGACGGGGTAAATGTAAACACTGTCCAAAATCATGTTTGTGTTTTTATACATTTATTTACACATAATAAGTAGAATATTAGGTTTCTAATTATATAATATCCGTTTTCAAAAGTTAAAAAAAAATAAAATTTAACACATTTAAGTTTTCTGAAAAAAAATATTTCTCTAAAAAATGCAAAAACTGTCCACATTTACCCCAACCGACCCTAATAGTTTTTTATTAATTGTACTATGAACTCTGGTTATTGAACCTTAAAACGGGGCATTTATAAAATATTTTTACTTAGCAAAATCATAAAACTTTTTTCTTAAGATTGTGTTCAAGACGGTTTAATTTCAAACCAACATAGAACATACAATTAAACTAAAAATGTATAAAATAATAGTTATGGTTGCTGAGCAAAGTTTTCTGTCATCTTGACATTAAATCAAATAACACTTCTTAACCTTCAATGTCTGTTTGGCTTTCTTTTGGTTCTTGGTTATTATGAGTAATCAAACGTTTTAACCAAATTTCATAAGAATTTAAATAAGATTTTTGGTGGAAATTTTATACATTCCCTTCCGCTCAAAAAACATCAGATATTTTTTTAGACTCCGTTTATTCTTATTTTATTAACTTAACATTGTGTTATATTTGTTTTTAATACTAGTTTACATGTTGTACTAATATAAAAATAAAAAGAACATCATAAAAAAGGCGCTAAAATTTCTTAGAATTTGTGTACCGTAAAAGAATGCAGTTGACCTCGACTGCAAATGAACACTCTATGTTGTCTGAACCTGCCCATTGTATCAAATAATTATTCTAGTATGACCCCTTATGTTTATTTTTAGAGATATAGGACTTTAAAAGTGAATAAAAAAATGGTATTTTTAAATTGGCATGAAATTTACTTTATTCGAAACTATAGTTTTCTGGCATTATAATCCAAATTTGATTTCTGGAATATGACCGCCACGGCTGGCTCGGACGTAAGTTAACCTAGAGGTCCAACATTTGCGGCAGTATATCGGCAATAACGCTGCGAATGTTGTCCTTAAAGACGTTTCGTCAATTGTTTCGGCCAAAAACACCCTATATGAAGATATAAATCCTTCGTACGTATCACCCTTCAAAACCCATTTGTTTACATTGTTGTATTTGTAATGTGGAAGAATTCAACGAGTAAAATTGACGTGTTTTCACGCATACATAGCCACAATTACTGAGTTTTCAGGGGAAATTTCATAAAATTAAAGGAGAAATTACACGCACACTAAGAAATACTTTATGAGGCCAGTTTCCGGTTTAGCTTGTAGGCAAACCAATATGGTTACCGAGGATTTATATCTTTACTAGAGTGTTTTTGGTTTCGGGCTTATGGATGGGCATAGAGTAGCAACTTCACACATCCCTACAGAAAACAGTCAAAGGGCGTTGAATCCCACAATATTGGAGTCTTATTTACGGGTTCCTAACGTGAAACTATGCGCTTACGGTTACAAAACGTTTTCTTTAAAAAAAACAATTGTGGCACGAGCTGTGTGACGTGACATGTTGTTCCCTCTTCTTGAAACCACAGCTCTGCACATCACAGTTGTTTAATTGATGAACAAAATAATCAGTAAACACGACTCTATAGCGGTCAATTTTTTAAGTTTATTTCTTAAATCTCAGAAATTTTGAAATTTAATTTAAACAACTCAAAACTTCTTTCAATCCTAATTAAAATAAAACTATTATATGATATTTTAGGTTCGTACTTCAAGTTGCCCATAATTGGCATTGGGCAAAAAAGAAAAGTTCGCCGTTATTTGGAATTTTTTCTTATGAACTAGCAATACATAAGTAAAGTACCTACCTACATTAAATTCGTTCTTGATACAACAAAAATGAGTCAGCTTAGGTTTTATTATAAGCGTTATCCACTGTAATAAACAAATTCAATAAAAATTGTATGCATGCTCCTATCTGCCTTACGCAAATGAATTACGTTAATAAAACTTGAAACCAATTGCACATACATTAACCGATTCTCTGCCAATAATTCAAAAAAAAAAACTAATTCTTTTAAAAGTTCAATGCCATTTGGCAAACATTAACTTCTGACATTGATCTTGCTCAATGCTCAGTGATCTAGTTGCGCTAATGAATGGTAAAATACAGAAAAAAATACAAATTTAGAAACTGTTTCGTTAGTCATTGAACATGCACAACCTTCAATTTTCCTTCGAAAACAACCATGTACACGATCAGCACATCATGGCCTGGCTTTAGATGAGGGGATCCTAACTTTAATCTTAAAATAGGTACGCCCGAACGACGCAATTGGCTTAATGTCATACACTTCGCGTTGAAGCAATCAATTTGAATTATCCTTAACATACTTAAAATACATCAAATAGCAAGATTACCTTCTGTGCCCAATACCCATAAATTCCTTCAGTGCTTTTCTTACCAAATGTAGTAGGCGTCATTTCAAGTATTGCGCATATCTATCGATTTCTTAGCTACTTTACTTACATATGTAGGTATATTTTATGAAACTTCAACGGTAGGAATTAAGATTAGATTGAAAAAATGTTGCTTTCATTTTTGTTCTGAATAAATGTATCTAATAATTATTAATGTATCTAGGTATATCATGAAATGGAAGAATGTTTCTAATCTTTTTATGGTACCTTTGAAAATGTACAAAAGCAAACAAATGCAGCTGAAAGTGATTCTTTCGTTTTTCTTTCATAAAATTTAATTTGTAAATCATTTTAAGTAATTATTAAAATAACGTTGTAATCTGCAAAAATCGATTTAATTTCAACTTGAACGTTCAATAGAAATTACATTTTCACATTTACACTTACACCAAACAAAATCACTGATTTTGTGCCTTTTAATTTACAATTAAATTTCAATTTTCAATTTATTTTATTCGTGAAGTGCTTATATATGTATGTACATTAAGACATATTTTCTTATAAAATACATAAAAGCTTCAAAATTTGAAAGCTAACATTTTTAACACTATTATGATCATATTCAAAAAATAAGAACCAATTAACAAAAATAAGAAATTAAATAATTTAAGAAAATATCTTCATAAGAAGAAAAAAATATTATAAAGAAAACCAATTAAGAAACAAAGAAAGGAGAAACACAAATTGAACTTAGCAAGCACAACAGTATTTGAAAGAAAGATACTTTCAAAGCAGGGAGTAATGATTTTAAATATTTTTCTTTAGTCTTGTAGCATCATTTATTTCTCTCAAGTGACGAGTTAAGAATATACAATGAACTGACGCTCGGATGTAAAAGATACATAGCGTGGTTGTATCAGCATTCGAGTTATAAGAGATGAGGCAGTACTTATTATCAAGTCTCATATTAAGAACATACATACTTTAAGAAATTAGAGATTCTATCTTATATTTGCGTTAGCCTAAAATGTAAATCTTCTTTTGCATATGGAATGACAGTGCGAAAATATTTCGCAGCCAAAAATATGGGTTCGTAAGACTAGAGCTTTTACTAGAAGCATGCGCCCTTTAAATGGAGTGAAGAACTGAGTCGTAAGATGCGTAGAATGTCATACATTTTACCCACTACATAACTGATATAGTTATTCCAAATTAAGGTACGTTTAAAAATTACTCCAAAATGTTCGACATACGAGATAGTATTAACTTGCAGGATCACAGTTGAAAAATATGGTACATCGACAATTTTTTTCGATATGACAATGGAAACTAATTGTTTGGGTTTGATAACAAGGCTATTTATTATCTTGAGAACAACTTGAAATTCTGTCGAGATCTTCGTTAATACAACACACAGCGTATTCTATAAGCCCAAGGGGATAACTAATATATAACTGAGCGTCACGGGTTAAAAATTCTATAAACTCATTTCTTTGTAGTGGTCAAACTCCAAATTCTTACTACATTTTGGGAAAATGTAATATTGAAGGCTAGTTTGGTAACAGTGGTTGAGGTTTTTAACAAAATGTTCATAGGTCCTGTTTCAATAGAGCTAATCAATCGAAATCGGTTGATGTAGATATTGGGTTGCAAGCGTATTTGTGAACATACGAGCTGGAATAATCATTAATTAAAGATGATCTGCTGTGCCGGCTATATGTGAAAAATATTGAGGGTTCATAAGAAATCTATAAAATAAATACTTTTTCGAGTTTGAAACAAGCAATTCTAGTTTTCAAAGCGAAATTTTACGTTCCACAAACTTGAATAATATTTTAATTGCTATATTTAGGGTATGCCATCTTTATTGTACACATATGTATACAAAAAAAAAACACTTCAAGCCTTAATGCATTACATCTAATAGATTTAAATAATTCATTTTTGAATTTCTATATTGAATGCCGAGAATAGGTTGTTTTGATATGTCACGTCAGAGAATAATCTTCAATATACCTACATAATACTCGTGGCGGGATGGTTAGTGCCTATGACTATCACGCCAAAGTTTTGGGTTCAATCCCTGGCTGTTTCACGGGTGCTGCCTTTTGTGTCATGAAAAGTGCTTTCTCAAATAAGCCGTTCGGATTCGGCATATAAACTGTAGGTGCCTTCCATCCCGGACTTTACTCGACCGCAGGAATGGTTGAGAGTTGTAAGTCACTAGGCCCCATTTCTCTACGGGCTGTTTCGTCACCTAATTGTATTTATTTATATACCTACATTTCCCAATAAAAACAATATGCGTGTAAAGCACAAGTTCTCAAGTCAAAACTAGAAATTGAACGATACCGATCACGAATTTCGTATAACTTATTTTTCTGAAAAACTGTTGATAAACTGGTTAAGGTTTTTTAACTGGAAATTGCACTTTTCCAATGGGTTTTGATGGCCTTAATTCAAATCCGACTTCAAAATTAATGTATCATGTCAGGTTTTTGAAAAACAAAGACATTCATAAAGGTTTTTGAGGCTATCTAAATTTATGAAGTAGCTTTTTTCAATAAAATCCGTGATGGTTTTCCAAATCTATAATCCTTTTTTTTTCAATATTCAGTTGAAATATTTATATTATTTCAATCATATTCAAAAAAGCTTCATAAGTTGTAAGATTTCACGTGGTAATTTTGTCGAACAGTGTAATATTTCTTCAATTTTACTTTGGCCTGTTAAAAAAAAATATTTTTTTATTTTAAAGAAACAAATAATTTACCTGTTAATAAATACGAATCCGAGATGTAGGTGCACTTGTCTTACTAAAAGACTCTCCCACCTGCATTTAACATTTTTAATAAAAATTGAATGGGAAAGATAGCTGCTATTGAAGAAGAATTACAGTATTTAACAATAAAGTACTTATGAGACAAAATATCTGCACTCATTTCTACACTGGCTGAAATCTTTGTTAAAATTAGATTAAAACCTCTAAAATATGAACATGATTCTTCGTTTAAGGTTTTATTTAGGGAATTTGCAAATACATTGTGATACCTTAACTAAAGCCGTATAAAACACTCGGCTCTCTTACATGCACAAACGTCGAACTTATATATAAAAACCGGCGTGCGTCTTTAAGAGAATGTTGATTTAGTAAACTTGTCTCATTTTGTTCATTACAAGTTTTATCTAACACCTTGGCAAAGCACGGTCTTGCTTCAATCAACATTGCATTACTTAACTAGTGTTTCCAAAAGTTTGGGTTCTGTTCAAGTCTTCTCTGGAAGTTTGTGTACCAAGTTTGAAGAGTAGAAAGCGGAACTAACGCCGTTGCGTCTCCAACCATATTCGGAATCTGTTGTGGGGTCATGCAAAAACTTGATGCATAATTATAAAAGCTTTCTAGCATTTTCTGTCCAAACTGTAAGGTGTTGTTGGGATTCGTCTAGATTCATTAAAAAATTAGAAATAAATTATAACAAGACACACGACAAGCGACGTTAACTTACGATTGCAGGAGTAAGTTGACACACCGCAATATCTGGCTCGACTGAGATGCCGATTTGGGCTATGGGTGATATAGCTTGGTTGCCAAACACCATTGTGCTTTGTTCTATTTCAGGGCCTTTTTTAAGTTGTGAGATCTTGAAAATCGCCGACGGCTTGCTGTTGGAAATATGGCCTAAATATTGCCAAGCGGGTGCCGAACTGGCATCAGGCCAGCTGAAGTAAACAGCTGCGGACATTCCATCTGGCAGCGGGGAAACCCCGGTTAGGAAGATTACAATATAATTAACTTTATCCACTTCAGGAACATTGATCAACAATTTGTTTTCGTCGACTCTCACAAAATCAGTCTGAGGCTAAAAATGTAAATATGTTCGTAATGAATGATTGAAGACAATTGCAAAAGAATAAACACTTTACCAGTCTTCCAGATATAATTAAGCCAAACATGATAATCGCTGCTTTTAATCAAAATGAATATTATTTAAATGAAATACTTTGAAAGTGGAGAAATCAACAAAAATTCCTTAAAAACATCCAGAACAATCCAGTCCAAACTTTATGGGTCTCGGCTTTTTTTGCTATAATTGGTGGTTTGAAGAAAAATGACATTGACAGGATATGGTTGACAGCTTTTTGACAGCAATACAAAAAACATTAGGGTTATAACGCAATGCAAATTAATTTTATGAATTAGGCATAAACACATTGAAACAGTATAGACTGATGAACCAAATCGGCGCGTTTCGGAGGATACGGCCAATAGATTATTTTATTTTGTCTGAACATAAATTATTGGTTGATTTATATGAATCTACATTTGACTTTATATTAATATCGGGTGATTTTTTTGAGGTTAGGATTTTCATGCATTAGTATTTGACAGATCACGCGGGATTTCAGACATGGTGTCAAAGAGAAAGATGCTCAGTATGCTTTGACATTTCATCATGAATAGACTTACTAACGAGCAACGCTTGCAAATCATTGAATTTTATTACCAAAATCAGTGTTCGGTTCGAAATGTGTTTCGCGCTTTACGCAAATTTTATGCGTTATTTTTTTTTTAAAGTTCTCAAGCTCTTAAAAATTCACCCATTATATTAAACAATGTCCTCTTTTCAATGGAGGACAATAAATACATAAAGGGTGATTTTTTAAGAGCTTGAGAACTTTTAAAAAAAAAAAACCTGAAACACAATCAAATTTTATTCGAGGTGAACTCTCTCAAATTCGTTATCGGTGAATACATGTGAGTGGGGAAAAAAACAAAATGGGGTTTGGGCAAAAACATTGTATATATATTTCTTACAGTACTCTTATGAAGAGGAACGATCGAAGCGACATCTGAGCGGCGTGGAGATGATTGAATTTGATTTCTTTTTTTTTATACCCCTCAAGAGTTGAGAATGAGGGAAAATTCAACAATAATTAAAGAATAGAAAATAGAGAAGAACATATGCAAATGTAGTAGGAGATCGAGGGAGACAGTAGAAACAACCTTTTGACATTATATGTGGGTATGCATATTATACTTGAAGAGGAATGATTTTACGGTTATGCTTTGGCAAGAAATAGAAAAAATATAAGAAAAACAATACTTAACAAAGCAAAAAAGTAGGTATTGGAAGAGTACTTTATGCGGTTAGTAGTTAAATATATTTTTTAATATATTTTTTTTTCAATTCAATAATGTGTTCCTGATAATTGTCTTTATTTTTGATATGACTCTTAAATTAATTTTATCTTTTTTATACCAAAAATTTAGTGTGATATAATTCCTTTTTTTCCTAATTAAATAGCCCTCCGATATCAAACTAATGTGGAAGCATGGTCATGTTAATGTTGTAAGTAAGAAACTCTTGAAACAAGGTGCAAATCCGGCATACAATGCTCTAATAATTATGTTTGAATCTTTTACAAGAAAAGACCTACAAAAAACTAAAACCGAAAAAGGTAAAATGTTCTGGACTATATGAATCGAAGGGTCTCACAGAAGCAATTAATGTTATCATAATGATATCTCCACACAAGAAACACTTCCATTCCGTCCAAATTACTACCATGTCATCATGATACCTCATATATTAAGCTTATACCTTTCCAATTTAGGCATTGACACTTGTAAGGTTAATTTTTCAACGTAGTTTTATATTATATTATATTTATTTATTAACATGTTTTTATATGAAAATTAAAAATTCAATGCAGTACATCCTGTTAAGCCGTTAAAAAAACAAAAAACGACCTAGTTTTCAATACCTTTAAATTTATGCAATTTTGATTGGGTTTGTACTTGATACGTACAAATCACAAATAATACGCAATAATAACAACAACAAAATAATTGAATATACTTAAAATCTTCAATGCATCGTACTCCAAATATGGCAACATTTCATTTTTCACAAAAATTGAAAATTTAAAATCAAACGAAAATTATTAAATTCAAAATACCTACAACGTTAAAGTATACATACATAGCTACAAACATATTATGTATTTGTATATGTAAAATATGGCAACATCTCATTTTTCACAAAAATTGAAAATTTAAAATCAATCGAGAATTTTTGAATTCAAAATATCTACAACGTTAAAGTATATACATAGCTACAAACATATGTATGCATAATCACATTGCACATTAGGGTGTCCCGACAAATTTTTTTTGATTTTCCGAACAAAAGACCTCTCAAAACTTGCGTAAATGAACTTAGATTACAAAAATATATAAAAAAAAATATTAAAATTTGTCTAGGGGTTTATACCGAACCTCAAAATTTTGACAAATTGATATTTTTATGCTTTTGTTCCCTTCCTTAATTTCGGTTCCTGAGCTACTATTTATTATAAAATATTAACTTTTTGATCTTATTAGGTTTAGAACATATTTGACGTTTTGATTTGCATGCAACAATACGTTTCCAGCGGTTTCAAATTTATAAGGTTTTAAGCTAAAAATACCCCCAATAGGTGACCAAAATTGAATTTTTTTAATTTTTGGCTCATACTGCTATTATCATTATTTTCCTGGAACTTAAAACCACTGCTCTATAAATCTGACACAATTTGAATTAAAGTTTCTATACCTATCCGATTTTGAAGAAAAATTTGTTTATAAATTTGAGGCCTACCTGCACAAATGACTTAATTTATTGATGTCCTTTAAGGATATGGGTTTTTACCTGTTTCCTACATGTAAAATACACAACTCAATCGGGTAATAAAGTCGGATTTAAAATTGAAGGCTGTTTTCTACCTGAAAAATATCTACTAAATGGGTTGTTGAACTCCATAATTTGTAGACCTGATCTTATACAAAAGCCACACTTTGAAGTCCTTAGTATTCATTCGAGATCCTCAACGGGTTGTGTAAAGTGCGTTGTAACAGTTTTAAAAGCAATTTTTGTGATTTTTTTAAAATAATGAGTTCAAGACGTAGTGGAACTACTTGTGCTATATTGGGATCATACAAAAAACTTGACGATCGGCAGCTACCAACTACAAGAGATGTCATTAAATTAATTTTGTTTGTAAGGAACGAACTAAAACTTAAATTCAACGGAAAGGATCCTTCCCATTTAGAAATATATGCGATTGTTTTTGAAGAAATCGACAATATTTGGGCTAAAGCTTCGATTCCAATTGTAACTAAGGAAAGAGTTATTCAATTACTTAAATCCTGTTTCGAAAGGTACAATATTGTGAAGCGATACCCCAAAAGCAAACAAAATGCTAGTTTCGAAAACAAACTGAAGTGTTTTTTAGAGTAATCTAAGAAGCTTTTCGACGTTGCTGCTTGTAAATGCACTTCATTTGAAACTTGTTCGTGTTTAAAACCAAAGAAAGTTTCCATCCATGAGAGAAGTTTTTTGTTGGATCAAAGAAATGAAAGGAAAATGGTTATAAGCGGGGTTGACAAGAAAGAAACAAATATCTTGAAGAAACGACAGCAGAGGCAAATTGAAGAATCAAAGAGGGAAGCAAAAAAATGGTATACACAGGAAACGGATATTGTCTCAGGAAACTGCAATGAAGAGTTGGTGCGTGAATCTTCCCCAGAAACACATTCGGTAACAGAGGCATCCCCAACAAACCCCCTTTTTGACAGCGGCACCATCGACTTCAAGAGCTTATCGCAATAGATTGATGTTGCCAACAGTTGCCAAGGTATGTGACAAAAATAAGATCCACCGAGCTGTATCGAAATCACGTAAAGAAGCTTTAGAAGATATTGGAGGTATTGCTATAAAAAGCATTTACTTTGGTGGAAGAAAGGACAAGACCCTGATAAATGAGAAAATAGGGGCGCGTTATCACCGTAAAGAAATTTTTGAAGAACACATCTCAATTTTGGCAGAACCTGGATCAATTTACTTGGGACACACAACACCAGGTCGTGGCACCGCAAAAGGGATTTTTACTTCCATCACAACCTTTTTAGAGAGTCAAGGTTGGAATTTAGATGACGCTTTGCATTGGATGTGACGGAACTGCAACTAACACTGGTTGGTTTAAATGATGAAATTGCTTTGAGCACTGGGTTATGATTTAACACTGGTTGGAAGGGAGGCGTCATTCAATATTTAGAGGAGTTCTTGAAGAGACCGCTGCAATGGTGTATTTGCATGCTTCAAGCCAATGAGATACCTCTTCGTCATTTATTCTTGACATTAGATGGTTGCACTTCGGATCCTAGAGAATATTCTGGACCTATTGGGAAACAATTAGCTGATTGCGAAAGTAAAACCACCATGAGCTTTTGTGCAGTGGCTGGTAATAAGCCTGACTTGCCGAAAAATGTGGTTGATGAACTTAGTACGGATCAAAAATATCTTTATCAGATATGTCAAGCTGTATCTACTGGTTTCTGTTCTCCTGAGCTGGCAAACCGTCAACCTGGAAAAATGGCGCACTCGAGATGGCTTACTTCAGCTAATCGCATACTGAGACTTTATGTTAGTACTCTTCGTCCATCAGAGAATTTTCTATTGCTTGTCAACTACGTCGTCAAAGTATACGCTCCAATTTGGTTCCGAATCAAGCGACAGGCGTCTTTTAAGGATGGAGCCAAACATATTTTCCAATTAATTATGTACTCTCGATATTTACCCGAAAATTTGAGATGTGTTGTGGATTCTGTTATAGAAAGAAATACTTATTTTGCACATCCAGAAAACCTGCTTATCAGTATGTTGTTTGATGAAAGGGACCACATTCGGGAGCTGGGCATTAGGGTGTCCCGTCGATGTATGAAAAAAATTTTTTTCGAGCTACACTATCAAAAGGGGTATCAAAATTTGCGTAATTTTACACAGATAAAGAAAACGTCAAAAAAACTGAAAGAACATGTTATCTTGGGGGTAGTACCGGGCTTTGAAGATTTTTAAATTTCATGTTTTTACATACTTTAACCGTTTGAATAAAACTATACAAAAATTAAGTTTTAAACGTATTTTATTATTAATATTATTTAAACAAATCACATAAAAACAAAATAAGCAAGAAATAATTTTTAATTAATGACATAACCTTAGAATTTAAACTTATTTTTGTGTCCAAAATTTGGCATTTCTCTAGAAGTAGGGTCAGTTACACTCTGTGATGCCTCTGTTACCAGTTTAACACATCTTTCCACAGATTGGGTGTGACAGGGAAAGTCAACAATTTCCAAGCTCTTATCTTTTGCCATGATGTGAAGGTCTTCAAAAGAAATATGTCGAAGAACCGGGGGTGATGTTACCTGACATTCGTTCCACAAAATGATTTCGGTATAATCTTTAGCAGAGAAGTTGATCTTTGGTGGTTTATATATCCTGCGTTTGTTGATATTTTCAGCTTCTCTAGCTTTTTTATTCTTCGCAATGCCCTGCACATCTCCTCTACATTCACACGTGAAAGCAAAAAAAATGTAAACAAATATTATTCCTTTTTGGTTTGACATTTGTATTTTGGCTATCTCCCTCGAACATAATAATGCTAATGAAACTTAAACAAATTTACTTTTCTCATTCTTTCTTTAGTAATTTTCTCCTCATTCTTAATTCCTTACCAAGTACTTTGATACACTCAGCGCCCTCAATAGTTGTGGAGATGAAATAAAAAATTTCGTCTCATAATAGTACTATAAGAAATATACATATATACAATGGCTAAAATAGAAACTTATGGAATTTTTGTGACCTGTCAAAAATGACAATCAATTTTGCAAAACAAAACAATGGATTTCGGATTTGAAGCGTAAGTTCTTGTTAATTGTTTTGATATTTAATATAATTTGATATTTTTCAGACCAAAATTCCTTATAATGAAGAAAGTATATACAAGTTCACTTCATTGAATGAAAGGTAAGTCAATTTGCAGTGAAGGAGGTGCAACAATAATCGATTTATTTTATAGTCTGTGTTTTCATTTTAGATGCTTCCAATAACATACCATGATGCAGGAAGCAATTTCCCTGAAGAAATCTGGAAGACAAAGCAAAAAAGGCGCTGAATTGCAGGCAAGTTTTTATACATATATTATATTTCTCTTAACAAAATATTATCAATGTTTTTAACGACAGATACTGCCCATTGTGTTTGTATGTACATCTCATCGGCATAGCTCCCGCAGGCGTTGACGGTGGAGGTGTCACAATCTCTACCAATAGTCAAATGCATTTAATGCAACAAAACCAGCAGCAACAACACCACCAAGTCAAGGATACAAGTTGAGGGGAGAGTACGATAACTTTGGCGACAAAGTTTAATGACGGATTTGTATAGAACAGCTAAAAACAAGCATTTTTTACTATGGGAGGGGGGTCTATCTCCCCCCGTTTAGGCGGTAGGGGCAATTTAAAAAAATGTGTACATTAAATGGAAAAAAAATAATTAAAAAATAACGGTAATACTTACAATTAAGTATTATACCTTTTTTTAAAGCCAACATTTTTGTCTATTAGCTTGTTTTTAAATCAAGTCAAAACTATGCATAGTTTTTGAAAAAAATTGTTTTAAACTAAAAATGTATGCACAAAAATTTAAAAAAAAGTTATAGTGTAGTTTTTCAAAACTTTCAAATTATTTACTGTTTTTTTTTTAGAATTCATTGCTCTTATTTGTTTTTGATCAAAAACTGAAAACTAGATGACTTTATGTCTTCTAGTTCTTGAGAAATTGAAAATTACCAAAATAAATATTTTAATTAAATTACTTTTTCCTTGCTTAAGTATTAACGTAGTCTTATTTTGATAGTAATAATCGAATATGGATTAAGATATACCTAGGGTAAATTAATTTTTCTTAAATCCAGCTTATTTAAATGCAAAAGAAACTTTGCATGCACCCCATCTTGCACCCACCGAACCATGCCCCCTCCCCCGCCCCCTTGCACGCACTCCAACTTGCACCCACCCCAAATCCTATAGTGTTCCCCCCTTACAGATCCCACTGTTGCATACACCCAAACTCGCACCTACCATTGTTACTATCAAAATAAGACCACTCAAGCAAAAAAAAAGAATCAAATTAAAATAGTAGTTGTGGTTATTTTTAATTTGCATGCACCCCATCTTGCACCCACCGAACCGTGCCCCCTACCCCCTTGCACGCACTACAACTTGCACCCACCCCAAATCCTATAGTGTTCCCAAGCAGGGGGGTTGCAGGGGCCAGCATGCCCCCCCTTACAGATCCCACTGTTGCATACACCCAAATTCGCACACACATTACTGTTGCATACACCCAAAAGAATTAAATTAAAATAGTAGTTGTGGTTATTTTTAATTTTCTCAAAAACTAAAAGACATAAAATCATCTAGTTTTCAGTTTTTGATCAAAAACAAATAAGAGCAATAAATTCTGAAATAAAAACAATGGTAGATAATCTTGAAGTATTGAAAAATTACACTTTAAACCTTTTTTTTAACTTTTTTTACTCAAATTTTGAGTTTAAAATTAATTTTTTCAAAAACTACGCACAGTTTTGACTTGAATTAAAAACTGGCTAATAAAACAGAATGGCTTTAAAAAAATGTATAAAACTTAATTGTAAGTATCACCGTTATTTTTTAATTATTTTTTTCCATTTTAAATAATAATTTTTTTAAATTGCCCCTACCGCCTGAACGGGGGGAGATAGACCCCCCTCCCATAGTAAAAAATGCTTGTATTAAGCCCCTCTACCAAAAACCGTTATTATTTCTTGGCGCCAAAGTTATCGTACTCGTGCCCAAGTTGAAGTTTTGCCATTCAATAATCGACCGCTAACGCTCTCCTCCCAGCAGCTCAGTGTTGGTGTTAGAACGATTTAACAGCAGTAACAGAAACTGCCAACTCGACCTATTCATCAGCTGCCAAGAAATATAATGCAAGCCGCTCAAATTAACGACGCAACAGGGCGCGGAGATCAGTTGTGTAAGTATGAATCGAAGCATTCATATCGTGGTCAACTCGCTTAATCTTAATCTTCTAGATGTAAATCCAAGCTTGTAGCAACAAATGTCCCACTATCTTGTTGCCATTGAAGGATGAGGCAGCGGAACCGAATGTCGATTTTTAAGCAACCTGCTGAGATAATAAAGCACCTAAATGGGAGTCGGAAATCATTGGTAAGTCTTCCGAATTAAAATTCAAAAAATAATTTCATCATTTTTGTATGTACTATTTTAGAATTCCCTGCAGTTTTGGTAAACTTAAGGACTGGCAATATAGAAGAATTCCCTGAATTCGTTATGCATATTGCAAACGAGTTAATAAGCCACAATTTTTCAATCTATAGATCGACTTACGAGCCCTCTTCTGGGAATGGTACAATTATAATCTAATCCATTTCATTGTGCGTTCGTTAACCAGAAGGTTCATGATGGCGAGACTACTTCAAAGTAAGTTTTACCTAAACCACAAACTTTGAAAGCACTAATTAATGTTTTTTTAGCAACCAAACAAAACGAAGCGGTATTGCAACAAGTCATACAATTTGATCCGACAACAGCTTAGAATCTCATCCATTGATAATCTACTTTTAATGTGGCGCAGATAGTTTTTAAATAAATTTGTAATTCTTTTCAAAATTGTATGTAATTCAGCATAATTTTTGTTTTTAAAATTCAATGCTATTATTTATTTTAAATAAAAAAAAAAAACAGAAAATTAGATGTTTAAATGTATCTTAGTTTTTGAGTAATTAAAAAAATATTAAATATACCCAAGAAAAAACACTTCTTTTTGGTTTTCCTAAATTGTATCATTTTCATTTTTGTTCCTTTCAATGGATATTATTTATTTTTATTTTTTTAACGGTGGGCTCTTTTTGTTTTGTCTTCTCTTGGCCTTGCGACTCGAAGCTGCAGAACTGATGGTGTTGTTATTGTTATAGCAGGAGTCGTTGACATGTTTGGTGGAGAGTTTCGCTGAAATAATTAATAATCCAAAGAAACCCCACGTGGATGTTGATGATTCTACTTGTGGAGTTTTGCTGCAGTTGTTATTGTTGCTCTTGTTGTTGTTTATATGATTATTGCTTATTTTAACTTGTGATTTCGATACGAGCTGCTGAGACGACGACGAAGAAGAAGACGACGATGGCTGCTGATTGGGTTTTCTAATCGGTTGTTGGTTTTGTGATTGTCAAGTCAAATATTAAATTAGTGAATTATAAATTTTTACTTGTATTGAATTTTTGGGAAATAAGAAAAAAAAACGAATAAGCTGTATAAAGTATATTTTTCTTTATTGAGGCATTAAAAACATAATATTTGTAATCCTTATTCTTCTTATGTTTTTGTTCAACACGTTCGTGTGTATTCTTTCGCGATTTCATGTAGTTAACAGACTTATGAGTCTTCATTTGACTCTACCTAAAGTTTTGAATTGTATTACTTTTATGGTTTTAAATAGTTCATTTAAGAGTTAATTTTTGATGCTGATTACGAATACGAACGATTTTAGCTACAAAACTATTTTTCACCATTATTTTTGTATATTTTTAATTTACTACAGAAACTTGATGTTTTAACCTAAGACTACAAATTCGTAATAAAAAGTACGAAACAAATTTAAACGGAATATCGAGGAAAGATATTGTAGGTTTGGAAAAACATCACACATTTTTTTTTGAAAAAAGCCATTTCATGAATTTAGATAGCCTCGAAAAGCCTTATAATGTATTATAAGGTTGGGTGCCGAATAGAATTTAAAAACATATTTTTATCAATTCCACTTTATTTTAAAAACAAATAATCATGATTAACAAATCAAAAAGTCTACATGTTTAATGATTTAAATAATTCCTTATCATAGAAAAAGAATACAATATTATTGTTAAGGACTTTTAACTAATGTGAATTTTAATGTGGATATAATCTAAACAAATTGTTTTTATTCATATACTCATCCTTGCCAACAAAAATGAGACATTTTACATTTTGAACGGATCGATTCCAAATCGATATGCATGCTTTATTGAAGCCACACTAGGCATTCGGACACTATGAAGAAAAGAAAACATAAGAAATTAATAACTTGAAAATCGTAATAGTAAACTTACTTACTTCTAAGCCCGAAGTTAAGCTGCAACAAAGCATTAACAGCAGCAATATGATTTGGACGAACACAGTTCATCGGTTTGGGGTGTCCCCGGTAACGCTGTGTCACTGTTGTTGATTATAAAACGAAATATTCTTGGAAATTGATATATTGTTTGTGATGTTTAGTAGCTATTGTAGCGACGTCTGTGCTCTGGACTTGGAGATCGACTTGATTCAGATCTTGAATCTGATTTTGAACTTGTTGAGCTGGTATAAGATGAATTACTGCTAGAGCTACGTCTGTCGCGGCGATTTTTACCGCTTCTTTCAAGATTCGAAAGAGCTAAGGGAACTTGGAATGCATCAAAGGATAATTCCATTCATCTTTCCATTCATCTGGGAATTTAACTCTTTGTACAATCACTTCACGTGTTGGAGCACTCCTCTCTCGTCCTCATAATGAGGACTCCTATGTGCTGGCAATCCTTTTTATCTAGCTCTGCGGCCATAAGGATCTAAATCATCGTAGATATGTAGTGGTGTTCTTCAGGAAGTGAAATCAGACTGGTTGTTTGTTGATGATTCTGATGTCTTGGATATTGTGAAACAACCTTTAAATGAGTAAATAAATGAATACAAATTTGTTTTGGATTTTAAATAAACTTACTGCTGGTGGTGTAGCTCCGTCCTTGAAGTAGTGGTTGTTATTTTCAGAATCATCTAAGAGCAGCCATAGGAATTTTCATCATCTTCCTTTTTCTTCTTAACATCTTCGAGGTCGGTTTTATCCTGTTCCTCTGTGCTCCCTTCAAAACATTCCTCTTCGTCTTCAAATTTAGGACATCCTCATCATGCTTCAACTCAACTGGTAGTTCCCATGTGCACAAAATCTTAGCACTGTTGCTAGTTTTGAAATATTCGGCACGGCTCGAATACTTTAGCAGGGCTTCAACTTGTCCTCTATTTCTTGCAAAAGATCATGAAATGCATCCTTGGATAGCCGAAAGTTTTTTAAAAAACTGAAAACGGAGGAGAGCAGGTACAGATTAAGTTATTTGTGTCTGAAAATCAAATCCTTTATACTCACATTTGGCTTTCCAGTTCCAAAGGATTGGATGCATCTCTCAAACTCCTTCGCATTCTCGCCATTTCAATGAGTTCAGAATAATTTGAATCGTCATCATCATCAAAAAATAATTCAGTCGAAGTCATTTTTTATTTTGTTTTTAATTTTTTTATTTGCTTTCAAAACTTCTGTCAGTTGCAAGAATAATAAAATAATTTTGAAGGCATTCACAATAGCACAATATTTTGTCAATTGATTTTCACAATACCGATTTTGATTTGAATTGATATAGTCTATCAACCGTCAATCGGTTGATAGTTGATCTTCGCAATAAGGCTGGTGAAGATCAACTATCAATTAATAAATTGAAATTTTTCAATCAATTTTATTAAATGGTAGGTATTGTGAGTGTCAACTGTCAATGAATTGTTGATACATTGTGGATTTGTATCAATAACCTATTGTGAATGGAAAAAATTGGTATTGCGAAAAAAAAATCATCGACTTTCTTGTCAACTGGCAATTTTTTTGTTCAATCGTAAATTTGTAGTTGATGAGTTCGTGTTTGCTGAAAAAATAACAAAAAAAATGTGAGTTTCGAATTATAAAAATTTACAAAATCGTTAATTTTGTATTTTAAAGGTCTCAAAAAGTTATTAGTAACAAAAAACAGATATGCAGATTGGTCCAGTTAATGGAACAAAATATTGAACTCGCTAAGGGATTCTGCACAAAAGCTGGAGCACATTCAAAATGGGAAAAAATTTCTGTAGAGCTGAATAGCTTAGGGCCGCCAGAACGTACTTCAGAGAAATGGCAAAGAGTATGGGTCGAACTAAAATGCAAAACAAAGAAGAAGAAAACTGAAAACAAAATCGAAATATCAGCCACTGGTGGTGGTCCAAATAGACTTCACCACTTTAGCGATATGGAAGAAGCTGTTGTAAGTTTATTGGGTCCAAATACATGTGTTAATCCACCCGGAAGAGAATTTGGTTTGGAAACTATTAACACCTCAGATGAAAATGATTTATTGACTGAAGAAGCCGCATATGAACGATCAACCCATCAGATTGACCCGGATCCAGTTGAAGTTGTTGACCAACAGCAGAAAAAAAAATGTATCTATTTCAAAATACTTACGATCAAAGCATTAAGGCTATGGAATCCTTTTCGGTTGTAATACAAGTGTCGAAAATTTTTTTGTCTGGGCCTATGATCTTAATGTGTGTACCATCCAAGCATCCTACCACGTTAGGAATGCCACTTTTCTCAAAATAATAAACTTTTGCCCTCCTTTCTTCCTCCTCATTATAATGGAACTTTATCCATTTTGGGTACACATAGTTTTCAATTACACCAAGGACTTCCTTTAGGACAAGCGATGTAGTTGATTGGGCAATACCAAGATTAAAGTCGTTTCCCAAACTCAACTGGTAGTTCCCATGTGCACAAAATCTTAGCACTGTTGCTAGTTTTAAAATATTCGGCACGGCTCGAATACTTTTGCAGGGCTTCAACTTGTCCTCTATTTCTTGCAAAAGATCATGAAATGCATCCTTGGATAGCCGAAAGTTTTTTAAAAAACTGAAAACGGAGGAGAGCAGGTACAGATTAAGTTATTTGTGTCTGAAAATCAAAACCTTTATACTCACATTTGGCTTTCCAGTTCCAAAGGATTGGATGCATCTCTCAAACTCCTTCGCATTCTCGCCATTTCAATGAGTTCAGAATCATTTGAATCGTCATCATCATCAAAAAATAATTCAGTCGAAGTCATTTTTTATTTTGTTTTTAATTTTTTTATTTGCTTTCAAAACTTCTGTCAGTTGCAAGAATAATAAAATAATTTTGAAGGCATTCACAATAGCACAATATTTTGTCAATTGATTTTCACAATACCGATTTTGATTTGAATTGATATAGTCTATCAACCGTCAATCGGTTGATAGTTGATCTTCGCAATAAGGCTGTATATCTTTAAAATTAAGTTTTCAACAAATTATTGGTTTTCTTATTCTTTTTTGAAGGAAGATTTGAAAAATCATGAGATTTTCAATAAATTCATGAGATCATGAGATGGGGGTGCAAAATCATGATAAATCATGAGATTCGGCAACACTGCTTGCCGATTCCAACTTTTTCGATCAGGATTTCATTGATGTGGCTTACTTAATAGATGCAGCCGATTTAATGCTTCTCAAAATGAAAATCTGCATAAATTATATTTTAAAAGAAAAATTAATGTTCAATAGATTGTTTTTGTTTTGATTTCATTTTCGCTGTCAAAACACTCAATCGTTGTTAATCTGCCATAACTGGGAACCAACTCAAATTGGACCACGTTCGCATTGCTGTTCTATGGTGCGCCTATACTTTCAGCACGATTTGTTTCTGTTTTTAGCGAAATTTTTCATAAAAACCATAGAATTTGTGTGCCAAAAGCAGTCAAATATTATTTTAAGCACAATTTTCACTAAAAAGAAGTTGCAAAATTCATTTTTCTTAAAATATTGCATTCATTTTTCAATTTTTGAATTCAACGGATCTCTTTTTTGAACGGCTGAGTTCACCTCACATTGTTTTCCTCCTAATTGTGCAAACTGAATCCAAAAGCCCATAACAACTACATAGAATCTGGATTTTCCCATAAGAAATGCACGGTACAACTAACACATGCTTATGCTAATGGGCAAAATTCGCTCAATTTAGTTTGTAGGCCGAAAAAGAGCAATGGGTTTGGGTCGGGACTCTAGATAATATATTTCCTCTATGATACATACACTGCCGGTCATAAGGTTGGAAGCAGGCATTTTTGAGAAGTAAAATCGACATTACTCCCGTTACATGATGAATTAGAAAAAAAAAACAACTATGGTAAATGAGGAACTATTTTGTTAACAACAAAATATAAAATTTGGGTATATATATTTGGGTCAAGAATATGCGAAAATAAATCGGGTCATTAGATTAGAAGCACATAAAATAAATGGAAATAAAATGCAAGTGTTGGTATTTTGTTATGTTTTTTAGTTTTCATTAGGGTTTTAATAATGTAAGCCTTCAAAATAACTTCAAAGAGATTCCAAGTAGACCAAAGAAATCTCACTCCAGGCCAGTTTGATACCATGAATTACCGCTTCCTTGTCATCGTATTGCTTTCCTCCCTCATTACCTCATGTGTAAGCTAGCTCGACACATTTTCAATTATGTTAAGGTCTGAGGAATATGTTGGCCAAGGCAGCAAGTGGAAGTTTTGATTTGCAATAAGGAATTTCACCTCTCGGGCTGTGTGTACGGGAGCGTTTTCATGTTGAAAAATTCTTGGAACTGGTCCAAAAAGCTTGGTAATATTGGGAAATACTGATTCCAGCAAGGCTTTGTATGTTTTCCTAGTCATTTGGTATCTTGGATTACCAAGTCTATAACGCCATTCAATAAAATTGAGCCCCAGACGATAACGCCTCCTTCTTTGCTATGGTGACGGTTTAAAAATCACTCAGGTGATGGAAATAATAATTATAACCATCTGGCCTACCTAGGTTAAATTTTTCGCCGGAAAAAAATAACCTTCCGCCAATCATTTGCGGTCATTCCATTTTGCACATCCCAGCTCATGTGATCTTTGGTGAAACAAAAGGGTTGTTTTTTCCTTGCGTCATTAAGTGGTGGTTTTTTCTTAAGCTTCAGGCGGTTTAAGTGTTTAGCATGGCGGATCGTGCCAATTAATCGTGAACAATTAATTTATAAATTTTACCGCACTTTATGCATTTTATGCACTTCACACAGTTGACGTTGCGCTCTTAGATGAGTAAGACGTATTTTTCCTTCTCTAACGAGTCAAACCGATCCAAAATAACGAAGCGATTACGCAGCCTAAGCAACGAAGATCTTAGATCTTCAATCGCGAAAGTGCAAAAAAAAAAAACAATTCAATAATGTCAAAGCGAGGTGATTCATCCAGTACTAATTACTGGAAACCCCTGCAAGTGTTAAGTGCTAGTGATGACACCGGTGAGAATGATGATGACATGTCCCCGGCGGAAAATGTCACTAAAGCTATTGCCCCTCCTATTAAACTACTTCAAAAATCTGCAGAGTTTGTTCATAACTTGATGAAAGAACTTAAAATAGAAAATTATTCTATTAAAAAAATATCCATTGGGATTAAAATTTTTTGTGAGTGCATAACCTCCTTTAATTTAGTTTGCGCGGCATTAAAAGACAAGATGTGTCAATATTTCACTCACGACCTCAAAAGTGAAAGAGCGTTCAAAGTTGTTCTCTTTGGGTTAGACGAAGTAAAAATCGATACTCTCAAATGCGAACTATCTAAATTAGGCTTACAATGCAAAGATATTAAAATGGTTAAAAAGAACTATGATCATTATACTGAAGTATTTTATATAGTTTTCCTTGAAAAACAAAGTGTCAAAATTGCCGACTTAAGAAAAAACATTCGTCACGTTCTTCGTACTCAAGTTCGTTGGGAGTTTCAACGAAGACTAAAAAATAAAATTACTCAATGCCATAATTGCCAAATGTATGGTCATGGTGAGAGAAACTGCAATATCAAAACCTACTGTGCAAACTGCTCTCAACCCCACAAAACTACCGAGTGTACTTCTGCAGGCATTTCCAAATGCGCAAATTGTCAGGGAAATCACAAATCAACTGATATCAGCTGTCCCCGTAGAGTAAAATACCTCGAGATAAGAGGTAAAACAAATCACAAGAGAAGTCCAGCAATGACTCACGCTCAGCCAAAACAGCATAGTAGAACTGTGCCTAACTACATGAGCACAAATGACTTTCCTACCCTCCCAAGGCAAACTAGATCTTCTGTGCCTACAACATCAGCAACTCCAGCCGCTCTCCAAGAACGTGGACCTCATCAGCAGTGGACCCAAAATGCAACTGCATACACGGAGAGAATTGAAAAATCACTAATTGCTAAATTTTAGGTTGCAATTTACGAAACCCTTTTTTTAGTAAATCAAGACGATTTTATTATAAAATTAATGAGAAAGTTGTAATTCAGCATTCAAATCTTCGTAAAATACAAAATTTTATAATTTGGTAATTATTATCAAAAGTTATAATTCGAGCTTGTTGAAATGAAAGTAAATTGCAACTTTTAAGTCGCAATCTACTATTTTAGGGGAATAATTTAATTTGACTACTCATTAATCTTGTTTTGCGAAATGTATGCGGTGATTTAAGCATTCTCAATTCTCAAATCAATAAAATATAATCACAATATAAATATTCAAGTTAGCAGGGAAATGAAAGTGGCTACAGTTTGTCTTCTTGGAAGAATTGTAGCAACTGTATAATTCGCAGTTGCTCTATGCAGCTCGGATTATATGGAGTCTCGATTTATTCGTGAAAGTATGCGTCAAGACAAGGTGTAATGGTCATCTTCTGATGAGCCCAACCATTGCATCGGGGCGAAACGCATATATGAACACTTAAGCTGGTTTATATTTTTCATGATTTTAAATCATATTTATTAGAATAAGTTTATGAGATTGTTGATTTTGCAAAAAATTGTTCTTGAATCTTTACATGATTGCTTGAAAATGGAAAGTAAATTAATCTTTAAAAGTTACAAATTGCTGCAGAAACTGTTTCAAATTACGACTCAAAAGTTGTAATTTAAACAAGGGTTGAAATTTGCCACTTGTGTGTGTAGGTATTTAAAAAAACGAATCATAATCTACAAGAAAACAATTTCAATCTACAAACTCCTGCTGAAATTCACGATGAAAACAAACATTAAATTCATACAAATTGATATCAAATTGCAATTCGCTGTTTGCAATATTTGATTTCCTCGGTCGAATTATTGCTACTCAAATGTAGTGAAATATGATTTTTGAGTGTCAATATCTTCATTTTGCTCATTTTATGAAATTGCAAACAAAAAGTAGCAATTTACTTATTTCGAAGCCAAGGTCCAAAACTGGATTAATTTTTCGTGATTTGTAGCTTATTTTTCTTGATCTGATCTAAGAATTCTTTCCGTGTACCATCAAAATGCAACTGTCAATGAGAGTGATCTTTTCACTCAAGACGAACTTTGCTCTCTTACTATGGACATGATAACGAAGTTAAGTGTATGTAAAACAAAATTTGAACAATTTAATGTTATAACGCAGCTTGCGACAAAGTATTTATACAATCATGTTAAGTAAATCAAACTCTCTTAATGTTTTATGTTGGAATGCCAGGAGTATTCGTTATAAATGTTCTGAGTTTTTCAATTATCTCTGTGATAATGATGTCGATATATGTCTTGTGTGTGAAACCTGGCTTAATAGTAGCATCTCTTTCTCACACAATAATTATTATTGTCATAGATTAGATCGTCATCGTACCGATGATGACAGAGGAGGTGGAGTTGCCATCGTAGTCAAAAAGAATTTAGTATATAATTTAGTACCAAACGTAAAAACTAATATTTTTGAAACAATAGCTATTGAATTAATATTGAATGATAACACTAAATTTAAAATCATTTCTATTTATTTTCCCGGGGGTGCTTCAAATGCTCAAATGATAAGCTTTTTTAAGAGTGATCTTAGAAAGCTTATCACCAATAATGACAAATTTTTACTCGGGGGTGATTTCAACTGCCGCCATCGAAATTGGGGTTGCGAAAGAGCAAACAAGTGGGGAAATTTGCTACTGGATATCATTATGAGATATCCAGTAAGTTTGCTCTATCCAAATGGGCCAACATATTTCCCAACCAACAAAAAGTCTTCGCCATCAACATTGGACATGATCATTACGAACTCGCCTGAAATCGTTACTCAGCCTGTGGCAATTAACGCTCTGAGTTCTGATCATATTCCAATAAACTGTGATATTCTCCTTAATAGTAAAATAAAAGATGTGCAATACCTAGATTTTAAAAACGCAAATTGGAATAGATATAGAACAGAAATCAAACAACACCTTAGAAATACACCCTGTGATATAGATAGTATAAGTAGTTCCCACCAAATTGATGAAAAAATTGATTTTTTTACAAATTCCTTACTGGAATCTGTTGAAGAGTCAATTCCTAAAAAA
The DNA here is from genome assembly GCA_920104205.1 of Eupeodes latifasciatus. Classification (NCBI taxonomy): domain Eukaryota; kingdom Metazoa; phylum Arthropoda; class Insecta; order Diptera; family Syrphidae; genus Eupeodes; species Eupeodes latifasciatus. Next base: position 116,764,611 of record OV049926.1, read on the forward strand.
TCAAAAGCTACGAGAACATCTGTTCTTCCACAGTACATTTTAAATTTAATCAAGCTAAGAAATAGATTTAGAAGTCAGTGGAAAAGATATAGACAAGTTAGTGATTTTAATGAAATGAATATATACACAAAACAAATAGCCTTCGAAATTTCTAAATTCAGAAACAAAATATGGAATGAGAAACTTTCCACTCTCGATCCAAATTCGAAACCTTTTTGGAAAATTGCAAAAGTACTTAAAAATAAAAATAAATTTGTTCCTCACTTAGAACACAATAATTCATTGCTAATTACTAGTGAAGAAAAGGCAGACGTTTTTGCAGATTCTTTTGAGAACAATTTTAATAATCCGTTGATTAATGAAACCAGTTCAATTGATAACGAAGTATATGACACAATAAATGGCTTAAACCATACTAATGAATCCTTACCCACAGACGTCTTCGTTTCCAACGAAGATATAGAAGATATAATACGTAATATGCGTAATAATAAAGCACCAGGAATAGATACTCTTAAAAATATATACCTTAAAGAGCTACCAATCATTGGAATAACTTTTGTATGCTTTATTATTAACGCTTGTATCAAGTTGCAATACTTTCCAAGTAAATGGAAAACCGCTAAGATTATACCGATTCTCAAACCAGGAAAACCACCTAATAACCCAAATAGTTATCGTCCAATAAGTCTGCTCAGTAACTTAAGCAAAATATATGAAAAGGTCATCAAAATTAAATTTCTGTATTTTCTTGAGACCTCGAATGTCGTACCAGACCAACAATTTGGTTTTAGACAGGGTCATAGCACCTCACACCAAATTCTTAGAATTTGCAGACACATTAAAGAAAAATTTAGCGCAAAACAGTCTACAGGTCTTGTCCTTTTGGATGTTGAAAAGGCTTTTGATAGCATATGGCATGACGGGATACTTCATAAATTAAAGTTATTTGGTTGTCCTTTATATCTCGTAAAAATAATACAAAGTTTTCTCAGAAACAGACAATTTATAGTAAATATGAATAACTTACATTCATCATTAAAAAATATATCGTCGGGTGTACCCCAAGGATCAGTATTGGCTCCATTATTGTACATTACCTACGTTGCTGATTTTCCAGAAATTTGGAATTGCGAAATAGCAATGTTTGCCGATGACACCGCTATTTATAGCTCAAAAAATTTTGGCCATGAAATTGAGAATGACTTACAACATGGTTTAAACAAAATCTACGATTATTTTAAATCATGGAAAGTTAAGCTTAATGCTGAAAAAACACAGTCCATATTTTTCACTAGAAAAAGAAAAGCCTGTGCCTTACCACTTGGTCAGCTTAAAATTAACAATTGTGATGTCCCGTGGGTTAATTCTGTCAAGTATCTAGGTGTATATTTAGACAAGACATTAACTTTCCGTGACCATATCACAAATACCCTAAACAAGATAAGTATTGCTACTAAAATGCTTTACCCCCTTATATGTAGGAAATCACCCCTGAGTAAATCTAATAAGATTATTATCTGTAAAGTAGTTTTTCAAGCTATAATTGTGTATGGATGTCCAGTATGGGGAACTTGTGCAAAATCGCACATTTAAAAATTACAAATTTCACAAAACAAAACTTTGAAAATGATGGCAAATCTACCTTGGTTTTTTTCCACTCAACTCTTACATGAACAAACCGGTGTATATCAAGTTGCAAGAAAAATTGAAATTATCAACCAAAAATTTAATTTAAGATGTAGCGCTTCTAAGAATCTATTAATACAAAATTTAATGAATCAATAAAAATATACCTTATATAATTTATTTATTTATAAATATACATGTATATATGTTTTTGATGTGGTATTTATTTGTTTAAATTATTCATTATTTATTTATTTATTTTCTTTTATGTTAATTAATTGATTTATTTATATTGTATATTTATTTATTATTTATCCCTGTTAGAGTTCATTTATTTATTTTTATTCGTTCTTTAGTTATTTATTTATGTACTTAATATTTATTTATTTATTTATGCATTTATTTATTATTTATTCATTTATATATTTATTATTATTTATTCTCTTTTATTTTTTTTTTCATTTATTTATTAATTAATAAAAAAAAAAAAAATTGTACTTATTTAGTCAAATACGTATATTTCTTGTTTCTTATTTATAAAATTATTATCTAAAAACGCAAATATTATGTCCCATAGCCTGGCAATTCCTTTAGATCTTAAGTTTTAGTTGTATTTAGACACTTTTTTTCCTTTTATATAAAATTCTGTATAAATCATATTAAATGAAGGTTTTAATCATAGTTTTTCCTTCAAATGTAAATCTCCAATTCAAAATATCTTTAAAGTATTATAAAATTTTTCAGTTGTAAGATATAAATTAAATATCAAATCTCTGAGCAAGCTGCGTATTATAAAAACAAAAACAAAAATTTGTAAAAAGCATTTATCTATGAAAATAAAATATCTATCTATCTATCTATGCACTTCACAAAACAACGTTGATTTATTCACTGCTTCTAATCTAATGACCCGATTTATTTTCGCATATTCTTGACTCAATCAACAATTTGTCATAAAAGTTCCGTAAGCTAAATCTCTTCTATATACCCAAATTTTATATTTTGTTGTTAACAAAATAGTCCCTCATTTACCATAGTTGTTTTTTTCTAATCTATCATGTAACGGGAGAAATATCGATTTTACTTCTCGAAAATGCCTGCTTCTAACCTTATGACCGGGAGTGTATGTATGTTACATTTTGTACGTTTTGTTACACCTGTTTTTAAGAATTTCATTTAAATTTCCTTTCAATTGTGAGGTTCATACAACTAATTGCAAAATTTTCCTTACATTAGTGAAATAGTTTTACAAATTGGTTTTTACTATATAACTTCTACTCTGAACGTCGAACTTGTCGAGTAGTAGAAGCTGAGTAAGGTCAATGATTCTCGAGAATTTTCTTCAGATGAGTCCTGAAACTAAAGGACGTTCTTATCCCTCTACCTTCCCCGAATCATCACCCATTCTCACATAAACAAGGCATACCAGCCTACGTTTATGTCACCAACTCCCATCCCACCTCCCACGTTGTAATGGCGAAAAAGCTAGACAGCGCTCCTATCTCCTATGCTCCTTCTCACTCTAGGTAACCTAGCTGAATTGCTGTTACCGAATCCCAATCTTTTCCTTACATATCAGAATGATGATTTAACATCAACTGACTCCTCACCCTATCTCTTCCTCCCCTACCACCTCTCATCTTTATTGGGCTGGATCTAAGGTGTTAAACGACCCGTGCCGATGATCAGCCTGGCTGGGGGCCCAATTCAAAAATAGCCCAGTCTCTAACGGAGTATCCGGATACCTGGAGACCTCCGGATTAACTAGCCTTATCTGTACATGCGAATCTCTGTGCAGATGGACCTCTTTTCTTCGCAACTCGTGGGACCAAAGATGAACAAAACAAAAAACAAAAATAATGATGAGACCGGTATCTCTTCAGGACCGGGCGGCAGTTTGGCGTCAAAGCCTGTTGCCGTATCTCTTGCGGCCAACACAGAGAAGGGAGTAGTGGCTAACCATGGTCCCTCCTCTGCAGTTGGTAGCAACGAGAGTATGAAGGTAGCGATACCTAATTTCAGTAGTGGCAGGGTTGTGAAAAATGGCCCTACCACTACTAATGAGAGTACATCCAGAAATGGAAAGGGGAAACCGCTAGCGTCAAATGGGCTAAAAACATACTTGCTACAACAAGGACCAGTAAGGACTCTACGTCTAAACGCGAAAGGTCTCTTGAGGGGGCCGTACCAACACCAAAACGGCCTCGGGTGCACAACACCAGCACTCCCCTCAATCCCATCAAGAAAGCCAGTTTCAGTGACGTCGCGAAGGGCAAAGTCGTGGTTGCGGTCATTGACAGGAGCGATGATGATGGCACAATATCGGCTGATCGTTGGCAGTTGGTCAAGGTTTGCTCTCGGGTGGCTTTTTAAACATTTTGAGGGAGCTTCCAGGACCACTTCCTTCCATAAGCGATGGGGGTTCTTGTCTTACAAATACAAGCTCGCTGTCAGCCGGTTAGGTGAAGTTTGACCAGGTGCGAAGCTCGAGGTTGTCGCTAAGGAAGACATTCCTAGCATACCTAGAGCCCGCATTTGGATCCCAATCGAACCTGCTGGTATCGAGGACATTCTCGAGATGATCAGAGTTTGTAACCCGTCCCTTCCGACGCATAACTGGAAGATAGCCAAGCTAGAGGAGGTGAAGAATCTTTATAAGAGTGCCATTGTGGTACTCAATAAAGAGTCCTTGGCTTCTCTAGCCTTAAACGAGGGCTCTATAAACTATGGCTTCGAATCCATTCAAATTCGAATTTATAAAAAAGATGAGGTTAACGCGGATAGCGGGCCTCCTAAAACAACCGAGGGTGAACTAGCGGTTGGTGGGCCTGGACGTCGTCTTCTCTCCTAACAGAGGGTGACGATGCACCCATACCCTCTCCAATCGCGACTCCACCCTCTACAAAAGTCGTAGACAGTCCATCCTTAATGGAGACTGAGGACGACCTTAACATGATCCTTCTGAGCGAGGACGAACTCTTGGGTTAATCTTTAGACTCAGAGGAGCAGAACAAAACCGTGGTGGAGGTTGATCTGCCTAATTGTAGCCAAAATGCTGCAGTTAGTACAGATTAATCTCCAGCACTCCATAAATGCCTCGGCCTCAATTCTTCTCCGTCTGGCAAGAAACGGGGAAGACATTGTCCTGATCCAAGAGCCATGGATTGTGGGATCCGTTGTTTGAGGACTCAGGACTCCTGGATACTACACACTGTGTGTGACAGATAAAGGTGAACCTAGACCTTGCATACTAGTGGAACGTAGCATTAATGTATTTTTACTCCATCATTTCAGTGGCAAAGATAACACCGTAGCTAGGCTGGAAACAACCAAAGGAAGTTTCTGGCTAGTGTCGGCGTATCTTGGCCATGACCACCTTGGCCCTCTCCCTGGAAAAACTCTGGAGAAAATCGTCGCTGAAGCGGAAAGGCAAAAGATCTGCCTAATTATTGGGAGCGATGTTAACGCTCATCATACGGTATGGGGAAGTACGAATATCAACGACAGAGGTGAGTCTCTTTTTGATTATATTCTTGGTATTAACCTCTTAGTAAGTAATGTTGGAAATGAACCAACCTTTATAATTAAAACTCGACAAGAAGTCTTAGACATATGTAACTCTTGTCTCAGATACTATACACCATAATATGATCTTGGACTGGAAAGTATCCAAAGACACTCGTTCTCTGATCATAGATATATCCAGTTCAATATCAATGTGGATGATAACCCGAGTCCATTGACTTTTCGAAATTATCGGAAAACTGATTGAGCTTCATACAGGAACTCATTACAGAATTTATTAAACCTGGACTATCTAGTCCTTCCTCTAACGCTAATGAACTTGACAACAAAGTCAATGACCTTACCTCAGCTATGAACAGATCGCTAGAAATTGCTTGTCCATTTATACACATAAGAGGAAAGAGGAAACCACAATGGTGGGCCTCAGAGCTTGACTCGCTCAGGAAAGAATGCAGGAAACTTTTAGAATGCAGGAAACTTTTCAACCGAGCCAAAGCCGCAAGACTAGCCTCTCACTGGGATTCTTACAAAGAATCCCTAAGAATTTACAAGAAGGCACTAAGGAAATCTAAGCGATCTTCTTGGCGATCCTTCTGTGGCACGATAGAAGAAACTTCTGAAGCCTCTAGGTTACGGAAAATTCTTTCAACTAATCCAGCGATGCCAAGCTGCTTGAAAAAATGCAGACGGCTCCTGGACAAATTCAAGTTATGAATCGCTGAACTTACTACTGGATGCTCATTTTCCTGGTAGTTCTCTTACCGAGACTTGCAACGGTTATATACGTTCAAGTTCCAATACAACATATCCACAAGGTCTGATCACAAGGGACAAGCTACAATGGGCTCTCAACATCTTCAAACCATTTAAATCTGCAGGACCAGATGGAATAATACCAGCCGAGCTACAAAAGACTTCTGACATAATTGCACCAATCCTTGAGGCAATTTTTACCAGCTGTCTTTACCTGGTCCATGTTCCCTCGGCATTACGAGAAGTTAAAGTTGTTTCTATACCCAAGGCAGGTAAATACTCGCAAGTCAATCCTAAAGATCTACGACCTATAAGTCTATCATCATTCCTTCTTAAGACCTTGGAAAGATTGATTGATATCCATTTAAGGGCAAGTATTGATACAAGACTTCTGTCTTCGTATCAACATGCCTACTGTAAAGGTAAATCGAAGGTGCCTTTAACAACGTGGACACATCTGCAATAACATCTGCACTAACATCTCTAAATGTAGAGTTCGCTTCGGGAGGCGAAATACCTGGGTCTTGTCTTAGATAAAAAACTAAATTGGAAACGCAACGTACAGGAAAGAGTCAAAAAAGCTACTGTAGCTCTCTTTTCTTGCAAAAAAGCCATCGGTAATAAATGGGACTTACAACCCAGAATCACGCATTGGTTATACACATCGGTAATCAGACCGATTTTAATGTACGGTGTGGCAGTATGGGGGACTGCTTTAGAGAAAGGTATAAACAGGAATAAGTTAAATAAAGTCAACGTTCAGCTTGCCTATGTATAAGCGGATCGCTTCGCACGACCCCATCTGCGGCACTGGACACCTTACTCTACCTAACACCTCTTGACATATTTAGCAAACAAATAGCAGCAAGCTCTGCTATTCGCCTCAAAGCTTCGTCGCAGTGGACTAACAACAACATTGGCCACTCTGTAATTCTTAGGTATTTAGAATCAATTCCAATGCACACAGACTACACCATCCCCCAACTGCAATTCGACAGAAATTTCTTCTTGGAGGATGAGTCAATCCATTTTTATACAGATGGGTCAAAAACAAAAGAAGGGGTTGGTGGAGGTGTGTACTCTGAACGACTGAAATTAAGTCTCTCATTCCGCCTTCCCAACCATTGTAGCGTGTTCCAGGCGGAACTTTTGGCGATAAAAGAAGTCTTGTCGTGGCTTAAAGTAAACGTGATATCAACATCTGATATCCGTATTTTCTCAGACAGTCAGGCCGCTATCAAATCTCTGGACTCTGTCTCTACAAACTCTATAACAGTCCATAACTGTCGATCATCTCTAATGGAGATGGCACAACAGTTTAATATTCACCTTTGCTGGGTGCCGGGCCATAAAGACATTGCAGGTAACTGTAAGGCAGATGAACTCGCCAGGAACGGTACAGTACAGCCCATCCTACCACGTTTGGCACGTACTGGCATACCAATCGCTACTTGTAAACTTTTGCTAATGCAAGACGCTGTGAGGAGGGCAGGCACCAGGTGGAACAACATCACCACGTGTCAAGTCACAAAAAACATCTGGCCAACACTGGATTTAAAACGTTCAAGGTGCTTGCTCTCTCTAAGCAGATCGCATATAAGCTCGATAATAGGTGTCATAACCGGACACTGTCTAATAGGAAAGCACGCCACGAGATTAGGCGTATTCTCAAATGATTTCTGCAGAAGCTGTATGGACGAGGAAGAGGAAGAAACAGTTCTTCATCTTCTCTGCACATGCCCTGCTCTGGCTCGAAAACGCAAGAATTACCTAGAATTCTTCTTTAACGATCTAAACGATCTAAATCATATCAGCATAATCAGCCTCTCAGGTTTCGTAAGGGACTCAAACTGGTTCCATTGAGCTTAGGAGGAAGCCTCAAGATTCATGTGGTATCACAATGGGCCATTAAACTGGCCTAAGTGTGTCCGTTTCCATCTAGGACTGCCACGGCACGACCATGTTTTTTTTTTACATACATATGTGCGATTTGTAAAAAAACATGGCAACCTTCATGACTGATTTTAAAATACCGTTACCCCTTTACAGTAAAATTATCTACACTAAAATTATAAAGAGGAAAGATTTGTATTTTTGTATGTAACGAGTACTGGACCGATTTTTATAATTCTTTTTTCATTAGAAAGCTACATTATCACTAAGTAACATAGGCTATTTTTAGTACTAGATTACTATAGAAATCATTAGAAATTCCTATTAAAACCAACCGAAGGTGTAAAAAAATTAGCCATAAAATGTTTTTCATCGCATACGCTGCGAAGAGTATTAATGATAGGACAAAAAAATGTTTTCTTATTTAGTGATTCATGGTCGTTTTAATTAGCATGCTTATAACTTAAATATCTGCACCTATTTATGTCTACCCGTGCGAATCCGGGACGGGCCGCTAGTTATTTATAAAAGGAGATGGAAATATTAAAGCTGGTATAAAAATGTACTGGTTTGGGATTTGAAGGGGAAGGACTTTGAACACAGTTGATCAAAATTTTCGTAAAGTTGATGTAAAGCAAAAATCAAAAGAAAAGAATTGTATTGTATTATAAATGTATTATTATTTGTATTCAAGTTTATAACAAATGAGTTTATTAAAAAGTTTTTATTTCATGTGACAGTTAAACTTATAAATTAGGCAGGTAGGGCGGATAGTTTACAATCTTACAACAATATTTATTACTTTGAATTATAAATATTTTTAATTTCAATTTAATGTAGCACTAATCGGTGCACAATATTTTTGGTTAACCTGTCTTTCGGTAAAACAAATAGGTTCGACGGTTTTCCTACACGTAAACATGCAACATATAGCTGCTCATGAGAAAAACATGGATTTTCCAAATCTAAACCACAAATGGACATTGTTGAGCCTTGAGACTTATTTATAGATATGTCAAAATCAAAACGCATTTGAAACTGTAACCTTTTGAATATATGGTAGAATCTGACTGTATGATTGGACTACGTGGCAACAGGACCACTTTCCTTTAAGCTTTCCAGTTAAAATGGTTGCTTCAAGAATATTTCCGGTGATCTTTTTGATGACTTAATGTGTACCGTTGCATAATTAAGGTGGATTTAAATCTCGCAGGAGAATAATAGGTGAACCCATCTTTAATCGAAGATTATGTGGTTGCATTCCAGGTATGTCTACTCTGTATATCCATTAACAACAGTATCGATTGATTTAAAACACATCAGATCGCCTGATAACAACTGGTTTTGGTTGCCAAAATAGCCCGATGACTGAGCCAGTTATGATTCAAGTAATTACTCTTTATATCCGGATATATACTTTGAATCAATTAATTTTTTTCATGAAGAACAGTGCAGAAATTGTCTGGCTGTTTAATGCATTGCGTATTTGTTTGCAGTTCTATTTTACCGTTCCCAATATCTAGTAATTGTTCGAAAATTGCTAACACTAACAATTGAAAAAGTAAAATTCACTAGATTTCGTTTACTACAAAATAAATTTATCATATACTTTAGCCTCAGAAACATGTGGTGGTTATGCTATTTAATTGTAGCTTATATGAAACTTTTGGAAGTTTGTCATAGCGCCATCTATTGAATACAAACTCATTCCAGTCAACACATGTTACCATCTGGTAAAATCGTTTGAAGCTAACAGATAATTGGGACTGTCAAATAGACAAATAATTTGCAATACAATAATATTGCGAGGAGAGTACGATAACTCAGGCGACAAAGTTTAATGAAGGATTTGTATAGAACAGTTAAAAACAAATAAGAGCAATAAATTCTGAAATAAAAACATTGGTAGATAATCTTGAAGTAATGCAAAATTACACTTTAAACTTTTTTTTAACTTTTTTTACTCAAATTTTGAGTTTAAAATTGAATTTTTCAAAAACTACGCATAGTTTTGAAGTGATTCAAAAACTGGCTAATAGAACAGAATGTTAGCTTTAAGAAAATGTATAAAACTCAATTGTAAGTATTACCATTATTTTTTAATTGTTTTTTCCATTTTAAATAATCATTTTTTTAAATTTCCCCTCCCGCCTAAACGCTTGTTTTTAACTGTTCTTAAAAATTCTGTTATAATATCTTGTCGCCTGAGTTTTCGTACTCTTGCCAATATTGCGATCAAAAATTGAGATGTACGTCCCTTACATAGCTGTCATTTGCGTTTTGTTATTCCAAGTCTGATTCTTTTTTGTTATACCACGTTATATAGTGACTGACGTTTTATGTCAAGTCACACGGAAACGCTGTTGAACGGGATAAACAGTAAAAATTCCGTTATAATATCTTGTCGCCAATATTGCGATCAAAAATTGAGATGTACATATGTACGTCCATTACATAGCTGTCATTTGCGTTTTGTTATTCCAAGTCTGATTCATTTTTGTTATACCACGTTATATAGTGACTGACGTTTTATGTCAAGTCACACGGAAACGCTGTTGAACGGGTATTCGTATCCTATGTCCGTCTCCTGGCTCTAAGCTACCTACCCACTAACATTGTATATACATATATTTGTAAATATATATACAATGCCACTAATTTTCAGCCATATCGGTACATATATCGTATTCGTATCATATTTTTGATAGTCAAATTTGACTACCATTTTCATTCCGTCTGTTTAAGATGATTCAACTCAATTCAATTCGATTGAACAATTTCAGACGAGAATTGTCAAAATTCATTGTTGCCATGGTGAAATTTGAAATTGATTCATATAAAATATTTAAATAAAAGTATCAAATTTGCTGTTTTTAAATAAATTTCTTAGTTTTCTTATTTTTTTTCGAATATCGTGAGCTTTGAGAATGTGTTTTTTATAGTAGGGGAGCCCAAGAAGGGATTTTGGGATTTACTAAAGCGCGGCAGATTAATATACAGGGAGGTACCTAGTACCCCATTGAATACCTCCACCAAGTATTAGCCCCGTATATGTGGCCGCGCGTCAAGGATAAAGGATCAGATTAGTAAAACAAAATTGATCATCTGAAATTCTCGAGCGCGTCAGATTAAGGTAGGGTAAGTTAGTGATATATATGCTAAAAAGTGTATATTCCACTAATCTGAGAATTTTCGATTGACGATAAGAAGTAGGCGGGTTACAAAGTTGTAAAAAAAACGTCATCTTGACTTTCTCGAGCGTGGCTAAATTTTTTTTTATTTTGAAGGCAATAATTCAACGTTCACAAAAAATATATAATCTGACGATTTCCGTAAGCCGAAGTGAGGAAAAATAATCGATAAAGTTTAATGCGTGCAGATACATGATGCCGGCATTCCCCTTCCCGCGTTTCAATTCCTGGCAAGAGTACGATATCTCAAGATATTATAACGGATTTTTTAAGAACAGTAAAAAACAAGAATTTTGACTATGGAAGGGGGGTCTATCTCCCTCCGTTTAGGCAGGAGGGGCAATTTAAAAAAAATATTATTTAAAATGGAAAAAAAAAAATTAAAAAAACGGTAATACTTATAATTAAGTTTTATACATTTTTTTAAAGCCAACATTCCATTCTATTAGCCAGTTTTTAAATAAAGTCAAAACTATGCATAGTTTTTGAAAAATTTAATTTTAAACTCAAATTTTGAGTTAGAAAAAGTTAAAAAAAGGTTTAAAGTTTAATTTTTCAATACTTCAAGATTATCTACTATTGTTTTCATTTTAGATTTGTTTTTGATCAAACACTGAAAACTAGATGATTTTATGTCTTCTAGTTCTTGAGAAAATTGAAAATAACCACAACTACTATTTTAATTTAATTCTTTTTTTTTAGCTTGAGTGGTCTTATTTTGATAGTAATAATAGTAGGTGTAAGTGTGGGTGTATGCAACAGTGGGGTGTGTGCGAGTTTGGGTGTATGCCACACCGAGGTGTGTATGGGGGGCATGCTGCCCCCTGCAACTCCCCTGCTTGGGCACACTATAGGATTTGGGGTGGGTGCGAGGTGCAGTATGTGCAAGGTGGGGGGGGGTGAAAGGTGCGGTGGATGCAAGATGGGGTGCATGCAAAGTTTCTTTTGCTTTTAAATAAGCTTGGTATATCTTAGTCCACATTCGATTATTAATATCAAAATAAGACTACGTAAATACTCAAGCAAGGAAAAAATAATTTAATTATTCACATTATACATATACAGTCTTTTACTTGCCACCTGTACGGGTTAAAGAAGTTAAGAGATCTTAATCAAGCCAGAGTTGTTATCTTCAATAAGACGTATACAAGGTAAAAGACAAGTCTCAACCCTTCTCCTTGAGTATCCGGAATTACGATGCTTGCAACTTGCCACCGTGTCAATCGGAGTTATTCCAACAAGTGTTACGCACAAGAATTATTGCATGCTTATGGAGAAATGCCAATAAAGAAAAATTATTGATCTTTTACCAACCGACTAAGGGTGGAGAGTTGTCGACGAAAAATACCAAATGATCTGGTTTGCGGGTGATCAATTGCCAAAAGCGTATGAAGATGTAGTCATAACACCAGATATTTTTGAGGATACTCCAGAATTAGGTATATTTTTTCTGCTATGATTGAAGAAATCGTTATTCATGAAGAAAAATTTCGTTTAATACTCTCATGATTTCTTGTTTTAGATTCACAATCTGAGGATGAAATTGAGCCAGAAGAGGAAGATGATTCTACCGACGATGATGATTGAAAAAATGATTCTCAAAAAATGTTTATTCTTTATACTAATCTTTATACTCATAAATAAAAGTTTTCTACTTCAAAGAATATGTGTATATACTGTTTTCTTTGCATGCTATTTTTTTAGCTCTTCAATTTGTTAAGTTAAAAGATTTGAAAAAATACAAACAAAATTCTTGCCATTGTCAGATTAGGCGCATCCCTCCAGATAATCGTCAGATTAGGAGACAGCACGTTTAGGGTATATAAATGAACCATATATATCAAAATCTGACGCGCTCGAGTATTTCAAAATGGCGATTTTTTTTGCAAGTTATAATAATGGCCGCGAGTTTGGGTCACATCTAAATCGTCAAATTATTACATAAGCGCCTTCTTTTAGGTTTACTTAACATCCCCTTTGAAAATCTGACGCGCTCGATTAAATTTTTTTTTACCGTTTTCAACCCTTGTACGACCATCCCCATCATGGAAACAATCAGATTAACATACGTATTTTCAAAAATACGTAGAATATGGATGCTATTAACATCTGACGCGCTCGAGTATGTCCATGCAACTGTTTTTTTTTACATTTTTGAAAATTTATAGCCGCTCCCCCCACCGATGAAAGTGTATATATGATATAACATTTTTTTCTTCTTATCATCTAAGCTTCGCAATCCAATAGGTCTCTTTGACGCTCGAGTAAATCCCGATTTAGCACCCTAGGCTCCCCTACTATTAATGAAAAAAAGCTAACTAAGAAAATGTTCCACTAGTTTGTGTAAGGATCTGGTAGCTCTATTCGGAATAAACATATTTGACTATGACTATCACATTTTTGTTGTGACAGCATTTTCAATTTGACTATCACCTTTCATACATAGATCAAATTCGATTATTTTGATAGTCATTTATCAACAATCACCTTAGCCGATTCCACCCCTGGTGTCGAAGATTAGTTTTCAAAGCTAGTGGCTACGTAGTCAAAATTGAACTAGCTTTGTGAATGCAAAACTACACTACAAAGCTAATCAATCTGGGACTGTCATATTATTGACAAATGCAAATATGTATATAAAATAAGAAACATTTTTGATTTGATAACTTTAATTTATCTTTTTTGTTTTTAAATTCAATTAAATCAAATTTAAGACACAATTTGAATGATTTATATTTGTATTTAAATATTGAACGATTTATTTCATTTTGAATTCGTGTTACTTTACCGAGCAGCTGATTGTGATACGTCAAAATCATTCTCCACTAACTTTTTACACTTCGCAGGGGAAATTTCAACTACTTTTGTAGTTAGATTTAGCCAATCAGAATCCCTTGACTACGTAGCCACTAGCTTTCTGAATGCGACCATTGTTTTACTCGGAATGTTACGGAGAAAACATTTGCCCAGCTGTAAAATTATTTTAAAAGCTTTGCCCGTTCCCTCAACTACAAAGTAAAACCTGCAAATTCTTACGAATGCACCTGATTACATACAAAAGTTAATGTTTATTTCCGTTAAGTGAAAATGATAATGTCACTAAAAATGAATTTCAGAACTTCAATTTATATTTTGAATCGATTTCAATTTTATTTCGAGTGAAAGTGAAAATTAGAACCTAGCTTGTAGCTTGTATGAGCACAACATTAAATCATTTCTATAGCAAAATACTAGATAAGAAACAGATTTTTCTTATTTTAAATTTATTTAGTATCTTACTTTTTGGAGGTATTAAATAACTGACAAACTTCAAAGTGGATTTACATGTATCTGCACCTTTTTAACTTCATATAAAATACTATACAATTTTGACAGTACAGTTTTTCTGCAAGCCTTTACGAAAGTAAAATGAAAAACAAAAAAGAAAATAGTAAGAACATCAAAAAATATTTTCGTAAAAATAAAAAATATTTGTTTTTAAACAAAAAAAGTTGCTATAATAAGGTTTACATTGTTTTTCCATAGTCTTAAAATTATATATTAAAAACGTATTGAAGTTCGAAAAAGTATCTCAACAATGTTTAGAAAAATATTGTTATTAGTTGAACCCCATAATTAAAAGGAAATTTTAATGAAATACTTGAAAAAACGTATAGCAAAACGTAAAAAATGTAACATAGTGCCTAAATAAAGCGTTATCCGTTGAAATGTATATTTAAATTTTTAACTAAATAGATAAGGTTAACCTTTAACTCTCTTTTGCTAAAAATATATAGAAAATGGTCAATAAAAAGGAAAATGTCCAGTTTTGCAAACAAAAACACATAGTAATATTTGTTTTCAAAATTTTAAACTAAAAACTTTTATCTGCAAGATTTAATATTTTAATTAATCATGAAATAATATACAAAAGATG